>PVIR01000004.1:488304-653304 GCA_004026965.1 Petromus typicus
GTGGAGACCCACACCCAGCAGCAACCAGTACCACATACCACAGTGCCGGGCGTGGTGGCTCACGCCTGTAATCCCAGCACTCGGGAGGCAGAGGCAGGAGGATTGTGATGTGAGTTTGAGGCTGAGCTCAGGGCCAGCCTGAACCACAAAGCGAGACCCTGTCTCAAAAAAACCTAAAAATAAAATAAAATAAAATAAATCTCCTCTTCCTTACACTGATATTTTCTGGTTTTATGTCACAGTGATAGGAAGCTGACTGATACACAGTCTAAGGAAATAGAGTAAAAGCAGTTTAACTCTTTCTAAATAAAAGCAGTGGTAGTGGCTTCATGCTATTCTTCGAACCTGAGTTTTGTGAGCTCAGACCTTTTGTCCTGAGATGGCAGAGGAGCAGGGGAAGCTAGACTCATGCTTTGCGAACATCAGCCAGCAAACTTGGTCCTGGCATGTCTTTGAACAATAAATAAATTCGTTTATCATAGTTCCTCACTCTGGGCTTTGGTCAAAACAAAAAATTCTGCCTATCTGAGAGGAGGGCAGTGGACCAAGGATCCTTGGATGCTTTGCCAGCAGCATGTACCATATCTTGGCCAGACCCTCCCTTCATTAAATCTAGTGGACTCTTTTAACTATTTCCTTTCAAAATTATGTTTATAATTAAAGCATAAGACAGGCAGAGAAGAAAAATGGTGTGTTGTCTGCTGTGCAGAACTCCCATGATGCTAGAGAAAGTTGAGAGCAAATCTTGGGTAAGAGGGTTTTATCTGTTGAGGATTCAAGCCAGGGGGCTGAAATGGGGAGAGGTGAATGACAGAGTTAAGTCACCTGTTGTGACAAAAATTGGTACCTCTATGGGGGGGGGTGGTAGGGTGGGTAGGGCTATGGGAAAAAATGAGAATTAAATTGTGTCTTATACTGGTACAAATCCCCATTATGGAGTGCAATCATGATGTGTATATTTAATGTACCAATAAAGATAAAAAAAAAAATTGGTACCTCCTGTAAGGGCTGTGGGAAGAAGGAGGGATTGTGCTCACGAGCACTAGAACCTAATCTGGAAGCTTATTGTGCAGCCTATTGTCACACCCAGGGGATCAGATTCTTAGGAAAAGTGTGTCCTGAAGCTGAGACACCTTCAACAACAGGGGCAAAGAGCCTTTTCCTCAAATAAAGTATGACATGGAGGAAGACATTGGACAGGAGGGGGAGGCCCACTTCCCATGCCATTGGGCAACTTGACAGCAGTTTGAAGAGAGTAAAAGAGCTTCCCTAGTGAAGAAAGATTCAGCTCCAAACCTGTTGACAGTTCACATTTGCCAATTTCTCAGCTGATTAGTTGTTTAAGGACAATTTGACAAAATAGTACATGTAACTGTGAGCTTTTAAGATATCAAAGTTCTGTTCCTACTGCTTAGGATACCTGCTTTGAAAAGGCACTTCTAAGAGTGGAGCCTAAGAAGCCAGGGCGGGTGTTGGGCTTGCAGCAGATTCCACACAAGATGAAACCTTTGAGGCTGAAAGGCTTCTCAGGTGCACCTTTCTTTTCTCATTTTTTTCATCAAGCATCAAGCGTGATCATTAGTAACATGATCATGTCCCTCCATTTGTCCTCCTTCACAGGGTTCCTTCCCAACTCATTTAGAAAACAACTTGCCCAACATTTGTTATTGAGTAGATAAAGTGTCACTTTTGTGCAAAACAAGCCTTTACAACACTGGAACAGGAGAGTGAAGGCAGCTCAGTGTATGTGGCTGCCTTTCCATTTGACTTGGGTTCCTCATCAGCAAGGCTGAGAAAGAAGGACTGAGCTCAAGGCCCAAGATAGCCACAGGGCCCTAGGAGTGGGGCCAGCTAGACAGGAGGGATTGTTCTGTGTTCCAGTGGGTTTTTGGGAAATTTACAGTAAATGTCCTTCTCTCCCTCAGTGATGGGCTCTCAGAAAGGAAGCATCTTTCACTTGTGCAAAGTCAAGCAGCACATGCTACTACAGGGATCAAAATGGCTGGCTCTGCTTCCACTGACATTACCATCGTTTCGGTGGATTCAGAAAAAGTCTCATGATGCAAAGGGCCATTTGAGAGAATGTGACTGAGCTGGTCACACTGAAATCATAGCAGACATTTATCTATGGTGGAAGGGGAGTCCCGGGGCAATGTGCTCTGTATATCCTGAAAACATGGGGCAGCACATCACCACAAACAAAGGGGTCTGGAGCCTGGAGAAGCTAATGTTTCAATCCTCTTCAAACCTTTGTGACCTGGAGCCAGCAGCTAGAAAAGCCTTCTCATGCAAAAGGTAGGATGCCAGGGAGGCCCTGCTTTGCATTTTGTGTATTTGTGCGTTCAGAGCTCCAGACACCCAGCCCATTCCTCTGATGATGAGCATGAAGGGACACTTGATTAGACAACCACACCAGGCAAGGGCTGCCTTCACCAAGATGTAGAACTCTGTCTTTCCAGCATCTTCTTGCCTGTGTTTTGAAGGAAGTATTTGGACTAATTAGGGATGCTTAGGTGAGGTGTTTTGTGAAGGAAACTGGATAGTTTTTGGTGCAATTACATGGTTATGAAAGACCCCAAATAAAAATGCATAGGCCCTTCATTATGTGGGTCTGTAAGTGCCAGCTGTCATTCTCTACCGGGCCTGCTGTCTTAAAACTAACCTCCCTGTCACCTCTGCTTGTCTCCCTCACTTGTCCTATTATGCAGAACCAAGCTGAGTCATTGTTTCAAGCCGGGTGACAAGTTAATAGCTTAATAATAGTATAATCTCACAAATAATAATATGCTGTCACCCTGTCTGAAGCACAATGTTTACAGGAGACGTGGTAATGTATGATGACAGTAATTTGAATAAAAATGAATTTACTGCTCTTGTCTCATTTGCAGTAAATTTTCACATCTTTCATGCACAACTGGTGCTCTCTGACCTCCCTCATCACTGTGCAGGGCTGTGGTGGTGGCGGCTTTAAAGTGAAAGGCAGGCAAACACAAGAGAGGCCCGCAGCTAACAACTTGTTTCTAGGAAGCGAGTGGTTTACCACAGCTTCTGGAAGAATCTTTCTTCACTTGTTTACCAAGAGGAGGCAACAAAGGCTGGGCTGTTTAATTACTACAAGCTGGAGGTCCTGGCTGGGAAGCAGAAAAGGACTGATATGATGCAGGTTGATGATTACAAAGTGATCGTCACGAAGTGTATGGGGGAGTGGAAGACCTGCTTGGAATGAAAGGGGCTCTTGGTGAGGTGTAGACTAGACTGATCTCCAGGAAAGGCCCCTGCAACCAGATGCTTCTGTGCACTTTACTTCTTTTTCCTCCCTCAGGGTCTCGACCTTTCCAGCAGCTACAGCTGCATACATGCACCACCTGGATTGCTCCATCCGCTCACCTGACTCAGTGGTCTGAAGGGGCATGCAATGACCTGTAGTCACTGTGGATTTGTGCTCCTGGACCCTGTTTGTAAAGACTTACTCTGGGAGGCCTCTGGGCTGCCTGGGATTGTCGCATTCTTCATGGTGAAAAATTAATATGTGAGTAATTGGTCTCAAAGCTGTGAGTAAATTATGTTGAGTGTACAGAGAAGAAAGTTGTGACATCCAGCTGACATGCTGGAACTGGATATAATTTGATGGAATGAGGACAACAAATTGGAATTTGCTGGGATTTGAGCAGTGACAAGAAAGTGTTTCCAAAAATGTTCCAAGCTGTAGATGTGCACAGGGGAAATACTGGAAAAGGTGAGACGCTGCTGCTGTGGGTGAAGGGGCGGGCCTGGGTTGTGCTGTGCACACCTGGGACAATAGCTACACTGTTTCCCATCCATGTGGGACACAGAAGTACCCCGTGGAAAGCACTCCATGAGCCAATTAATGAAGGCAGAAAAAATTCACCTGCACACTCAAAAAGGACATCAAAGATTGGCTCTGTAAAGGAGGAGGGTCTGGGTATAGAATAAAAAGTTATTTGTTAGTTCTGGGATTGGATATGGAAATAAGCACCCATATGATTTAAAACTTCCAGAATGTTCTAGCAGCAAATGCTAAAAAGCATTTGTAAATATATGAAAAAAATTTCTTACATTGAAAGCTGGATAAATGGAGAGATCATTTATTAATAAATTAATATGAAAGTGGCCTGGGATCTTTTCGAAACCTGCCTAGACATGTAGTATTCTGTCCACAGAATCACTGCAATACCAGGTGAATAGTGTAGAATTTTCCAAGCATGGATGCTCGCGCATTCACTTCCTCACCCTGCTCTGCAAATTCTGCTGTTTTTTGTAAGAACAAATGACATCATTATAAATAGATAGACCAGAAAGTTTTAGCATAAATGGCAAATTTGTGCTGGCATTACTTCTGAAATGTTGGCTGCTGCGTTTACATGGACAAGAATACAAAAAATTGTCACCCATAGTATTGCTGATCATGTACCATTAAAATCACATTTAGGGCCAGTGTCTCTGCCTCTGAAAATATTAGTTTCTAGTTCTTTATTTTTAGTTAATTCCTTCTATCAGAACATTCAAGACATGCCTGATGTTTTATTTCCCATAATAAATCAGGTGCAATATTTCATGGATACCTATGCTTGCCCTCTGAATGTACTAGGCCAGACTAAGGATTCTATCCCATACATTGGTTCACTTGATTATTCAGAATTCTTGTGATTTGACTCTTGAAATGATTTCTTTAAAGACTAAATGCTTGTAAAAACTACTGTATCTATACATCTCTTGTCTTCCCTTTGGTTTAACACTGTTCCTTGCTTCTCTACAATTTTGGGATGCTGATCTTCTCCATCCTCTCTCAGGGTCTTTTTGTCTTTGCTAGTGAGCATCTATTCCCCGGAGCTTCTGATGCCAGCCTGAGCTCCTCCAGTTCAGCATCCTTGCAAGTCCTCTCCATCAGTTCACCTGAGGCCTGTAACCTGGAGCTGGGGTGACTGGCAGACTGATCATCCTCAAGAATTGCCTCTGTTTCATTTTATTTGCCAGGTGGGTGTTAGCCTGTGCAAGTTCTCTGAGAAAATTATTGTGGAGGGCAGATTGCTGCAGACCTAGAAAGCAGGATGTAATTTTCCTCTTTCCTCTCTTCTGTCCGGCCTCCCTGCTCACTCTAGTCATGGCCCTGCATCGTGGGTCCCCACTACCCTTTGGAACTGATTGTTCTTTCCGTCTACCTCTCCTGTGTTCCCTCCTCCCTGGATCTTCTGAGGTAGGACCCAAAATGTTGAAATCCCATAAAGGTAGGTCAGATGAACCTGAGTTTCCAGAGTGATCCCCCCCAACCCCCTCTGTACGCAGGGAGCTGCTTCACAAATCAGCTTCTCAGTCTCATGTTGTCATAGTGAGCCAGGAGCTGTGTGGATGGTCAGAGACTCCTGGGAGGTGCCAGCACAGTCAGCACCTGCCTGGCACGGGTGGGTGGGAGCTTCTGCAGTAGGGCAGAGGGACCTGTGCGCTCTGTAATGCCACTTCAGTGTAAATGGCTTTTGTTCTTTCTGACATTTAAAAATTTAATAGTTGTTTTCTCATTGCAAAGGTAAAAAAAAAAACATTTTAGAAGAGCAGATAAAATAGAAAAAAGAAAAAATAGTATTTTCACCAAGAGATGAGAACTTTATTTCTCCCCCTAGTATTTAAAGGTTAGGCTTTAAAAAACAAAAGTACAAAGTTTTATATATACTGTGAATTTAATACTCATAGTCAAGATTTCCAAGGGGTAGATTTAATACAGGACATGTAATTTATAGGATTATTGTATTATATTCACCCAAAAAAGTCAAATGTAGCCGAGTGTAAAAATCTGCCCTCAAGCTAGAGACCCCAAGAATCTGGCCAAGGACCTGGATCTCATGGCAGTGTTCCGCACAATTCCTGCTGAGGGACTAAAGTCCAAGGTAGTGTTCTCCAGGAGACCAGCCAGAGGCTTAGAGCCCAGGTCATTATCTCATGTAGGTCTGTATTAGGCATCTGCACCGGGAAGCCCAAAGGCCAGTGGTGGAAGCTAGAAAGTCTGTGCCAGTGGGGTGAAGGATCTATGCAAGCAGGCTGAGGGAGCTAGACTGGAGCCAGGAAGTAATGAAAGGAGCAGCCATCCCAGTGACTGTGAGGACTTGGGTTCCTCCGATGAAGATAGCTATGTTCTGTAAGAGAAACCAATCACCACAAGCCTCTCCAAGAAAATCAACAAATTATGTAAATCAATAAATGTTATACACTATATTAACAGACTCAAGGACAAAAACCATATGATCATCTCAATTGATGCAGAAAAAGCGTTTGACAAAATACAACACCCATTTATGTTCAAAACCCTACAGAAGATTGGAATAGATGGTCTTTATCTCAAACTAATAAAAGCTATCTATGAGAAACCATCAGCCAGCATCATACTAAGTAGTCAAAAACTGAAACCTTTCATACTAAGATCAGGAACAAGACAAGGATGCCCTCTCTCACCACTTTTGTTCAATATTGTTCTGGAAATATTAGCCACAGCAATTAGGCAAGAGAAAGAAATACAGGGAATAAATACAGAAAAGGAAGAAGTTAAGTCATTATTTGCTGATGACATGATACTCTGTCCAGAGGATCCTAAAAACTCAATTAAAAAATTGCTGGACCTATTCACCAATTTTAGTCCCATAGCTGGATACGAGGTCAACGTTCAAAAATCACAAACAGCCTTTGGATACACCTTTGTATACACAAACAGTAGACCCACTGAGATAGAAATTGGGAAGTCAGTTCCTTTCACAATAGCACCCCCCAAAAATAAAATATCTAGGAATCAATCTAACAAAGAATGTGAAAGACCTCTACTCTGAAAACTATAGCACTCTGAAAAAGGAGATAGAAGAAGATATCAAAAAATGGAAAGACATACCTTGCTCCTGGGTAGGAAGACCCAGTATAGTCAAAATGGCTATACTCCCAAAACTACTATACAGATTCAGTGCAATCCCAATTGAAATCCCAACAGCATATTTCACAGATCTAGAGAAAAAAAATCCAAACTTTCATCTGGAACCACAAAAGACCTAGAATAGCAAAATCAATTTTAAGCAACAGGGACATAGTGAGGAGTATTACGACCCCAAACCTGAAACTATACTAAAAGCCATCATGATAAAAACTGCATGGTACTGGCAAAGTAACAGACCTGAGAACTAATGGAGTAGATTACAAGATCCAGAAACTACTCCAGATAAACTAAGCCACCTCATCTTTGACAAAGGAGCCAAAATTCCTCAATGGAGGAAAGATAGCCTCTTCAACAAATGGTGCTGGAAAAACTGGGCTTTCACCTGCCAAAGACTAAAACTATACCTAGCTTTTTCACTGTGTACCAAGCTAAAATCAAAGTGGATATGAGACCTAAATATTAAAATAGACACTATGAACCTGCTGCAAAACAGGCTGGGTAAAACTCTCAAAGACATTGGCTTAGGGAAAGACTTCTTGAACAAAACCTCCATAGCACAAGAATTGGCAGAAGAAATCAGCAAATCGGACCTCATCCTTTTAAAAAGCTTCTGCACAGCAAAGGAAACCACAAACAGAGTGAAAAGGCAGCCAACAATGTGGGAAAAAATATTTACCACTTGTTCCTCAGACAAAGGGCTACTATCTAGAATATATAAAGAGCTCAAAAAAATCAGCCCAATCAAATTTAAAGACTCAGTTCAAAAATGGGCATCTGAAAGGAATAGATACTTTTCAGAGGAAGAAGTAAGAGCAGCCAAGAAGTATATGAAGAAATGCTCAACATCATTAGTCATTTGAGAGATGCAGATGAAAACAACACTGAGATTTCATCTCACTCAACAAAGAATGGCTGCCATGTCAGAATTAGCCAGCAATAAATATTGGAGAGTCTGCAGAGAAAAGGGAATCCTTCTCCACTGCTGGTGGGAATGTAGACTCATACAACCTCTGTGGAGATCAATGTGGGGGTTCCTCAAAAAACTAGGATTGGAGGTCTCATATGACCTGGCCATTGCTCTGCTAGGCATATACACAAAGGAATAAAAGAGTTATTTCATAGTGACATATATGCACCCATGTTTATAGCAGCTCAGTTTGTGATTGCTAAGTCTTGGAAACAACCCAAATGTCCGTCAACTGGAGACTGGATACAGATGTGGTTCTTTTATAGTATGGAATATTACTTTGCCACTAAAAATGATAAGATTGAGTCATTCATATTCAAATGGATGTACCTTGAGGACATCCTCATAAGCAAAATAAACAGGTCACAGATGTATAGACATAGCTTTTCTCTGATATGAGAATATGAAGTAAATGAGTTGTAGTATGTATAATTGATATTGCAAAGTAGAAAATATTTAAAAGGAAAGAGTGTAAGGGTAAATAACGAGGGGAAAACAAATGTGGTAATAATAAAGAAAAAAGAAAACAAAGATTGTGTATATAGAGGGCAGGGGGATGTAGGGCGGAGGGAAAAGGGAAAAAATGAGAATCAAGTCATGTCATATTCTGGTAAAAACTCTTAATTTTGAATGCGATTATGATGTATATTCATAATGTACCAATAAAGATAATCCAAAAAAAAAAAAAAAAAGAAAAGAAAATCAACAATTTACAATCTTCTCTTTCCAGTTCTCTTTTTCTGCCTTTGGCAACAATCCTTAGATGGGTCTTCCACACCCAGAACAATGCTGGCTCAGTTTAGCTGGACATTCCAAGACAACCATTTGTTAATCTACCACAATACTTTTAAACATCAAATGTTGTATTTCCTTTCTTCTTAATCAAATGTTTGAATTTTCTTGCATCATAAACTCTTTATAAACACGGGTTTGGTGGCTTCTTATCATTCCACTAGGTAAACATACCAAGTTTATGAATCCATTCTCCTATGGCTGACCAGTTAGGCTTATTCCAAACTTTGGCTTTTATTAATAACTCTGGAATTAATACATCTCTATATAAACCCTTTTCTGAGTTTCAGATTATTCAGTGGAGTACTTTCCCAGAAATAGATTTGCAGGGGCAAAGGGACAAATTGATACTCTAAATTTAAATTTAAAATATGTTGGAAAAAGATACAAGAGTATATATAATTTGGCTGGGTTTGAAAGAAGGAATATGCTTACATTTTCTATGTATCTGAAAAGTGTTTTTCTTCAGATCTTATGTGTTCTTGTAGTTAGTTGCCACATCTTCTTGAGAAGTTATCTAATGGTTTGTTGTCATCTAGATCCTAAGGAATTACATTTTAGTTATTTTATTTGTTATTTTAAAACGATGACAAACACAAAGCTTACAAGCGTAACACAGAGAACTCCTCCATATCCTTCTCTGATACCTCATAGGTGTTTCTCCTTCAACAGAGACCAAAGTCTCCTACCAAGTACTAACCAGGCCTGACCCTGCTTAGATTCTGAGATTAGATGAGATTGGGAGCATTCAGGGTGGTGTGGCCGTAGACTAAGACGCAAAGTCTAGCAGTCATGCAGGTCTAGGCTTCTCCTATCTTGAATAGCTTTCATGGCCTTGAGAGTCTTGATGACCACAGGCCAGTAACTATATTTACTACCCTCCCATGTGTGTTTCATCCTGTTTTATAGAAACAGCGTTTTATATTTCCCCCCAAATTCCACAGAAGCAGTGGTTTTCTTACATTATTGTCCTTAACACTAACTTACACCATTTCTGGTCATGTTTCCTTGAGTCCCTGACTGAGATGGAATCTGCTGAGTTTTTTCTATGAACTTATTGCCTCTGTCTCATGGATAAGCATGGTAAGTAGAGCAGGCTTGAGCAAGACCCCATCCATTATCCCAATCCTTACCTACTATTTTTATTTATAATATTTCTTACCTATGTAAGCTGTTACCATGATGTTTGTTAAATGGTGATTTTCTACCTCCATTATCTCTTTTACATTTATCAGTTGATGTCCATTCATATTTCTCCTCTATTGATTTATTAATCTTTATTCATGTCCCTGTGTTCCTATTTTAAGCCTTGAGTTATAAGTTTATATCCTTATCTTGTTCAAAGCATTATAATCTATTAATATTATTGTTTATTTTACTGCTAAGATAGTCCTAGCATTATCCATTAAGAGACCTTTAAATTGCTCCTTTGACTTTCAGAAATGCCCTCTTCTTTCTGGAAGTTGTTCCTTATTGTACGGCACAATAGATGTCCCAGAATAACCTTGCCCTACTCTTTTCTGTACCCAGCCTTGGAACACCACTTCTTCAGGCTCCTCTCAGCAGAGAATGGTACACAGAAGCCAAGGTGGTGAATTCACATTGCTTCTGAGGTTGCTGCTCTTTGGCCTTTTGGACAGAGCAAGGAAGCAAGAATATGAACATCAGGGACTCAAGGTGACACTGGTGTTTATATCTGAATTTCTCTGTGCTCTCAGACCCCCATTTCAATTGGCCTTGAGATTCATTTCACTTCCCTTTTATAACACTCCCCCTTCTCAGGCAGTGGAAACCTGGCTTCTGTCATCTCTGACATATTCTCTTATTTGTATAATCCTTTCTATTGCTATTAATTCTTGACCTTGTCAGGCTGCTGCCCCTCTCAGGCTCCCTCCTGCTGTGGCCCCACTTGCTTCTGCTGTCTCACTACCAGGAAGGAAAGCTAGAAGAAGGAAAAAGGAAGAAAACTGAAAGAAAGAGGGATGTTAGCTAGAAGACTGACTGTAGTGAACTTTAAATGTCCCAGCCAGGTGCGTGCATCATTGCTGTGAACTTGATTTCCAGGATTTTGTTTGCTCTGCACTTGCCTTGAAGTCTTCATGGATATGCTTTGCAAACATATCATTACTAGTTTCACAGGCATTTGCTAACAAGGTAAATGAATCTGTAAGAGTGTGAGGTTGAGGATATCTTAATCTCTGCCTTTGTGACTCCTCCACAGTGACAAACATGGTGGTGAGCAGTGTTTCTTGGAGCCTGGCCATCTAGTTTTAAGCGCTTTAACTGTTGCTTACTAGCTCTGTGCCTCTGAGCAATTACTTCACTTCTCTGTGGCACCATTTCTTCATTTGTCAAGTGGCAATAATAACAGTTCTGCCCTTTAGAAGTGATTGTGCGTACTACATCAGTTAATACAAATAAAGTGCTTTGAATAACAACTAGCCTCTATTGCCAGCATTCAATAAATGTTAGTTTTAGATGCTTGGTCTATGTTGACTGCTGGCAATGTACTTCTCTGACTTCTCACTTTCAATCAGTAATAGAGTCATATTAAGTCTACACAAGAGCTCAAGAACCCTAGATGACGAGCAGATGATACTGGCTTCTGCTGCCTGTGATGCTGGCTCCTTCCACCTCACCTGGGGATTTGTTCCCAGTCCCAGCCCTTCTTGTTGATGCTTCAGGAGTCAACTGTTTTTGAGATGCCCGAAGACAGATCACTAAGTTATCCCTTACACTTTCCTGCCTCTTCACAACCTAACTCAGTTTTCATCCTTTTTCCTTCTTCTACCTTTCCTTCTTGGTAGTGAGACAGCAGAAGCAAGTATGTGCCTGGCGCTCTGCTCTGCATGGCCTGCAGTGCCAAAGACTTCCCATCAAGACAGGAGCATCTGGTTTTTGACGGAGACCTTTACAATTGGCAGCCTTCTGGGTATCCTTCAAATAGCAGGGAATAGAAGACAAAGCAAGTGACTAGCTCTGAGGTCTGGTGGTGACACCTATCATGGCTTGAGTTGTTTCATCTTGAAAATTCCTGACAAAGTCCACACTGCCTTTTCCTCAGAATGTGACTATATTTGAAGAGAGGGCTTTGAAGGATGTAACTGTAGTTAAATGAAGTCACTGGCGTGGTCTTTTAGGCAATGCAACCTCTGTCTCGTAACAAGGACAGATATGCACCCAGGAAGACAATGCGAAGACTTGGAGATGAGGCCATCTGTAGGCCGAGAAAGGCCATCCCAGAAGGAACTAGTCAAGCCAACACCATGACTTCAGAATCTCAGCCTCCAGAATTAGGTAGAAATAAAAAAAAATCTGCTGGTGAAGGTGCTGTATCACTGGTACTTTGTATTAGAGAAAACTAATACACTATCTAACTCCTGAGTGACCTGGGGCAACTCACTCAACATTTCTGAGCCTTGGAGAATTTACTATACACTAAAGACTTTAGATCCTCCTGTCTCTTGTATCTTATGCCTCTGAGGATGTACTCCAATATCGTATAACCAATTTCTCAATATTAATCCCAGAAAAATAAAAGAATTGTTCTTAAACCAAAAGCACCAAGAAATCGGAGTCCCCTGACCAAGTCACACACTCCACTGACTATGTTGCCCTGTGCAGCATTTTCCTGGTAGAGTTGAAGAATTTAACAATTCTGGCTAAGAAGGTGCCTTTATTAATTCATTGCCTAAATTTTTATTGTGCAGCAATGTTAGGCACAAAACCACTAGGGGAATGCTGTTTTGGGACTTGGGGTGCTCGGGTACCCAAGCTTGGGGTGCTTGGGTTGCCAGTTAGTGCTCATTCTGATCTCCTTGTTCTCTAAAGGAAATAGACACTAAACAGGAACCATCTGGTAATGTATTCTGTACCTCTTAATTACAATGTTTTGAGTGGCACCTAAATAAATTTCATTTACAGGCACATGACTGCTTGTCACAACTCTGTTGATAATTTTATTATTGTAATATACTTTCTTCCTTAATTATTTAGTTCCAGTAAAGTCCAGAATATTAATTTTTATGGAAATGACTTGCACCTAAGCCACAATCCTGCCTTTATTTATGTATATATAGTTTGAAATGTGTCTTAATAAATCTGCCCAGAAGCCCATCACAGTGGATTCCTATGGGTCATTCAAAATTTCTGCTCATCTTGACTTTTTAAGTGTCAAATAGAAAAGGGTCAAAAACTTCCTCATAATCTGGAAGTTTGTAAGAAAATGTCTGGAAGTAGAATATTGCAAACGTATTGCAGAACCAGCTCCCTCAGCCCCACACCCACCTTGGTGACCTTGAGGTCTTCACGTGAACCTCTCTGAAGGATAGAATGGTCATGTGATGTAGAGTCACACCCAACATGAGTGCACTGATTTGATTCATGAACGCGGTTTTGAACAGGGACTTTCAGGTGGATGAAGCATTTTGGTCAAGTGGTTCAGTGGTTTAGATCCTCTGTATCAGCCCTTCACCTCTGACCACACCTGTCTATTCACAATGTTTTATCATAAACAAATGTGAGTGCTGTGGTTAGAGCTTGGCCTTGGGGAATATTACCCAAGCTATAAAATACCACACAATGAATGCTGTGGTTCTCCTGGCTAGGTATCCAGCCTAAGATACCCTGGGCAGCCACTGCCTCCTCCACGCTTGTGGTACCTGATCTAGGCGACTGCAAAGTGAATCCTGGCTCAGTCTCTCACTGGGGACATTTCTTACCCTCTCTCCATAGCTTTTTGCTGCAGAAGACTAATGGAGTGGGGCTCGTATGTATGCAAAGTAGAGCGTGTCTTTAGGGCCCTTCCAGAAGCTGGAGCTGGGACACATGCGTGAGCACGTGCAGAGGCACAGCAGTGCCTGTGAAGTTCTGCTCCAGCTGACATGTAGTTAGAGCTCAGGTTTCCCTTGCCTCTTCTCCCTCTCCCTCATGTGGTTCTGGTGCCTCCTGCATGTTGAGGCTGATGGAGGGTACAAAAGAAGGTGAGGGAGGTGACATAAGTTGCTCAGCCATGGTAGAGTTAGAGGTGAGAAAGATCACCTTGCTCATCACCTGCTTCTACCCTGTGAATCGTGCTTGCATCCCCAGGCTCCATGGGTCCTGCTGTCTGCCTCCCCTTTGGTCCTCATCTGATGCAGTACAAGCAACCTCCTGGATGGATTCGGGACGTAGGAAGGACAAAGAGTGAGCTCAAAGGAGGTGTGGCCCAGTGGGAGCTTGCCCAAAATTATGTTGGGATGCTGGGCCACTGCTGGAGGCCAGAGGATCCCCGGTCCATCAGGGTGACTCCTCAGAGTCCACTGTGCCACAGTGTCTGGGTACTGCTGGCTGGCCAGGGACAGGAGAGCAATTGGAGCTGCTGTCTCCTCTGAGGGCAAAACTCACCCAGGGCTGGGCTTTGCCTAGAAGATTAAAGGCAAATTCCTACTTTAAAAATAAAGCCAAGCTGTGTTTTGCACCTTTTGACACTTATTAACTTAGGTCATTAAAAAAGAGGCTAATTAAAAATGAAGTAAAACAAAAGAGTCATTTGTCTAGTGTGAAGCCGGCTCTTCCTGCCTTTGCTCCCCAGCCCTGGGGATGGGGCACCCTCCTCTCCTCTCCCTCCCTCCTTCCCTGACTGTGAGGAGCCTCATTATGCACCTCGTAAAGGAGAGAAATCATTGTCCTCAAAATTAACCCAAGCTGGAATTTACATTCCCTGGAAATTTTGGTTTCCTCATTGTCCTTGGAGACTTTTACCGGTTGCAGTTAAAGTAAGTGAAGTTCGATAAATGCTTAGTGCTTCATTAAGACATTTCTGAGCACACCCGTCCCCTCAAAGTGATATTTTGCAGTCACTGGTGAAGGTCTTTCGGTCCTGCTTTGCAAGCACAGCAAAATGCCCAGAGTCACAGACCTGCCGTCAGTGATGATAAAGCCAATACTAAAAACTGGGTAGGTTGTCTTGTGTGGAAGCAGTTTCTCTCCTCCGGAGAAAGGATGACTTTGCCAAAGCCTTTATGCACAGTGCTTTTGGATCTGGTCTTGGCAGCTCGGTTACTTTCTAGAGACAAGGTTTCAGGGAACCCTTGGAAATCCTGAAATCCTTACCCTGCACCATCCCCAGAAGTCACATGTCACTGCTATGCTTGTAGTCTGTGTCAGTCTCTAGCTCTGAGAGTTCTTGCCCTTCCCTACACCCCCACACCGCAGGCCCAGAGCTGACAAGGACCTCAATCTGGCCTTTTTCAAGCATCCCTGGCACCTTTTTAGCAAGCAACGCCAGGTCTGGGAGGGTTCCAGGGCCTGGCTGGCATCTCTCTACTCCTTAGTTTGGAGGTATGTGATGGCAACTGGGAGACTCTGGGGAAGCCGCCTATTGTCTGTACTTTGTACTTTTCCAAGTGTACCTCTCTATGGTGGAGGAGGAAGGGTGATTTTTGTCGCGGACTCCTTCAGGAACACAGTATTAGATATACTATGAAATGTACTGGAAGCGTGTGTCGCTGCATTAAAAATAAACCAATAGTAACCTAGCAGTGCCAGGGAAGGACAGGGAAGGTGAGAGAAGGGGAAGAAAGGACCCAGAGCTGACTGGAGAGGAGCGTGCTCCTTGGCCAGGGACTAGGCGGCATGTGCGCTCGTGTCTGCAGCTCTGGGCTTATGGACGGCTAGCGAGGGATGGACGGATGGCGCAGCCAGGCCATTCCCCAGCTTGCCACTGCTACCTCGAGAGCACTGTGCGCTTTGGAAGGAAGAGTTAACATTGGCTGCAAACAGTGCTACTGTGGATAGCGACTGTCATTTTGTGCTGGAATCTGGCTGCCACCGCAGTCTCCTGCAGGAAGCAAGCACGTCCAGCAAATCGTTTCTGGGTTCACAGATATAATGAACACATCGGGTCGGGATCCATCCTGCCAGGGGCATGTGTATGACATTCTCACTTCCCAGACTGCATCGCCCCATCGGAGGCGGACACCGAGGACTGCCTTGCCAAAGTGGCCCATTTGAACAGCAGCACTTTCTACCTGTTTGGGAATGTTCACATTCAATGACAAGTTATTACAATATTATGGTTGTTGAGATCTTCCAGGACAGAAGCACAGTGATTTCAAGAGCACTTGCCCAAGCCCCTTCCTCCACGACCGTACTCTGGGAAAGCTCCGCAGACGGAGAGGCCACATTTTGTTCTCTCTCCATGTGTGTTTTCTCTGAAGCCATAAAGGCACGACAATGAAATCTTCCTTGCAGAGACCCCCATTCTGCGCCGGTCCCCTGAAGCTGCTGAGATGACACCACCTCTTACAGGTGGCCAAGAGACTGCGGCAGAGCCCCAAAGTCTCCAGTCACAGCGATCATCTTCAACTCCCAAATTGTCCTAGAAGGAGAGTGGCATCGGATTTGTCTTAGGCTGTTTGGCCAAACTGGGGCACAGATGGGATAATGACTTTTACAAACAGCATTTTGATGAGAGGAGGGGAGAAGGAATCATATGTAAAATGCACAAAGGCTGCATAAACACACTGATGCCTGCAGCTGGAACAAACTAAAAAGATGTTTAATAATTTAGAACCAAGCAGGCAGGGCCTGTGCAGCTGTTGTGTGCAGGGGACCATGAAAATCTTCCATTTGACAGCTGGCCCCATCTTTCCCCAGTTGCTCCGTGAAGAAGAGAATGCAGATCTGGGATTAGCCAATCCCTGTTACCCTTGCCCATCTGCCACCAAGACCCCCAGCTCTGCCTTCCTCTCGGAGAGGCGCGCACATAAAGAAGGCCAGCCTTCCCAAGCATATGCATGCGTCGCTATTAGCCGTCAGGGCCGCCGCTCCCAGGATCTGTTGACATGCCGCCAGTACATGGCTGCTGTCGTTTTTGCTGGAGGGCACATTTTGCATTTCACACATTTGCAGAAATACAAAATGCTGTTGGATGCAAACAATTCAGGGCCTAATTGGCTGAATTACTTCAATGTTACCTTGTGTCCCCCACCTGATTAACATAGCTCAGCTGGGAGGGCTGGGGAAGGAGGAGGAGAGAGGGATTTGGAGGGCAGGTGAAGCTGTGTTTGCCCAGGAAAGCGAGATCCTTAGTGAAGTCCCAGCTGAGTGCGGCCTGTGCCAGGCAGATAGCTGAGTGCGGGAGGGGCCGCGGCGGCTGCATTCTTCCACAGGAAGCCAGGAGGGGGGGGCTTGGTTGAGGAACAAAAATATTCCAGGGCACAGAGGAAGCAGGCTGTTGGGGAGGAGCGGGGGGCAGTGTCCTTTTGTGAGATGTCCAGGGTCGTGTGACCTCACTGTCCCCCAGGTGGGCACAGCACGCAGCAGCCAGCCGGGACTCCTGGCACTGGTGCCAGGAGCGTGTTGCAGGCACAAAGACCGACCTGAACAAAGCTGCTTGCCTGGTTTTGCCGCCCCCCTTCTCCTCCTAACTATCTCGCCCATGCCCCTGCAAAACTAAATTCTGCTTGCTCAAACTGAAAAAAAGACTTCCTCCAAATTTGCTTGGCTTATTTGAAAATGGAAAAGCCTGCTAATCTCAATCCCACATTAATATCCAAGTGACAAAAGCCACTGAGGAGTTAATGATTATTATTAAAGAATATTCTGCAATTGCATCCTAGTATTATTAATAAGGCAGATTAACATTTTTTTTGTATTTAGAAGAATTTGGAGAGCTTGGGAAGGATGTTAAAGTGATAAAACTGAAATACATTTTTTTCTACAAAGAAAATCATTCTACAATGAATAATAGTACTTGCATTTTTTTCAATATATTATCTTCTATCTCAGAATTTTCCCATCCAAACAATTGCAGAGAAAAGTGCTTTTGATCCAACTGTCCATTAAGTGTATTCTTCTAGAGGAGAGAGCCCTTGAAGGATGAACAGAAATCTTTTCCCATTTATTTAAGTTCCCTTTGTATTCAATATGAAAATCTTAGACACGTTTTACATCACTTCTAATCAGAGGCTTCCCTGGGAACCACCAGATAGACTTCCTGAAAATAACCTTGGTGCTACTGCCACAGCCACTCTCCTGGACTTGAAAGGGGTCTGGCTGGAACTGCACGGCCTCCCTGGCCCTAGCACTAGGAAGATATTCAGGTAGCTCCTGGTTTTCCTGGCTGCTACAGTGTGTGCTTTAGCCAGAGTTCTGGACACATTTTGTGCATTTGTCACCTGCAAGAGACCTGTGCTATTGATGTCCTTTGCCTTATTTATGGGGAGATGTCTTCCTTACAATTTGTAGCTTCACACCTTCTGAGGGAAAATGGTCCAAAGCAGAACCGAACCTGGGTTTGAAGCCTGTGGCATCAGGGGGAAAATGGCAACCCCAAAGAAGTCATGGAAGTCACAGTCCTTGAGCCCAGACACTCTTGTTGCCCCTCTTCGTACCTCCACTATGCAAAACGAATGTTAAACCAAGCACAGGGTGGGGAGGATCCAGAGGCAGGAAGTGGCAGCCATGTGAGAATGTGGGAAAGAGAAGCTGTGGTGGCTTCAGTGCCTAGAGCATGCGGGGCCCACGGTGACATCCACAGAGGGGAAGCATGGCAGTTAGATGCTTAAAAAGCACCATGTGCTTGGTTTCCAAGGCGCACAGCTGGGCTGGTGTCCCTGCTGGAAGAAATAGCAGTGCATGATTGAGAAAGCTGACACCTGGCTCAGTCTGTGGGCTCACAGCTCCAGCTCCGGTTTTGTACTCACTCCCATTTCTGTCTCTATTCCCTTCTGGCCACATCTACAGGACAGTCTTATCTGCCTTTGTTCTCAATTTGTGATCTTCATGTAATCACAGATTGGGAATCTTGGCCTACCCCAGTTTTACTCTGGAGTGCAAAGGGTCAAGATTGCTGTGAGTAATTCTTTGGCCAGGTCTTGAAAAGTATCCACTTTTAGTGGCATGCAGGAGTTTCTGTTTTAGTATTTGGGAGACATGAAAGATAGGAATATCTGGCCGCAGCTATGAAAATCCTTGGGGCTGATCTTGAATTTTTATGGCTATGGTCTTTAGGGACTGGGTGTGTAATGCCAGAGAGGGGGGTCTAGGATACTCAGTAGAGGTACAGATACCCCTCCCTGCCTCCTGACTGCCAAGCAGCCTGTTTGTTTTGCCTCTTCACCTTCACCTTCCTCTTCCTGGATATGTGATTAACATTCCTTGAGGCTGTGGTTCAGACAAAAGAAGGGAACCTGAAGTTAGTGGTGAGGTTCTTTTTGGCTTAGCTTGTTATTAGCTGAAAGCACTTGCTTGGCTGCTGCTTTTTCTCTCTAAGATAAAACACCAGCAGAGTGTTAGGGTCACAGGCGGCCCTGGCCGCCAAGGGAAGCACTTGTCCCACGGCTCCTCCACAGCCCTGAACCAATGCAGCCTCCCTCTGGGAAAAGCCCATACTGGCCCTGCTTTTCTCTTATGAAAATGTCACAAACTTACAATGAAATGTCCGGGTAAGTTCTAAAGAAAGTTTCGAGAAAAGAGAAGAAGGAAAAGGAAAAGATGAAGGATATGCATTTGTCACATAAGCAAAAAAATGAACAAGCAGGGAGGCTACTTCACTAAATCCAACCTGATGGTGTTAAGGGTTGGATACATTAATTCTTTTTTCATTCACTCAAAACTACCTCATTCAGCATGTTGAACTAAATAGACAAATATATATCAATGAAATTTTACATACGCAGGGTTCTCAATTTAGCACATTGTCGTGTTAAAATCCCAACTTGACTCATTTTCCTAAATCTATTGTTGTATATTAAACAATCATTTTTAAAATATGGACTGCTTGGGATCATTGGCTTTTTCTTACTTTTCTTTGAAAAAATGTCTCAAGTAGTTCACTTTTTACAATGATCTGCCTTCAGTGCATTCAGTCGTTTCAAACCTCAGGATATGGATTCTTCACTTTGTTTCTCTCCTGCATGGCAGGTTCTTGAGAAGGTCCAGGGATCGAGCTTTAGACAGACCTACCTGCAGGTGCACAACCATGGTGCAACTTCAAAACTACATTGGTCCGGCAGACCTAGGATTCTGTATGGTGTGGGAAAGGTCCCAGCCTGCAGCACTATGAGTTAGTAAAGTTTGAACCAGTGCCTGCTCTTCCCAAGGGTCAAGTGTCCCAGTGGTCTTTAGGATAGAGCAGAGGACAATAGGAGGACCTACTTGGCAGGTGTGTCTCTAAGAGCACAAGGATTAGAACCTGGCTCCTTCTGGCTCTAGTGCTGCCACCTATCCCACCTCATTCTTTCACCTGAGCATTGAATCTTGTCACTGTACACTTAGACTGCCATCTTTGGTCCAACAGAACAGCAGAACATGGGACCCTAGACAGTCCCCCTGCCTGAGCTGTGACAGGGGAAGTACTTGGCTGGGACCCTCCCTGGCTGTTTCCTGCTCAAGTGATCTGAGGGGCTGTGACAACTCTGAGCAGTACAAGGTTTCTGTCAGAAGGGGAGGGGCAGCAATCTGTAGGTGCCCAGACCCCACCTCTCACAAAAGCCATCTTTTGAATCCCTGGTTTTCTCAGTTGTTTAGGGTCTGGGCTCCCAGTACTCATCCCAGAACCACGCTCTTAAGAGGGAAAGAGGGACTTTAAGCCAACATGCAAGGGAGACCTAAGAAAAAAAAGACATTTTCCAAGGAAATATGAATTGGAAGGGGAAT
This sequence comes from Petromus typicus, assembly GCA_004026965.1. Lineage (NCBI taxonomy): Eukaryota > Metazoa > Chordata > Mammalia > Rodentia > Petromuridae > Petromus > Petromus typicus. The sequence goes on from PVIR01000004.1 coordinate 508,635, forward strand.
TAATGAGGTGGAGGGATAGGAAGCTGGTTCCGGATGGCTAGAGAGGCATGTATGCTTCAGAGGTGAGGGGCAGGGGAGCCAGGCAGTGGTAGGGACAGTAGCCAGGCAGGCCTCTGCTGTGGCTGGAGAAGTAGCTTCCGAGTCCCTGAGGAGAAGGGCAATGGCTCAGGGAGCCCTGTAGTTCTTACTGCAGAGGGCCTTGCTTGCACTGCGTTTCAGACAGCAGGGAAAAATCCCTACAGCCAGGCAGTGCACACAGCCAGACTGTAGCTCTGCACGGCGTCTGGCACTGTTGGAGTCCGTGCACTTGAAGTTTCAGGGAATGGCTGTGAGTCTAATATAAATCTGACATTGACCCTGGCTTCCTCCAGCACGATATTTACAGCTGAGCATAGAGAATTGCTGCCGTATTGATTGGAACAGTATCCAGAGATTGCCCCGGATCCAGTGATGAAGGGACAAAGTCACCGTCTGCCTGGGTCATTTCTCCACTTCTGGGTTTGCTGAGAACTATTCAAATGCAAACAGGGTTCCCGAGTGAAGGCAGGCTCTGGGTACCGATGCCACTCATGTTGTCACAGGGCCAGGTCCCACTGTGCCCTTCTGTAGTGAGTGGGCAGAGGAGGGACGGGAACCCTGAAGCCCCAGAGCGAGCACACAGCCTTCCCTTGTTCTGCTGTGGGGCAGCCTTTGTGAGTTCAGCTCCATCTAAGTCCATGAGCCTCCTTTCTGGGAAAGTGTCACTCGAATGGCGGGAGTGGCCGTCTAATAAAGACCCTGGGGTTGATTTTCCCGGAGAGAACACTCTTTCACCGTCTTCACACTTGGAGATGACAAGGGGCACAGGAGGAGCCTGGGATGCCGGAGCACAGCCACAGCGTCAGCTTCTGGCCTGTTCCCTCCTCCCATCTCGGTGGCGATTGTTTATCCATGCTAATCATTTTCCCCACAATAGGTGTCCCCTGGTCTCCAGGAATCTACATAAAATGAATAAAGAGAAGCCGTAAGAGGGAAGCAGTTCATGTTTTAGTTATCCAAGTGACTCGAAGGATGGATTTTTTTTTTCCGGCTCGATAGAAGATTAAAAAGAAGGAGGAAAAAAAAGAGAGAGACGAGACAGTGTTTTAAATTTTCAAAACGAGTTTCTTCCTCTTGTGCAATTATGTTTACTTATAAATGAAATGACACAATTGTGAGTACATGTGTATTCATGTATGCTGCGTAAATATACTTTGCACGCAGACCGTAAATATATAAAAAGAATAGAGGGAGTGAGCAAGAGCTAGGGGTGTATTAAAAAATTCCCAAATGCTTCCTGCATGTCATATATAACAGTTACATTTTTTCCCAGGCTTCGGAGGAGGAAAAAAAAGTGAGAGAAAATGAAATCCAGATTTGTAATTCCTAACAGGAGAAATGTGATCCTTTTCAATGTTTAAGTAATATTTCCTGTAAAACAGACGAGGCCATCTGCGAAGCCGTTTCCAGACACATTTTGAAGCGGAGAGGGCAAGCACAGGAGACGGAGGGAGCCCTGGCCCACCTCGGGGTCGGGGCAGCAGAGGCTTCGAGAAGCCGGCCCTGCAATTTGGGAAAATGTTTCAGCTTCTGCGTAGTTTAGAATGTGTTTAATTTACCTCCGTTTTCCGTACAGGGAGAGGGCCTGAGAAAATCAGTGTAAAAACCAAGAAAGTTGAGAAGCAAACGGTACCTTGCACTGTGTGCTTTCTGCCCTTCCCAGAATGCAACACTGTGGACAACGCTGAGCACATTTCTTCGAAAGAGCTTCTGTGGGACCAGGCAGCACTGATTCCTGAACAACCAGGGAGGATCTATTCGGCTGGGCACTGTGGAGGGCGAGGCCTTCTGGCTACTGAAGCCCACCATAAAATTTTGTTTTATTGTTGATCTCCAGGGTCACCTTATAATTTCATGTTAGTAAAATGTTACTGCCCTGGTCTAATAATCACTTTGTGAATGGCTTTATTTTTACAAAATTGCATTGTGTCTGAATGGCCTGGTAATACACATCTCTCCACTAGGAATTTTTGTTTACTTTGGGTTATTTTAAAAGTATTCATCTATAGATCCGTATCAATTCCAACGTTAATATCAGCATTGATTAATTTTTTTCCTAGAGAGTCAAATATTCCTGTTGGTACAAGACAACTTTAAGTAAACATTACATATTCTGCAAAATCATACCAAAACATAAGTATTTTGCTCTTGCCTTTTCCCCTCAAAATTCTCATGTAAAGTTTGCCAGACCTAACACAGGAACCAGAAAAGCTGGCTGTGATTTATTTTTTAATGAATAGCAGGACATTAGTTAGATGAGACCTTTAACATTTTAAAATAGACTCTTCGATACGGTATTTGAAAACATTCTCTCAAGTGGATCCAGCCACGAAAAAACTTTGATACCCCTTATTTGAAAATTATGGTTGTATAAATAACATCCCTTGTCACTTGAAAAGCTCTTCTTCAAGACAACACAGCCCTTTCCTGAGGCCCTCAGTTGCTTGCCTTTCCATTTATTTTTTCCCCTTTCCTTTTGGCCTCTTCTCCGAAGTTTGATTATAGTTTCTTCTCTGCTCACCTAGTTGTAAGTGGATGAGTCATTAGTTTGAATTACGCACAGCTTTGGAATAATTTACTCCAGGATCACAAATGTACCCTTCTTTCCAACAGTCTTCTTACCCCACTGCACTGACAAACACAGGGCAGTGTATCGGTTCTTGATGTTACAGTGTTGAGGATCTATATCATAGCGTAGCTTCTGCCCTGTAGCACATCTTTAATAGCTGAGAAGTGTGGAAATCAGAAGGCTCAGAGCTGATAGAAACCAAGCACAAATTTACTGGAGGGCTCGGGCTCGTGAGAGACAGTTGTTTAACGCTTTCTGGCAATAAAAATGATGACACTTCACTGCTCAGAAAACTGGCCCCTGACATTTCTCCAAATAAAGTCCCCAATTTCAGACACCTAGAAGAATAACCTTCTCCCTGACAGTCGGGGAAATGGAGCATGCTGTCTGAGGAAGCCTGTCCCACACGGTTTTACCTTAGCTCTTTTGTAGGGACAAGGCATTAGGTCTTCTTGGGGGGAAAGAACTGGTTACCTTCCCTATCGTGCATTTTCCAGGTTCATTAGCCCTGGAATCTCTTCTTTTGTCAAGCAGCTGCTCCTATAGCACTTGTGGATGGAAGAGGGTGTTGATCAACACTCTTGAGATCGGCAAATCACAGCACAGACAGTCTCCAAGGGAGCGTTATCCCACTTGTTCAGACAGCTATGGTCAGTGTAGGTGGTAGACAGTTTCAGGGAAAAGCGTTTTATCATGGGAAAATGGCACTTTTACATGGGTTCATGAGCACTTGAAAGGAGGCAGCTATGTGATTTTCCTGGAATCTCCTTAACACAGGCCTGTGTCTCTCCATCCACTTGCCTCTGGCTCTAGAGCATCCTAGTTTTCTTTCTTTCTTTTTTTTTTTTCCAGCTCAGAACAAGGTGAATAACATAGTTCTTCAGATGAAATATATGCCTGAAATGACTAATAAAAATAGTTTCTTTTAGACCAGAGCTGTAAAATCTGGAAATTTTGTTTTTGTTTAGTCCTTTAAAAGATGCTCCTTCTAGGACCCAAGGGAGATTTTATTGATGCCAATTGGTGGATTTTTTTCTCCATTGTAGGGAGACTGCTTGGTGGTTGTATACTGCCCGGGCCTGGGTGAAATGGCTCATGTCCTCAGTGTCACCTAGTGTGTTTTGCTTTCCTGAAGCACCTTTCTTGGGTTAGTTTTTGGATAAAGCACATAGGAGAATTAAAACTCACAAGTTGTCTTTTCCTCTCCAAACACATATGTGGAAAAACCTAGAATGCTTATTGTTACTTGCTTTTCTTAAGCTTCTTGTTTTGAGTTGCTCTTAGAAAAATAAAGCAGCAATCAGGCTCATGTTCCTTGGACTTCATTCCACAAGCCCCAGGGGAAGAGTCAAACACCACACTCGGTTTGTCATTGCTGAGAGAGTCTAGGTCCACTTCCCGATTGGATAGGAGTGTCTTGGAAAGGAGGGGTGGGAACAAATGGCAGGAGTCCTGGGCATCACCGAGGGGCCTCGGCCATCTCAGTCTGTGTCAGACAAGGTCAGCCAGCAGTTTTAATACAGGTGCAGAGTAAACAAATGTAAATGTTAAATATGGTGATTTACGGCTGACTTTCATTAAGTTCTTCCTTAGGAGGAAAGCGTTTTTATGGAACACTGGGGACCCCTAGAATGGGTCAGATGTGGTTCTAAAACAAGACATATTATGGCTGTTTTCTTACACATCCTCTTTCATCATACAGAGCCTGATAGAAAAGTCTACTTTGCTTGGAAAGTGTCACCTAATTGTATGGGTGGCACTTCCACACTTGGAGGTAGTTCTAAAGCTGAAAGAGATCACACAGGTACTGGGCTGGCCATGAACCCAGATGGCCTTCTGTACATGCCCACCTAGACTCTAAATGTGAACTTAATGGAAATGAACTGTTTTTCTATCTAGATTTAGAAACTTTCTCCATTTGCTTTCAGGACCTGGAGTCTAATAAGCACAGTTATTCCAAATCTCCATAATAGCAACCACAAGATACAGTCTAGAGATCTATTTTCAGATTGGCAACACTCTACCCTTTTTTCAGGAGTTAGAAATACAGCTTCCATGACCTGTGTTATGGACAGCCTTCTTTATTTCCAAACATCGCCACTCACCTGAAGGGATCTCACATGATGTATCCCAGTAAAATTTTACTTGTATAGACTTAGCAAGATGGAAATTTCTCTTTCTTTGTCCCTTCAGTCTCTGAGCTACAGATGAAATATATGCCTGAAATAACTAATACAAATAGTTTCTTTTAGACCAGAGCTGTAAAATCTGGAGGTTTTTTCTGTTTCATCATTTAAAAGATGTTCCTTTGAGGACCCAAGGGAAATTTTATTGATGCCAATTGGTGGATTTGGGTCTTGACGCTAGAAAGCTTCAACTGTCTTTGCTTTATGCCAGCCCTGTGTACTTTCTATACTGCCATATCTTACCTCACCCTTCACAAAGGGAGGACACTCACTTAATTCCCTTCCCTCCTCCTTCCTGACAGTAATTCTCTGAAAGAGGAAGCTTGAGGCATCAAAAGAACGTGTATGAAGTTCATAAATGCAGAACTGATACTGGAGGTTGCCCAGGGGTGAGGAAGAGGAATCCAGAGTTATTCTATAATAGCTACAGTTCCTATGATGTGCAAGGGTGAGGGCTGAAAATAGAATGCTGGTTGTACAACATAGTGAATGTAATTGACGAAGAACAATACATTCAAAATGGCAGATTTTATGTTTTGTGTATTTTACCAAGTAAAATAATTGTTCTTAAAAAAGAGCAAATTCTAAAGTCTCCAAACTTATGCAATCCTTGACTTAGTGGAAGTATCTCATCCTGAGCATGTGTGTGCATGCATACATGTGCACACATGCATACAAACACACACACACACACATACACACACACACACACACACACACACACACACACACATACACACACAGGTCACAATTACTCCTTCCTGAGTGGCAAAGCAAACCTGGACACTATAGCCCAGCAATCCATCCTCCCCTAGACTCCATCAGAACTGTAGGTCAACCAGACAGAGTGGGTCCTGCTGGGGACTCAAGGCTACTGACAGAAACACAGTGTGGAGGCTTTGGGATAAGCAGGGCCACAGTGGGGTGATCCAGGCTGGATGAGGATTTTGTCTACCAAGGTGCCTGTTGAAAACAATGAGATGAGACATTCTGGCCTTGACTCAGGAGAACATTGCCTGGTGAGAATGAGTTTAACAACAGTAAGTGCCGAAAGCCTATTTGTATTTTCACTGTTGAATTCATGAAGTTTGATTTCATTATTTCCAATAAGTAAAGGAGTGAGAATCATCATAGCCTTTGGAAGGGCTTTCTTTCAATACCCTTGTCTGGAGCCCAAGAGAAATGTGTATTTGTAATACAATGGGTAATGTAGTGATTAGAACAAGTCCCCACATCTCCAGGGCTCTGGTCACATACGTTTTCTTTCCTTCTTTCTTCTGGTCTGGTGGCTTCCTTCCAACATAACCTGCTACAAACTTATTAAAGGTTCTGCTCCTGTTGGGTGGTGCTGAATCTGTCCCAGGTAGGCTTATCAGTAGCAGATTGGAAAATCCTAAGAAATGCAAATTTTCACTTGCATTTCCCACCGTGGAGTAAAATAAGAAAGAAAAAGGAAGATGAAAAGAAAAAAAGGAAAGAGGTTACAGAATATTTGAATAAAGAATCTGATTTAACCAGTAACCAAGCCAACTCAGAGAAGGTGGCATGAAATTAAGACTCCTTAATTAGAATGACTAATGAATATCAGGACTACTTAAATTTAGTAATACCTTTAAAAATTGTGTTTTTCAATAGTTTGCCTTGCAGACGCCTGGTGCAGAAGCTTGTTTTAGGAATTGTTTTTGGTCCCACAAGTCAGCTAACCTCTCAAATGAGATTAAAATCTTTGGGTTTGGTAAAGTTTGCATAAATATTTTACATAGATCCATCTTTAATTAGGTTATAACATTAGAAAGTGGCATGCAGTGTTCTCTTTCCACAAATTAGACCTGAGCCCCACAAACAAATTAATTTGTGTCTCAGGGTTTTGACTGGGCCTCTTGGCTCCCTGAGCCTGCTCACAAGTACTAGTGACCCTCTGGATTTCAAATGCCTGAGGGTAAAAAGCAATTATAAAAACATGACTCTCCCAGATCAGCTTTCGCCTCTGCCTTGTCTCTGTTTTATTGATGGGAGATTGAAGGAAGATTCAAATCAGCCATCCTTCAATTCTTCACCAGCAGCAAAATGCAGAAATCATTAGCTTTTCCTGTGTAAAAGACTTTGTCCTGCCTTATTATTCAAAACTGCTTGCTTGTATAAGTCAAAAAGGGCATGTTGAATATTTATTTCTAATTTTCAGCACTGGTAAATATTATATCGCTTTGTTCCCAATGTTCTTTTTATTTTGCAAATTTTATAGCAATTAATTAATGCAGCGCCATTATTAGCAATATCTCCCCAGTTTCCACTGCCTGAATTTCAGATGATGTAGTTTGTAAGGGCTTCTTCAGAGAAATTTCACAGCCAGGCTGTATTTGAATTATAAGATCAGTTCTAGGTGAATAGGAACTTGTTCTCAGTGGAGAAAGCTTTTATTTCAACTAGAAGACTACATTGCAAGCTTGCCTTTACCATCGTGCCTAATTTTATTAAATTATAGCCCCCCACACACATAGAAATAGAAACTTGGTAAAAGTAAAAATGTAGCCAGTCATCTGATTTCAAACTAAGTGGGAAATAAAGGCCTGCAGTGTGGCAAGTTGAAGAAAAGGCTACAGGAACAGCAAGGATTGTCTTCATTATTTGACAACGTGTTTCCACTTATTCACAAGGCTAATTTTAAATGCTGCTATTCTGATTTTATTGGTGACATAATTCTGTTTCTTAGAATCTTGAATTCGAGTGTTCAATAAAAAAATAATGAGTGTGTTCTTGTAAGAAAATGTAATGTTTATTTGGCCAATGCACTGTGCACCAGGCAAGAAATTTAACCATGAATCTTATAACGGTCTTCATTCTCCTACATCCATTGAGCAGTAAAGGGGTCATCCTAGAAGCATTTTCAAAGGCTTCTGTGACAACACATTCCTAGTGACTTCAGAGTATCGAGATGTGGTCAACAAGTGGAGCCAAAACCCACCGGGAAATCTGAAGTGAAGGAAAGACCAGAATGAGGACTGCGGTGAGCCTTGGGCAAGTGTTTGACCCTGGAGGAGATTCAGAATATTTGCAGAAAAGGAGAAGAGAGGGGCAGGTGATAGTTGATAGAGCAGGGAAAGTTACATTTCCTCAGAAAAGATTCCAAGACGCAGAGGGGATTCAGTGAAGGTGCAAGTACTCTCCTTGAAGGGCACGCTGCTGCTTGACTATCTGTCTGTGCACCATAGCCTTGCTCATTTAGGATCTAAAGCAGCTTGTAATAACCAGACTCACATTTATAAATTTCCTTGTCCTTGGGCAAGACCCTGCCCTCAGCAAGAGACTCCTGACAGCCACCCTCAGATGATGGAATGCAGGGAGGACTCTTTACTGCTGAGAACTGGAAACTCAGAGAAAGATGGCGTCTACCTGGCAGACCCGGGCCAGTGAGGCTACACCCTGCATTAAAACTGCCTCTGTAATCCACATGAACCCACTCCCTGGGAAGGGCTGCCAAAAGTGCCAGCCTGCAAGAGGCGCTGTAGTGGATGATACACTACCACTGTAGGGCAAAAAAAAGGTTCTGCTCAAGGTTATCTCAACTCCTCATTCACAGGTGAGAACATAAGGGCACAGTCAGGGGCCAGGGGGTGAACTTGCAGTTCTGTGAAGGTAAGAGCAGCCCTGACTGGAGGGAATGTCTTTGCAGCTGACATCTGTTTCCCATGGGTGGGGTGAGGAGGGGGGTCCTCTCCTTGTCCACCCAAGCACAGCACACGCTGCTCCCTCTGTCTCCAGGGTTTGAACCAGAGCAATTTCGTCAAGCTGCAATTTTAAATAGCCAGGGCTTTATTTTTGGAATCCCAGAATGTGAGCCGGGTTTAATGAACCTAAAGCTATAATGTTTTACTTCTCCTTTGATAAAAATTTGTATTTCATATTTTAAAAATTGCACTCATTCTGCCAGTTGGTGTTATCAGCCAACCATGACCCAAGCATGCAGCATTCACACACTGTACTTTTTCTTGGTCACAGAGTCTTTGTAATAGTTTAGCCATATGCTAAAAAATCAGAGTGGGGTTGTAATACTTTCTAGGTAGCATGCTCATGAATTAGAGGTGCAAGTCCCTTTGAATTCCTAAGTATACTAAGGACCCTGCCTGCTCATTGCTAATCCATGTGCATATTTGAAATGCTGAATCAGAAACTAGGTAATTCTCACCAAAGACAAGAATGGCACTTCCAAGTTGTAAAGAAGAAAAACTGAGTGATGTTTTCTGTACACCACAAAGCTGTTTTCCTTCAGGTGTTGTGAAGACTTAGCAATGTGAAGCCGTTTTAAGTGGAAACTATCTAATCCTCACTGAAACAAAATAGACATATGTTTTTCCAGGGAAATATACTTTCAAAAGCTCATTCCTTACATTGCCTGATAATGTATGGGGACTCTTGGTGTCATTGTTATTTAGGGAGCCCCTATTTTGTTACCATCTGCTACTTCTCTTGTCCTTACCGAGACAAAACACTTCACACCTCGAGTTAGAAAGGAAAGGGTTTACTGAGCTCACGGTTTGTAGAGGTTTCTGGCTGTAATCGGCTGCCTCCAAGGCAGAGTGATGCACAGAAGAGGGGTGTCTCAGAGGAGAAACAGTGTGTGGTGCTCACGTGGTAGAACAAGCAAAAAGGGACCTTAACATGGTCTTTGTGCATCTTTTATTTTATCCAGACTACTGGGATGAGGGTGGTACCAAAACATCAGTGTTCTGGATTAGTGACCCCACACCCTTAATCCTAGCATCACACATTCGAGATTTAGCCACCTCTGAAAAAGCCAGCTGTGACTGTGGGAGGATTTGGGAGGTCATCTCTACCCAAACTATAGCACCATCTGAGCCTTTTCTTAATCATTTATTTTTGTTCTTATACTTGTGTATTTGAAAGACATCACTTTCATGAAATCCATGTGTATTTGTACTTCTTTGCTTGAGGGGCATTGCTAAAATGAAAATTGCTTTTGATCTCTCTTGCTAAAATATTTTCCAAAAAATTTTTGTACTAATTTTCTGTGTGAGAGAGAATACATAAGAATCTTCCTTGCACTATATCATCACCAGTATCTATGGTCTATCTCTATCATTCTGTCTATCTCTCTCTCTATCCTGCTATCTGTCTATCTTCTGTTTATTATCTGTCGCCTGTTTTATTTCATATTCTGGCCATTCCTGCATCCTATCGGTCTTCCTAATTACTCATCCATCTATCCATTCATTTTAAGGATTTGACAGTCTAGTAGATGACAATGGTGAGTATTTCACTATGTGTAAATTTGCACCTTTGAACATTATGGGTTGTTAAACAGCACATGGTCCATCTTTGCAAATGCCCTTTCCCAATGGCTCTACTAAGGCATTTAGCCTTTATCAATGGGTAAAAATTCTGCTTTTATGTTTCACCATCTAAATTCTCTCAAGTGATGATTTGTAATTTTTCTACATCATTTTTGACCCTCAGAAATGCGACATTTTACATAGTTAAATGTAACTCTTTTTGATTATAGGTTTAGCTGGTGGTGTAGTTCACAGAAATTTCCCCATTTCTCAGATGACATGATGCATTTTCTTCTATTTTATGATATTGTGATAAATTTGGATTCTTCTGGAACTTATCTGAGGCATATATCCAATTTATATATTTCTCAAATCAACAGTTATCTCACCCAATGTCATTCATTTCATATTGACTTGAATGCTTGTGTGATCTCTTGGCTCTGTTTCAAGGAAGTCTGTTCTGCTATTTGTATCTCTCTCTGTGCCAGTGAAATATTGTATTTTAATTTGTCTTGAATTTTGCTTGGAGAAGCCTCTCTCATTGCTATTATTTATATTACTATGAATTTTTTTCAAATCAACTCTAGGATTATTTTTTATCATATTAAGATATTCCTGAGCCAGGCATGGTAGAACATGCCTACAATCTCAGCACTCTGGAGGCTGAAGCAGGAGGATTATAAATTTGCATCCTGCACGAGCAACTTATGGCTTATTGAGACCCTCTCCCCAAAACAAAAAAGGGTTTGGAATGTAGCTTAGTGTAGTTCTGGAGATGAACTCTGGGTTCAATTCACTAATACTTATCCTCTCTCAATCTTGTTGGGAATGTTGCTGGTATTATTCTGAATTGGTGGTGGACTTATTTAAAGAAAGAGCGATTCTTTAGAATTCTGAGTCTTTCATATAGAGAGAATGTTTATATGGATTTTATAATTTTCTTACTGACTTTTATTTTTTATCTTTATTAACAGAGCTTATTGATACTTTTCAACTCATAGGATAAAAATAAAATAGATTTTTGTTGTGTTTTTCTATTTTTCTGCTCAATTTTTAATTTGGTACTTTTGCATTCAAACAATTATTTCTATTAATTTTATAACTATGTTACCTTATATTGTTCTTCTATCTTTCAGTTTTTGATGTTTATTATTTAATTATTATATTTTAACATTAGAATTTTCATTCCTTGCAATTCTCAGTTTTTTATGCAGCTAATTCTTATTTCTTGAAATAATTATTCTGATTTATTTTTCTGCTTCCTTAATTTCCTCTTTGAGTGATTTTTCTTTTAGGATGAGTGCATGGAGGTAAAATCCCAAAAATGGTTGCTTGGGTGTCAGTGTAACTGAGTGCCAATGTAGATGATGGCCTGTAATATTTGGAGCTGGATTTACTAGTAGTAGTTTAAGTAAATTTTTTCTTCTCCCAGTACGGATGACAGGCTCTTTATCCAAATAAAACTCACTAGTATGTTTATATAAATCAGACATTCTTGCTACACTTGTTATTGTTAAGAACCTAGAAGTTTATTCTGTGTAAAATCTTATATTACAAGGAAAAAAGTCTTTATCTCTGAAGTGTTATATTACCAGTACTTTGCCTCTATGCTCATGGGATTTCTGTTATACAGATGTCGAATTTTCTGAAAATTTGTCCATGTGTGTCAACTTTCTTTTTGTCTCATCTATCTTTTAATTTCTTAAAGATCTGAGAAAGTAAAAATACTGAAAAAAACATAGACTGTTTCCTGCATTTTTCAATATGTTCTCTAGTGCTTTATTGAAAGATAACACACACATTCACACACAATCACAGACAAAATCTCACACACAAGCACACACACAAATGACATTCTTTTTTATTACTTTTTCATAAATGGGTGCACTCTGTGTCTTGTGTGTTGAGATTTAGACCCTTGGTAGTGGTCAGAGCCAAGGGAGGCTCTGTGTTCTTAACTCATTCTTTAGCTTGAGTGTGGACAAAAACTATGACTTGGTCTCACTCACAGAATATGGCAGAGGTGACGGAGTGTTACTCCCAGGATTAGGTTACATTACATGGTAAAGAGGAGGGCGTTGCTCCCTGATCACATGTGCACACAGGCACACGTGTGTGTCCCTGTTCATCTGGTTAGCATGCAATAGGCAGTCCTTAGGGCAGTCTTGCTGATTTTGGGAAGGCAGGCAGGCAGCTGTGCTGGGAGCAGCTTGTGGAGGGAGGGGTTGCATATCAGGGAAGTGTGGAGACTGGAGGCCTTTGGGCAGCCTGCAATGACAGCTGGCAAAGAAACGATGGCCTCAATTCAACCACAAGGAGCTTATTTGTGCCAACAACCTGAGTGAGCCCGGAAGCAGGTTATCCACCCATCGGGCCCCCAGATGAGAATACAACTGGACAACACCTTGTTTGCAGCCTTCAGAGACCCTGAGAGGAGGATGGAACAAAGCAGTGCTCGGACCCTGCCCTGCAGAACCCGGAGTTACAAGGTGTGTGCCATTTTGACTTTGTGGCAATTTTTATATAACAACAGAAAACAGATACACTCTACATACTCGTATTTCTTGAGTTTTCTAGGTAAATATTTGTTCTGATATTTCAGATTGGTCCATTTCTCCTGAAATATGTAATCTTTTCATATACATGGTGTCTCTTTACTGCATACTAATTCATAGAGTTCTGAGAATATTGGTCCTGTGAAAATAGTCCAGTCCCCAGTTAAAATCTTGAGAATTTTTTATAGTCACTGGAATTCAACTTTGCAAAACTGAGGAAAAATCTGTGGTTAATGAAAATGTTCATTCCAGGTTTATTCCCCTCATCTCCATTGTATTTGTAAGGCCTTGTGCCTTAACGTTTCCTATGTGCCCTGAATTTACAGACAGACAATGCTGTTGAGCTGACAAGCAGAACTAGGAACACTGTAGCAATTTCTATGTTGTGAGTTCAAGCCTCTGCGGGCTCCATTATGACCTCAGGGAGCAGCGGGAGCCTGGGTACCACCATCGTCTAACATCCAGGGTCAGGACCCTCATGGTCCCCCAGAATTCACCCTCTGGTTGCAAGAGTGTATTATGGAAGCCCTCCCCTAGATGCATAAACACACTGCACAGAGATTCTCAAAGTCTCTAAACTTTAGATGGTACCCATTCCTATATTCTACCATAGGCAGAGTTTCTCCAATTTTATATCCTTTTGAACATCTGAACATTAAATGCATAGGATCAGTTCAATCACTAAGCAGATATTCTTTAAATACTAATATGTAAGAGGAATCCAGATTGCTACCTTGCATTTTAATTATCTAAAATCTTTAACAGGAGATAGCAAATGGAATTGGCTTCTCTTTGGTGTTGCAAAATGAATATGCAAGTAGGACATATTCTAAAACTTGCAGTGCAATTATTGTGACACTTATTTTCCCAAGATTTAAATATTAAATCTTGTCTGTACCTAATCCAAGAATATCCAGCTATGTTTTTGGTCATGCTCTTTAGGCATGGGCTAAAATGGGACAATCTTGGAAAAGCAGGAATTCCTTTCTTTAGCTCATCAATCTGACATCCTTACTACTGCTTTTCCTCCCGGGATCCCACCTTCTCTTGGCCTGAAGTCCTTTCCCATCTGCTGGACTTTGTCATTGTATTGGGGAACAGGAACACCCTATGTGAGAGCCATTCTGATGTGTAGAGACTTTCCTTTCCCTTAGATTCCATCTGGACCTTGCACATTTCTGCCAACATTCTGGAGTATCCAAGAAGTGTAAAAAAATTTCACACATTGTCCTTATGGCAGTTCTAAAAAATCAATTTAACATGAGAAATTCTATTATTCTTCCATGAAGAAAAGACTAGTGTCCCCACCTAATACTGTTAGTTGTAAGTTATTTCACCCAATTGACTTAGCCTTCTTAACAAAATCCAAGATGATGATCTCTTCTGTATGGTCTCAAAACACAGAACTTTGGCTACCATCTTGCCCAAAAGGATGATAGCCCTGAGAGAGTGTCTGAGCATGAGGAAATTTGTCCATGATGTGGGGAGGGTGGAGCTCAGAATCAACCTTTCTAATATTTGACTAGCAATTTTGTCTGTTGAATTCAGTAAAGTTGTTTTTTCATGTTTTATATCTCTTTTATATCTCTTCTGAATGCTTTTAGTATTTTTTTAAACAAGAGTTCCTTCACCACAGAAAACAGAACAACTTACAAAATATAGAACCAGTCTGCTTTCCCTGATGGGCTGGGGAATGAAGGAAATTCCAGTCTACTGCATCAAAGAGGAACCAAAGCCTGAAAATGCAGTTTTCAAAAATAAATTGTCCCATTGTACAATCTTCCATTGGTTGAATTAAAAAGGAGAAATGGTTGGGAGAACCACCAGAAATAAACCAACTGCCCAAGGTGGCTATTTCCACTTCTTCAGAGGAATGGTGTAACTAGTTGGAGACCTGCTTCACAGAAGTGAATGACACTTTTTATAAGTCAATACGATTTTTCTCAAATATGTTCTCAGCCAAACAATAAGATTTTTACTTCTATGATACAGTCCTTGAATTTTTGCAGGATATGAAACAATGTCAACAAATGGATATCTTGCTAATGCATATTATTTCTTAGCTACTTTAGATATTTTATTGCTTTATTCCCTAAAAACTAAGACTACCTTCTCTTAGATTATAAATAAAAAAGTTGTTTCTTAAATTTTTAATCAAGAAAAATTTAATAAAAATTTCAGTCTCATTACAACTGTTTGGATTCCTTGTATTATTGGCAACTTTCAAGGGAGCCACTTGAATTATATTTCTTCAAACTGTAGCCATTCATGATTTTTAAATTGTGCTTTTGGTATTCTGGCTTGGAACATCAGAACAATTAGAAATACATTAAGATTTCTAAAAGTAATAAAAACATGAAAGCTAGGAGATGTAAATGGTATATAGTAAATGATAGTAAGTGTAAATGGTCAAAGATTTCAAAGTATTTATGTGGCTCTTAATTGTCTTCATGTTTGGCAACTGATAGGTGCTGATTTGAAAATGACTTACACCTGAATATTAGAAAATAAGGAAATTCTAGTAATTACTTTCTTTCACTTCTCTTTATCTCTCACTGGGCTGCTTATCTGATTTGGTACCAGAAAAATGTTGTGACCTCAGGCAACATCATTACAGCCATGGCACATTCCAGTTTGCAAAACACTGTGATTGAGTTTTTCCCTGAAGAAGGGTCTTGTTTTATCTTGGCCACTACCACATGGGATTGTAGGAAGTTGCTTTTGTCTACCCAGCACAGGGATAGTTTCATGAACGTTTCTTCTGTACAGGATGCTCACATCTCCAATCCCACTCCTGGAACCCCAGTCCTGCCAGAAATCCATCAGGGCCCCTTTAGGCTATAGCCAATTAGGAAAAATGAAGCAAGAGTCTTTGGATGAGATATGCTCACAATACTTTGGAGAGAATGAAGAAAGTAATGCTTCAGTTAAGCATTTGAAATCAGTTCAAACCTAGCATTTCAATGCATAGCTTTGTCTGGAGGAATGAAGCTTAGCTTGTCATAGCAGTACAGAGTGAATAATTCTCAGGTGATTTCATAATTTTCAAGATCACATGGAAGCCATGGGTCTATTTTCCTTCCTCTTGTTTACCAAAACAGTTTTCTGCATCCTTGTTAGCCTTATAATTGAATTCCAAGAAGAAAATCCAGTGCATGCCCTGCCTCTTGACTGGGTATTTATAAGAAGAGGTCATGCTGGGTACAGGCTGGTGATACTCTCTCAGCTACACCGATACTGATGAATATGGAGACATGTACAGGCATTTCTTTAATCTAGGAAGTTTCAGGTTAATGTCATCTGTTCTAGATGCCCTTGCATTTTATACATATCAACACATGTGCACTTGTCTGCTTCCTTATTTTAAGTTGATCAACTTCCAGGCCAGCGATCCAGTACCAGATAAACTCTCTGAAGGTTTAAGTTTTGAGAGCACATTGTGAGGGCTAACAGGAGTTGAGAACTGAAAAAATCTTGAGTCAATGAATTCATCAGGATAAGGGACTTAACCTTTGGCCAGACAAGGTGACATTTTTATAGCATGAAGATTCTAACACATTTACAAAGTTCTACTGATTTCAGATCCACTGAAATTTATTTTTCCTTTCATGTTTGCTCAGGCAAGGGAGACAGTAGTAGAAAGAAATCTTATCAGACAGCAAGTTAGTTACTTTCAGTTTCAATAATTGTAGATTTCAGAGTATCAATTTCTGGTGCTCTAAAGCATGTCCACCTTTTTGCTTCTACAAATTGATTAAGCTTTTTATTTGATATCACAGGAGCCTCCGGAGGGTTCTAACCTATATTTCAACCTTTGAAGAAATTCATGCCCAAGATATTGCTGCTGGACAATCTTCAAGGTCATTAATATAATGCTTAGAAATTTTCAGCTGAAAATAGATTTAATCAGAGCCTTTTTCCATGTATTTCCTTATTGCATGATTCAAAAAGTATTTTGCCTTTCAAGTGCCTTAGGAAGTCAGCCTTTATTATATTTGTTTTGCACCTTTAAATGCAGGCAGCCAAGGGGATTTTATGACAAAATAGGATAAAATTAGTACCATAAAATAATAACATAAACCAGCCAAAAATAATATAAATGCTGATAGAAAGAAGCATAAAAATAACTTTTAAAGTTCTTTGTGATTATGTATACAAATATACCTCAGAAACTTTGGTTAAAATTTCTGAAAAATAGGAACCACCACAGAGCACAAGGTTTTGGTTAGAGGAAAACAATCCATTAGAGACTTTCACTGTTGGTACGTTGTACCGAGAAATTTACATATAAACCTGATAATGATGACAATGCTGAGTGGGTAGTGTCATATATATCTTTTCAAATACTCAGGATGGTGTAAAAATAAAGTTGGCTACATTCTTGGGGTCATTCCATGGATTAAAGTGACTGAGAAACAATGAATAATAAGGAGTTAAAAGCAAATTTGGGAAGTTAGAAATTGTTTCAGTTGTCATTACTATTCACATTTCAAGCAATAGGATTATGCAAAAGAGACTGACCACCAGCTGCTAGGTGATGGTGTGGAAGAAGTGTGTGATCGCAAAAAGATGCTATGGGAAGCTGCCCCAAGTCATGCTCAGTCACCGTGTTACAGAAAAATACAGGGCACTAATTTACCATGAAATACCTCACCTGATTCTTCTTGCAAATGTAAACAAGACTTAGTGAAAAGTTACATGCCAAAAACCACATTAATAAGGAAATTTAGATTTGAATTCCATTGACTTGCTGAAATAATAATTTCATTGTCCCAAAATATACATTAGAAATCAACTTGTGGACTGAGCCCATGAATCAATCTCCCCTCCACCCCAAGGTGCAGACATTTCTTGAGAAAATACTCCAGCAGACTGAGCTACAGTAGAAGTGGTTCTTGAGAAAATGGATAAAGTGATCTTTTGAAGATAAATAAAATAAGTTAAAGACAACTCATGACTTATTTGCTTTGTATAACATTTTCAGTTATGAATGGAATTTGTACCTACCTGCCTTTGGTTCATGAGTCTCACTCATGGCATTTAGTATTGTCTTATTAGGTGCATCATATCATATACACTAGGTGAAGAATGAGACATCTTTTTGTTGACATTATGTAATTTTTCTCATTATTTCTTACAGTATTCTTTGCCTTGGAAAATACTTGGATTTCTAGCACAGTCACACCAGCTTCCTTATGCTTCCTCCTAATACAGTATGCTTTGTTCTTTCCTTTCTCTTTCTAGAGATTTGTCTATTTTTAAGACTGATCCTTTACAAAAGCTATATTGTGAAATAGAAAATGCTCAAAGTAAAATAGGGTGAAGGGGGAAAAATAATGAGATTATAACAAAAAAGAAAGGAAACAAGTTTTATGCATATGGGGGGAGGTGGGGTGGGTAGGGTGGAAAAAAATGAGGATTAAGTTGTGTCTTATACTGGTACAAATCCCCATTATGGAGTGCTATCATGATGCATATATGTAATGTACCAATACAGATTTCAATTTAAAAAAAAGCTATATAATTGGGCCATTCTTTTCTGTCTTGTCTGATAATCTTTTTTTTTTAATTAGTGGTGTGTAGTTCATTTACTTTTAATGGAATTATTGATCCTATTGAATTTGTCAATTGTCTTGCTTTATTTTCTATTTTTTATGCTCTTGCTCCTTTTCTGCCTTCTTTGGTATTAGTCAAAATTTTACAACTATTTTATTTTCTTTATTGGGTCCTTACCTATACTTCTTTGATTATTTTTAATGTTTCTAATAATGTGCATGTATAACTATAAGAATTTTAGTCTGTGTACTTTCTTCATATATCGTACCCTACCTATTTGACATTTAGCATCTTTTACTTTACATTTTTTAAGATACTTATTACTTCCTCACTTCACTGTCATACTTTATAGTGTAAAAATATTGTCACTGCATAATAATATAATCTTACTCCACTTTATACTGTATGAAATTACTGCCATATCTTTTACTTATACTTATGCAATAAACTCTATCATATAATGACTTCATCCTCATTTAAATACTTAGTTTTCTTTTAAGTAAATTACAATAACTAAAGAAGGCATTATTTAAAATACATACCTGCCTACTTACTAATTTTAGTTTTTGTTTCCCTTTTGTACAGCCAAACTTTAAATTTGTTTCTAAGGAATTTATCATAGGAAGCTTGCTGATAATGGATTATCTGTTTTTATCAGAAAGCATCTCTGTGTTATTTTTAGAAAGCTATTGTTAATGGATGTAAACAGATATTACTACTGTTATTTGTTCAGTACTTCGATAAGTGTGGCCTCCATTGTTTCTTATGAGAAATTAGTGTAATTTCTTATCCTTGTTTTCATTGTGAATAATCTATTTTCTCCTTCACTGATTGATTTTATTTTTCTTTTCTCTTTCATGTCAAACAGTATGATTATAATTTGGCTTGGTATATTTCTTTCTGTTTATGCTATTTCAGATTATCTGAACTTCTTGAGTTGATAGCAATATATTTTTGTTCATTACATTTCAAGTATGTTGACTCATTATTTTTTCAAATAATTTTTACTACCCCAATCTTATTCTCTTATCTTTGGGGAAATTCCAAGATCATTTGATATTATCCAACAGAGGCCTCCAAAGTTCAGTTTATTTTTTCTAGTATGATTTATTATGTTATTCTTTTAAGAAAATTCTTAAGATTATAAAATTCTTATTGCTTTGAGTAAGCATTCTCTGACATTTTAGTTCACTATTTCCAATCTGCTTTTATGCCCAGCCAATGGGTTTCTGATTTGGTTTTACCTTATGGTTTACATTTATCTGCTTCTAATTCTCATATACTTGTTTGTAAAGACTATATTTTTCTTTTGTCACTTAACTTTATTTCACTTGATTCTTTGAACATATTTATGTTAACTGCATTATAGACTTTGTCTCTTGTAATTAAAATCTAGACTAGCTCTAGTTTGGCTTCATGGCTTGATTCAAAAGTTTTTCTTTTACTTTCTACATTTAATAATCATTGTTTGAGCACTAGATTTTGTAAAGTACTTGCTGCAGCAACTCTAGATTTTGTTATCTATCTCTGAATGGTATTGATTCTTGTGAGGAAATTCAGATATTGGCTTATAGTGTTGTCTTGTGCGGTGCTGGTTTTAGGCTCTGTCCACAGAGAACCATGGACAGTACAGGTGGCTTCCACACTCATGTAACTTGTCAGAAAAAAGCAAAAAACAAAAAACACAAAAACTAAAGAGTCTCCTTGGAGATAATCCATGAGTTTGGCTTTATAGTTTGCCAAATAAGCTAGAATGCCTCTAGGATGAAGTCTTCACCCAGGGCAAGGTGAGGTCCTCTTGGTGTCTCAACTGTATGGCTCATGCTCACAGGTGGGCTTCTGAGCCCTCTCTACTGTGTCATAGCCCAGAACGTCAGTGTGCTTAGAACTGATACTCTCACCATTGCTTGACCCCTGATGTCTTTGTGCTGCTTCATTTGTTATCCTGTTTTATAAATATTTTTATTTAAGACACAGACTTGTCCCTAAATGGATTCCTTTGACATATCCTCCTCCTATGTGATGCTATCCCTGACCCACAGATTTGAGCCAAATTAGCTACCATTCATTCCAGTCAATGCCACCACACTCCATGGGACTGCTGTGTTCTCCGTCACGGTTGGCAATAGTCCTGCAGCAGGAAGCCAGGGAAGTTGTAGAGATCGTGTTTCTCTGTTCTCAAGGATCTTCACATGAGGCTGCCAGTTCTTTAGTACCTAAAAACAACTGCTCCAGGTATTCTGTTCAGCATCATCTGTTGTTTGTTGGCTGGGGAGCTTGTCTGGTAGCACTTACTCCAATATAAGTCGCAGCAAATTAGCTTTGTTATCTTTTAACAGGTATCTTCGAGTTTTAACATACGCATACTAAAATGTTAAGAAAGTATAATTATAGATAAATCACACAAGGCAATTATAGCTACATAAAAGAATCATAATTACTAAAAACATGGACAACATGTACAAAACAATTGAAGAAAATTCAGGAGGTTGAGATAAAAAGTAATGGGAAAAAAAGTGATTTTATTCTAACTCTTGATTTTCCCTGGCAATAGAGTTCCATAGACATTATCTGAAACTAAACATTCAGGATTTAGATTGGATTATTAGAGTTCAAATTTGTATATTATAAAAGTTAAAATTAGAAGAACTAGTGAGAGAAAGGAAGGAAAGGTGGAAGCAACGAGAGTAAGCGCAATTTCTAATTTTATATAATGTGAAATCAGCTGAATGAATATATAATGGGAAAATCTAGAAATAAGAGTATGACTAAATTATTTAAAGTAGTAGCTCCAAAAAGAACCAAAAATATTGGAAATGATTAAAGTGGCTGCTTCTGGAGGATGGGAGAATTGTGAGAGGAAAGGCTTTGTTTTAATGTTGGATTTTGCTATGAGTGAAATTTTACTGATGTAAAACTTACTGCATTGTATATGAATGTATTGTTCTGTCTTTTCCTTATTTATTTTACTATGTAGTATAAAGTATAGGTATGTGTGTGTGTGTATGTGCGTGTGTGTGTGTGTGTGTGTGTGTGTGTGTGTATTGTTCTATCAAATACTATCAAATACAATCAAATGCTGAGGTCATGTTGAGTCCTCAGCGGAAGTGAGGTAACTTCCCTACTCCCAGTGTCCTGGCAGAACCTGGCCCTGCACATGTCAGTGAGGATATCATTATATTTCAGAGCTTGGTCATGTCAATACTATTCTTGTGGAATTATCTCAAGAAAACCTCCCAAGCCCGCATTATACTGGAGTTCCCGACACATTTACTATGGGATGTGAGATGTTTAATTTCAGGAAATATAAAAAATATTAGGTGAATTCATCACATTTCAGCAAGAAGACAGAAACAGAGCAGGAATACTTAGCTACATCTTCT
This sequence comes from Petromus typicus, assembly GCA_004026965.1. Lineage (NCBI taxonomy): Eukaryota > Metazoa > Chordata > Mammalia > Rodentia > Petromuridae > Petromus > Petromus typicus. The sequence goes on from PVIR01000004.1 coordinate 530,250, forward strand.
TTTTCTTTCCTCTTGCACATCGCCCGATTCCTTGCTCTTCCTGAAGTCTCTGAAATAATAATAAAAAAGAATGAAGAATCAATTAAAAATGTCTTTTACCATGCGTCTGTCCTTGGCAGGGCGAGACAGCACTCTGTGCTAAAGTGTAAAGGAGGCTGTGCAGGTTTAGAGGCTCAATTAAATGTTGCAGACGGTTTATTCTCTGACAGTGCGCACGGCAACTGCTCCTTTAAGATGGTATCAACCTTTATGATTGGAAACTTGGGTTAGAAGTATAGGTTGTCACTGAAATAAAATAGGAGCTTCCTTGGCTTTATTAGGGAGTTTTTCAGGGTTTGCCATTCGTTTCACCTTGACATTTATGCTAAAATTTAGAATGCTTGATCTTTCCTACTCTAGTTCTTTTTCCACTAAATGAGGAAAACCATAAAATCCTCGCGATCATTGTGAAGGGGGAAAAACGCAGCTTCAGAGCTGCTTCTCAATAGCTTTTTTCAGGGGAATTGTGATTTGGGGGCCAACGCAAAATCCTTTTTTTTTTTTTGGAGACAGGGTCTCGCTTTGTAGTTCAGGCTGGCCCTGAGCTCAGCCTCCAACTCACATCACAGCAACCCTCCTGCCTCTGCCTCCCGAGTGCTGGGATTACAGGCATGAGCCACCACGCCCGGCACTGTGGTATGTGGTACTGGTTGCTGCTGGGCGTGAGTCCCCACACCCAGTATCGTTATGTGGATTCCGGGGATCGAACCCGGGTCCTTGCACTTGCGGGACAGGTGCCGGAACCACTGAGCTAAATCCCTGGCCCTGCAAAACCCTTTTGAGACAGATAGAAATAACACTGGAGAGCACGACTTCCATAATTTTGATAAGGCAATGAAAATTATTCTGTATACATTTCAAACCATCACATAGCTACATATGCCTTTATGCTAATAAAGAAGGGGATAAAAACTATGTAGATTTCTCTGGCAAGAAATAATTGTGCACAAAAGTAGCCATAGATCCTACTGCTCTTTGCTTTCTGAGGAGTGAGCTGATTTGACCCTCTGAGTGTATCAGTGTGCTGTTACTTGACCTAGTTTTGCCCAGAGCTATCGGATAAGGGAGCGCTTGGTTATTTGTGTCTCAGAAAATAGAGTACACTACTGTAAAAGAAGCTGCAATACCGCTCTCAGAATATAGGTAAAAACAGGCTCTTAGGGTGCTTCCTGTGCAGGACTTAACACATGCCAGACTCTTTATGCTCAAATGACCTCTTCTGTGGGGGCCAGAACTTCGGTGGAAATCTGTTAGCTCAATTTGAAGAAGATAATTATACAAAACTCAAGACATAACGATTTTTAAACCACCAAATACAAAATGTATGCACAATGAAAGTAATTTAGTTTCTTTCTATATTCAGATTTTTCTAATTGTGGAATCTTTGGTTGCATTGGTTTAAGCGCTCTCTCTCCGTCTGTTTCTTTCTTTGTGAGGTTCTCTTGGCATGTTCCTCCCTTTCTCTGACTGACTCTGTGTCTCTCTCCTTCTCCCTCTCCCTCCCCCTCCTTCCTCTCTCTCTCTTTTTTCTCTCTCTCTCTCTGCACGTGATTGTCTGTCTGAGTTGAGTTTGGCGTAAGCCAGCAGCAACTGTGGGTTAATGTCAATAAACTCAAGGCAGAACTGGTGAGGTGAATCAGACATTTCCCAGAATCGCTGCCTATCTGGGGACTGATAAGCTTTCGGAGGCACAGAGAGGATATTCTGCAGGTGAGAGTCTGGGTTGTGGCCTCCTTGCCTCCCTGTTTGCCTTCTGTGGGCAGAGTCTGTATCGCAAGAGGATCAGGAAATGGAGGATAATCTATTGCAGGGTTCTCAGAAGGAAGCATGCAGAATGTCCACTTCAAGGTACCGATAGATAAAGAAAGACATTTGAAAATAAGAATCAGAACTGAACAGGAAATGCCAAAAGGTTAGGGACAAAAATATGTTTTTAATTAGAGAAATAGTATTCCCAAGATAATTCTGAAAGCTTGAATAAGTCTATGTGTTTAAATTCTACTTTTAGGGTTGCTTTAAAGCTAATTTATACTGTGAAGACAACACATATATGTAACAAGTTAACCTGAAATTTAAAAAAAGACTACATCTGTCTTGATATCTGTTTCTCTCTAAAAATTTAATCACTGTTGAATTTTGTTTCTTGTGTGCACGCCTAGAAATTTTATTTTCATACATACACACACACACAGTCTCTTTCTCATTCCTTCTGACCCTCTTGGAGAAATAAAAGCATATGACTGAACTATAGCATCACGAGAAACCTGAGCTTTGAATCAACACTTTAACATGAAGGGCTTTGAATTCTACTTTGTGCACATTCCCTTTGATTTAAGGACTTTATAGATGACAAAGTACACACTGGCTACAATGTTTTTAACATTCTGGCTTTTGCTAGCTTTTTACTTTTTTAAAAAATGTATTACTATGAAGTGTACAGCTGTCAACTTTAACTCTAGAATAAATTCCTGAAAGTGGAACTAATGGGTTAATTTCATTTTAGAATAATAATCCTATTTTTATAATCCTTTTAATCCAATCAGTCTTGCCCGTTTGAGGTTGCTTAGGTAACAATTCTTTTCTGAATACTGCTTCAATTTGTCTTTCTTTCATTATACATTGAGGTAAAATTCTTAAGTTTTATTGACTATATAACCTATGTTAATTTTCTAACAGATATCTAGTCATCTGTGTGGCACTTTTCTACTTGTATTATGGAAGTTTCTCTTAATTAAATAAATATCTTCTCTTCAAATTGTGTTTTCCTCTGATTTCATTTCTCATATATTTAAAATTCTATAAAATTCTATATCACAAATTCAATATCACAGACAATTCTCTATCTATAATATTTAAAATTATATGTCACCATTAATAGAATTGATAAAACATTTTTGCTTCTAGATTTTGATTTTTATAAAACAAAAGGCTTGCCCATTTCAAGATAATACTAAAAAGGAAAATCTTGTTAAAAGTTTTCTGATCATTTTGTATTCATTTTTACATTTCGATGTTTGATTTATCTGGAAATAATTTTAGTGAAAAAAGAGAGGTAGGAATTCAAAATGGCTGCTTTTTGATCTTTTCCTTATGGATTTGAAATGCCACCTTTATCACATTTAAAATTCCCAGATGTATTTTGTTTATGGTTGGCCTTTGAAAAACCTCCAGTTCAGTGTCTATTACTGGCTCTGTCCTTAATGACTTGATTTTTTTTTTCAGTTTTCAAATGTACATTAACACTTGTTAAAGCTACTGTGTGTTAGTATATTTTTGAGACTATTTCTGGCTTTTCTTGTACTTTGATTGTTCTCTATGAATTTTAGCATAGCTTATCTTTCCAGGGGAAAAAAAATCTCATTGGTGTTTGGAATGGAATCATGAAGCACTTATAGATGAAGTCAGAGAGAGATGACATCTTCATGATGAGTCTTCCTGGCTAATTACAAAATGTGTGGTTAAATATTTTTAAGATTTTTCTGATGTCTCCCAGTAGAAATGTGTTGTTAGCTTTCTTGGCGATGTTGAGAGTATGGTTTCCCTTATTGTTTTATTTCCTAACTGATTGTTTTTCATATAGAGAAAAGTTGTTAGTTTTATACATCATAGTTTTGTTAGCCATTGTCTTACATTTTGTTATTGTTTTTATTAGTTTTATCAGTATCAGTTTCACATACACAAACATCAGCGATTGATAATAACTTGGTTTTTTTCATTTCAATTTCATTTTTAACTATCTATCTAGTGCCCTGGTATTTTCAAAACAATATGATAAGAATCCATTATCTTGTTGAGGCATGCGAGATTAGGAGGAACTAAAGTGATGCAGTACCTGGGACATTGTCTATCCCAGAGGAGGCAATAGGACCATGTATCAAGGACCCAGGAATGCCACACTCACTGCCAGCAGACATGAGAATGTCTCCAGAACATGTCTGAGAGGAATACTGACTCATGGCTGCCATGTTCTGCATGCCAGGACTCCACAGTGAACAAGACTAACTCATTGCCTTGCCAACTGGAAAGTAGAAACTACCATGCGATCTTGCAGCAACTCAGAGAGGATGCACTGTTATTTCTACTTATTTAATGAAGAAACTGGATGCTCCTGACATTTCAGAATGTTTGATAAAAAATACAAAAGATATATCCTTTATAAACTCACTACCAAGATTTCAGGGTAACACCATATGCCTGTGTATGAACTTTGATGTAGCAGTTGTATGAACCTTGTGGCAGTTTTAGTTTGTTAAAAGTTTATATTTATTTCATCTTAAAAGGCTGTGGAATTTATTGAATTTTATTTTCTTCTAATGAGATAATAATATGTGTATGATTTATCTTCTGTAATTTGCTTATGAGGCATATAACCTGAACAGATTTGATAAAAATAAATCATGCTTATAATTATAAGATAAATCCTACTTTGAAAAGCATGATTTGGATATATTATGATATTTGCTTATACTATATTTGGGACTTTAAAATCTGTGCTAGTAAATACACTGCTACATTCTTCTCCTATCCAATGTTATTTTCCAATTTGGGTTTTAAAATCACTTTAAAATGATAAATGAGTTAGAGAGCTCTTTTCTCCTACTTTCTAGAGAAGCTTGTGAAAGACTCAAATTTCTTTTTCTAAAAAATCAAACTATGGAAGTAAAAACTTATCTTTTTAAAATTCTTTATTTTATGTAGGATTTTCAAGAAAAATTTGTAGCTATTGATTAATGTTTTCATAATTATTGTCAAATTGTTTTATGATACCTAGTTGGAAAGGATTTAAAAACAGAAAGAGCAATAAAAGATATTTTATAAGATAGCTACATTTAAATGAAATATTTCTGCTTGACAAAAGATTTCATAAACAAATATAAAGGATGGGACATAATTTAATAGAAGGTATTTAAAGCTGTTATGAGTTGAATTATGTTCCGTCCAAAAAAGACAAGTTGAAACCCTAACCTCTAGAGTGTTCAATTCTGGACATACTTGGAGATGGTGCAGTTGCAAAAGTAATTAGTTATGGTTGGAGCAGGGTGGGTTTTAAGCCCAATAGGACTAGTATCCTTGAAAAGAAAGAGAGATGTGGAAACACACAAACTCAAAAGGACAACGTTGCAGGAAAGCAGAAAAAAGGACTGGAATGCTGTACCATGAGCTGAGGAACACTGGGCTCCTGGAAATTGGAAAGGGCAGGAAGAATGCTCCCCCAGGGACTGCAGAGCCCACACCCCGAAGACACTTTGACCGCAGAACCGTAGAAATAAGTTTCTGTTGCTACAGAAGCTCTAGGAACCTAATGTTACAAACATATAATTTCTAAAGAGCCTTGTCGGGAATGTTTTAAGGAATATGACAAATCAGTAAAAAATCACCAAATACCCAAGACAAAATGGGTGAAGTACATAAATTAGAATCTAGTCAATGTATACACCTTTCCAGTAATAAGTTACTATTACAAATGACATCCATGAACCAGGGAAAAGGAATTTCCATTACAATAATGATGATGATGATGATGATGATTTATATTTTATTAACTCAGTGATATTATTTTTACATTAATACATTATAGCATTAACAAATTAACAATAATAATTTCCATTCACACGTTTTAGTATCCACATCACAGCCTCTGTTTTATTCTGCTGAGACCTGCAGGGGGCTGCGCAGGGGAGAGAAAGTAGGCATATGGAGACATGCCTTTGGCTTCAAGTTGTTCTCTTTGACAGGTCAAGGTGGGAGCTGGCTCAGGACAATTAGACGTCTCTCCACAAGGTGCCTGGACCCTGTCTTCCTCCTGGGCCAGGCGGCCCCTGGAGGTCACCAAGCCCCACTTCTCCATCCTTTCTGCTCTGGTTTTGGGGCAGTGCACCAGCCAGAATGTGAACCCAAGTTCAGTATTCCTCACTACCAGAGACCAGGGAGCAACAGTGTCACACACAAGAATAGGACACATTCACACATTTTCAGTCAGGGGTCCTTTTCTGGATGGGAGGCTGCTAAGTTGACTTTATCTGGCTTCCCAGGCCTCACCTCATCCTCTGCCCCGTAAACTCCGTGAAGTCAGGAACACCTCTCCAAAGACACAGCCTGCCTGGATGGCCGTCCTGGCAATTGTGCCTGCCAGCCACGCAGAAAATTGGAACCGAAGCCAATTTCCTTCTGTTTTTCTCATTCATCTGTAGTGTGGGGTTCTTTCTGCCTTTCTCCCGGGGATTGAATTAATCCACCAAATGGTCACTGGTCAAGGTCAACAGTCAGGTTCATGTCAGTTTGCTGGAAGCAGTGAAGGGCGAGCCCACCTCCAGGAGGCTCCCCTTTGCACTCCCCGGGCAGCGATCGGCGTGTACAGCCAGCCGGAAGAGAGGTGAAGATCTGGGAAAAAAGATTCTGCTTCTGTTTAGAGATGTGCACCTGATACCCAGAGGACCTGGCGGGAGGTTCATGGATGCATGTGTATCCTATGTTCACAAAACACTCCCTCTTCTCATCAGTATGAGACGAGCTCGGCCTCCACTAAGTGCACAATTTCATGATTAAGTGTGCAAAGTCTAGTGGGGCAAGGTTGTAGCCTGTACTCCTCCAGTCTTGGTCTAGGTAATTTCCCACTTTTTCTGTGCATTCTAAATTCTCTTTGAAGCTTCTAATGGGCCAATGTTCAAAGGGTATTTTCGATAATTTATGTCTAGCTTTCAGGGCAAAGAGACTAGACTGGAATGGAGATGCTTGCTCTGTTCATTGAGACATTTTCTCCTGGTAAAGTGGTCCCTGACATGGGATCAACATTGCAAGATGCTCTCTGGCGGGAAGACCCTTCTCTCAGTCCTGCTGTGATGGAGGACCCTCTGCAGCACAGAAGAAGGAGAAATACAAAAGGCTACTTTTCATTTGTTTCACACCCTTTGGCTCTTAGTGATAATTTTTCCTCAAAAAGAAAACTTTCCTCAAAAATTTAAGCTCTGCTACTATTATGTTCTATGTGATAATCTTCCATTTGATTTTTATCAATTAAATTCACACCTCATATGTAGATTTTTACCTTAGGCGCCCCTTTTGATTCTTCTAGTCAATTGCAAATTTAACAAAATGTCACATGCATATTCCTTCTTGGTAATTATCTGGCTTATGCATTCCTTCCTGTTCCCTTCAGGACCTGGCTGGTGAGATTTCTGCTCTCCTGGGTTTCAAGGAGGTGAGAATTAAACTCCATTCAGTGTTGAGCTGTTGGTTAAGACAATGTCCTCAGGGCTGTGGGGTTTGTTAAGTGTCTTCGATCTCTCTCTGTGTTCGGTTAGGCACAGGTATATCTCCTCCAGGATCTGTCCTGTCAAGAGACCCATGTTGGGGTTAGATGTGAGCTGCTTGACATAGGTCACATTAGTACAGCTACTTCTCTAAGCAAGGGACTAAGATGGCACCTGGCTCCTATCCATAACTGGAAGTGTGATGCCCAGCTCAGCCCCATCTTCTTACTGTACATCCAACATTAGGAATAAGATTCTTTCCATGTGAATTATGGGAGCTGGCTAGCTCTGCCACCAGCAACCAGCTGAGAACTTCTTCCCTATACCGTTGTGGACTCCTGTCTCCCACAGGGCAATGTGAACTTTTCCTCATCTGTCTAGGAATGAAACAAAATCCCTGGGGATTCATTTTTATCGTTCTCATCCTCTTTTCATGCCAGCATGGTGTACATGCTTGGCAAGTAAGACTCAGCCTCTCAACCCACCTCCCTGTGATAGGGGGAGGGATGAGTCAATTTGGTTGTCTGGTGTGGCTGATGCTCTCCAACCCCTTGTGCTGCCCACTGTCCTATTTCTGATTCTCATTTCTGATGGGACCTCTCCAGCTTTTGAGTCTGTAGTGCCTGCAGATTGAGCTGAGGGCCGTGTCCTACTTCCCTTTGAATATGTCAGGAAGTCTCAGAGCTGGAACAAAGGCTGCCAATTGCAGGCGACGCATCCTGCTGAGAGGCATCCTGTGGAGAGTTTCACTTACGTCACACTTGATGAAGTTTTTCATCTTTACCTCAAAAAGAAAACTGGGTTGTAGAAGGCAAGTAACTCACTGGTGGTGAGTGCCCATGAGCAATTACATGATGAGGCTTGAACCCAGCACAGCTTCAGTGTCTTTATCTCTACCACACCCTTTGCAGACTGGACAACCAGTGTGTAATGAAGCCCTGTGGAGGTCTGCCAGTCAGGCCCTGGGGCACAGCTGGTGCTGTGGATCCAGCTGGTTGTTAGAGCCTGTAGGATCTCACCAAGTAAGCCCTGTAGGTTCAATTTAATTACAGTCTTTGGTCCTTGTTTCCTTTGTCTCTGCTTCTGCCCTGGATCCTGCCTCTTCTTACCCCCATGCAGAGTGACCCACAGTTCCCTCTACTGTGCTCAGCCCTGCACCTGGGAAGAAGATGTACAAAGCAGCGTCCTCCAGGTTGTTCACGATGCTTTAGTTTGAGAAAGTGCTCCCCAAGGGCCTATGTGTTAAGGGGCTTGGTTCCTGGTCCATGGTACCATTTAGAGGCGATAAAATCTTGTGCCTGCTAATCCCCTACTCTTTATTGTCAATTTGACTGGATTAAGAGACTCCTAGAGTGGTTATTGGATTGTGAAGACAGAAACTTCATCAGTGCTGAACTGTTGGTAGGTTGAACACACTGGAGGAAGGGGATCACAGCAGATAGGTCCATGGGATACTGATCTCCGGCTCCTTCCCCTCAGCCTTCCCCTGGTCTCCCCTTCCTGGATGCCATGAAAGGAGTCCTCTCTGCCGGAACCTAGTGGAAGGAAGTTAGATCACCAGAGGGTACATTTGAAGGCGCTTTTGGGTTCCAGTTCCTCTTCTCCGCCATCTGTGCTTCCCAATACATGTTATGTAAGTAGCTTCTGTCACACAGCCTCTGCCACCACCAAGTGCCTTGTCACAAGCCCAAAAATAACAGGGCGAAATGTCCATGGGCTGAATTCGGCACAACCATGAGCCCAAATATACCTTGCCTCTTTTGAAATTACTTATCCTGGGTGTTTTGTCGCCGTGACAGAAAGTTTGAGTGAGTGCCTTCCATGTGAAGACTAACAAAGTGACTGCTTTGTTAGTGAAGACTAACAAAGTGGCCCCATTCTTGTGGAAAGAACTCCATTTCCTGTCCCTAGTCTAGAGCCTATGTCTCACTAGTGTCATGTCTGAGCCTTACATGTTTGTGGCACCAAAAGGGCAGATGCTTTCTCAGTGCAGATTCACATGAATCGCAGTGTGGCTAGACCTTGGGCAGAAGAGACAGGATCTCCTACCACATAACTCTCCTTTTCCTCAAAGGAAATCTTGCCAATGGTCTTGTTTCTTTACACATGGCTTTGGATGTCACTGACAAAGTGACAACAAAATACAGACAGCAGCTGAAACTCAGGGATCCCAGGACATGGAGGGGGACTGTGTGTGATAAGTTCTTAGACAGTCCATCTGTGTATTTATAGTACAGTATATTTATGGGTGCACATAGGTACTCACAGAAACACATCCATCTGCACACCCATCTGCCTCCAGTCCTTCTGCTCATCTTTTCTTTCCTCCAATTTAAAAACTACATCGAGGAGGATCACAGATTCTTTCCAGATTTCTTAAAGTATACAGATAAGTACAGAAGGGGTAAGTAAGATTTATATGACCTTGTGTATCTGGGGTTTTGGTAACTTCCTCTTACAGCATGAGTATCCAAATTTTGGCTTGTCTGAGTGACTGAATGGAGAGAATATAGTCAGTGTATATACAGAGTTCTGTTGTCATCATGGTCTAGCACGGTGCATTCAATATGAAAAATATTAATAAAAATCACTTACTAAGGTTAAAAGTTTATGTGCCAGTCGGGCTGAATCACTAGTTGTTCAGGGCCAAGGCCTCGACACACTTCTTGCCTGCTGTAGAAGATTCACTACAGTTGGTTTTAGCTGTAAGTGTCTGACTCCAGCTATGGAGACCCAGGGTTTCACTCCTCACGTGTCCTTATCCTTCTGCCCTGATCCTAATTTGTGCCTCACTTCAAAAATGCACAGCCAGAGACCCAGAGAGGGAAAAAGCTTACCTGGACAGCAATATGGAGGGGGAAGTTGCCAGGGAAACCAGGCCTGCCCTTCCTATAGCACACCAGCAGTTTGCACCAAGAGACCTGTTGCTGGTGCCATTCTTTTTTCTTCCTCTCCTGCCTGCTCAGAGGGCACTTTCTTCTGCTGCCTTCACTGGATCAATTTGTACTCTAGTTACAGAAAATCAGTCTATGCTGTTTTAACATCCAAACAGTGGCTCCAGACGAGATTTCCCCATTACTGCTGAAAGTGTAATAAAATAATTCTCCGTGTTGACAGCCCCTGTGTAGACCATTTGGAAAACATCAAAGGAGGAATGCTAAGTGTTCATTCTTGAAGCCCGGTGTGCGGAGTGCACCCCAGGACACTCAGCCTTAACTCTGACACAAGCTACCTGCGGCATTACCGCAGCTGATGGAGGGGAACTGACAGTGGTGAGGAACAGGTTTTTCTCAGGCCTCATGTAATGTCCTGAGCAAATGGGAAATCTGGAAGGCTTCACAGCTCTCTTCCTGTAGATGGATCACAGGGGCACCCATCCTCAAGATTTCCGGAGAATCTGTAGGCATGAGTCACCTTCCCTAAGAGCTGAGAGCTGAGAGCTGAGAGCAATCGTATTTTGGATTTAACTGAAGCAGATCTGAAGCATAAGAAGAGAAGGGCATTTTCACTGTGACCACCATACCACATTCCTCCCAGCAACCCTCACATCTCTTCTACTTGTATCTTATCCTTTGCTATGGGTTGGATATTGTCCTCTTAATCCAGCATATAGCATAACCCAAGAACTGATACAGAAACAATCTTACACAACAGATTTCAGACTCAGCAGACAAATCCAAGCTGGTGGTTGAACTTCAAATGGAACGTGAGGATGCCCAAATTTTAATTTGTGTTCCTCAAGAAAGTAACAATTAGAGGGAATATTACTGAGGTCAAAGGCATGAGATAGGTAAGAGGTTTGAGAGAACAAAGAGAAAGACAGTGAGATATGGAAGCAAGGTGTCACTGAAGGTGTTTAGAGGAAGGCTCTGAGTGGAGGGTAATGAACTTGCCTGGATACTCCCAAGGAACAGAAATTCTGCTACTGCCTTTTTCATGGCTCTGCCTTCTGCTAGCAGTTGGGCACTTCTACTAGAGTTGGTGTGGCTCACCATACAGAACCAGCCCATGAGAGGCCATGTCTTTTTTTTTAGTACCAGGGATCAAATTCTGGCCCTTGTGCTTCCAAGCGAGGCATGGTACCACTTGAGCTAATTCCTTGGCTCTTCTACTGTCATATTTTAACACCAAGAGGACTCAAAGGTCCTGAGCTCCACTGTGTCACCATTCTTTCTGCCCTCTTAGTAGGGAGGAAAATGTGGAGAGACAGTTCCTGGACAGTCCACTTGGCCCCGGCGAGAAATTCTTTCCACCCAGTGACTCCTTTTAGAAAAGTCTGAGAGATTTGCGTAGCTGTTAGAACTCAGAGAGGCCAGACTCAACCTGCACATTGGGATAATTCTGGGGCCACTTTTCTCCTTATTTGCTACCATTTCTCAGCCCGTGATCCTGGAGGTGAGTAGAGGCTGTCTGTTGCAGTGGGCTGTGGAGCCCTGCTCCTAATGGCAGACTGAGCTGGCTGGATGAAGGACAGCTCCTGTCGAGCCAGGGCCATGTCTAGCCAGGATGGTTACTTGCCAATAACTGCAGAGCTGATCCCCCTTCCAAACTCTGAGCTAGCAAAGGCAAGCCACAGCCAAGGCTATGTGGTAGTGTTCTCAGCTTCCCTTGCTGTATAGTTCTCAGACTGTTCTCCATTCCAGAAGGAAAGTTTTCTCAGTGTACCGAAGGTTCTGGCCCTTTCTTTCACCTTTCAGACTTCCAACAAGGTGGTAACCAGTTTGACCAATCAAGACAAGCTGTGCCCATCTTGGTTTTTAGGGAAACTTCAACCAGAATGTGGTCTATCTGTTCACTCTACCCCTGCACTCTCTACCTCAAACTTCATCTTGAAGTCCTGTCAACTCTGCTTGCCATTAGCACTCATGAAGAACATGTAGCTCAGGGCAGAGCACAGATATACTGCATGAGGTTCCTGTACCTGCTATTAAAATGACCACACTCACTAGGCATGGTGATGTACATCTGTAATCCCAGTACTCTGGGAAGCTGAAGCAGGAGGAATATAAATTAGAGCCCAACCTGGCAACTTAGTAACTTAGTTTGACCCTGTCTCAAAGTTACAATAAATAAATAAATAATAAAATAATAAAAGGGGTAACTGGATGTGGTAGCTCACACCTGTAATCACAGCATTTGGGAGGCAGAGACAGGAGGATTGCTATGAGTTTGAGGCAAACTTGGGCTACCTTATGAGTTCAGGACCATCCTGAACTACAAAGCAAGATCCTCTCTCAAAAGCTTTAAAAAAAAGAAAAAATGGGGTAGGTATATAGCTCCATGAAAAGCCCCTAGTTTAAGCCTCACTTCTACACACACAGTCCCCCTCACATACATACACATACACAGACTCAGGAAGACCACAAAAGAATTGGCTTTAACAACACAATGTATTATCTTTGTCTCTGGAGGACAGGAGTTGGAGACTGGCCTCACTAGGCTGAAGTCAGTGTCAGCAGGACCATGCTCCTGGGAAGTCCTTTCCCTTCTTTCTTCTGGGAGCTGCCTGACTCTGATTCTGCCTCCCCATCTCCTATAAGGATCCCTGTGATGATGGCCTCTGACCTATCTGTATTGTCCACAATAACCCTCTCCCTCAATGTACAGAACTTCATTTCCCCTGAAATGTTCCTTTTGGCACAGAAAGTATCAGATTTTAAGGGTCTGAAATCAGACCCTTGGGGAGCTATTACATTGCTTACCAGAAAGACACAGAAAATATGAAGGCTAGCCAGGGTGATGGCATGCACCCATAATTCCAGCTCCTCAGGAAGCTCGGGCAGGAGGATCAGAAGATTGAGATTGATCTGCCTCAAAAATGGAGGAGCCTCAGAAGAGAGCTCCCTTTAGTTCAATCCTCAGTACTGCCGAAGGTAAAAAATAAAAAGAAACAAAAGAAAAGATGAAGGTAAAATCAAAGGCTATAGGCAAAGAATATCCAACAAGGCAAATAAATTCTCTGGGCATTCAGTGGCTGGAAAGACTGGATGGGGTGTCACCATGCGGGGCTCTTCCTGTCGGCCTTCACCTTACCCACCTGCCTTCTGTCTCTGATTTTTTAAAAAATTCCCTTTGGGTTTTATTTGAAATTCTTACACACGGAGAAGAGCATGCTGTTTCTTTCTTCTTCTTCCCTTTCCTCTTTCTTTTTAATTTGGTGTTTATTGAAGCTGATGGAGTGAACTGGATAAGAACACCCCAGAGTGACTGATGTGCCACTTAAAATATTGAACATCCATTTAGGAAAAAAATGTACTGCACATTCAGTCCCATCACAGCCCACGTGATTCCATCCCCGTACTCTGGGGTCTCAGCCAGAGAACAAACTCCCCCAACTCCAGCCTTGGAGAGCTGGGCCCGTTTCTCCACTGGAGAGATGGGAAGCCCAGAGAACAAGGTCATTAAGCAAAGTTAGTGACAACAAGAGCAAAGGGAAAGTGACAGCAACCAGGGGTCCCAGGGAGAGGAGGCCTCTTAGAGAGCAGCACGTGGCCCTATCCTGGTTCCCAGATGCCTGGAGTCAGGCCCCGAATGAGTCCAGGGTCGGGCTTCCTCCGATGACAGGAATTTCTCTAACTGTGGTTGCCTACTTTTCCATTAAGATCCAAATGGGACTTGAAGCGTGCTGTGTAACTTTGTGATGCAGAGAAGGTTGTATAAGTATTTTGTTTTTAAACCCAGGATACAGCATTGCAAGGAAAAAATGAAGCCAATTTCCTGATCACAGATGTAGTTAGTTTCTCTTCTGAAGTTGTGGTTTGTACCTTTATTTTGATATGCAGAATAAAACCAGTAAGAGTTACCTTATGAAATGCCTGGCCAGTGTGCCACTTGGGGGAGTGGGTGGCCTCAGGATTTGGGAATTGACCTGGAGTTTACTAACTGCCAGTGCCTTCAATGCTTGGATACTTCTAAATCCTTGGGAGCCCAGCTTTTGACTTGAATTTCATAGTGCATGAAAACAGGTTTCTGATGAAGAATTTGATATTTCCTTCCCTGACCAGGCTGGAAGCATTTCAAAGGCAGACTTTCAGCTGCTGGTGTATTGCTCACATTTCCAGCTATAATGTACAAATGCAGACCTTCACCAGTGAGCCAGGCCAGCAAGAACAGGAAGATGTGGTCAGGATGAGGTGGAGGCAGGAGCACATTATGGGTGGAAGTCAAGCCGTGGCTTTCATTGCAATGAAATGAGTTTTCCTGCTTCCACATTCAAGGACAGGCAGGCAGATTGGAACCTCAGGAGCTGGAAAGGTCATTTGAGAGGTACTGGGTTCTGGGTACTGAGAGGGCTAGAAAGTAGCAATGCCGGGGGAACAGCAACTGGTTCCTAGAGACTGCCCTGCAGAGCTCGGGAAGAGTTGGCTTCATGCTACCCTTGGGCCTTTCTCTTCTGACATAACCAGTTTTGGCTGGGGAATGACAATTGCTCAGGTACCTAAAGAAAGAACTCTTAACTCAGGACTTAGACTCCCTATGTGAAGCCCTTGTAAGATCATCAGGTTATTAGAGACTTTATAGTTCAAGGTTGTCTGACTCAGTAATTTCTCAGTTTGTTCTTGGAACATGGTTATACTCACTGTAATCAGGTTGTCTTAGCAGATTTTAATCATTATTAATAAAATATTAATGCACTGACTTATTTTGAAACTCAATCAATGACATCTTTCATCTTTGGTTCAAGGTTTAATGAGTTCAGCAATTAAATGTTCCAGAGAATAAGGAGTGACCGGTGGAAAATTCTAGAAACTGTAAGCTGATTCTATCAATTCTGCCTTGATACTTGCTTGAATCATGGAAAAAGTTTCCATTGAGAATCATCTTGTGATCTTCAGAGTCTTTTTTGTGTTTGATTTGCGGGCCTTTGCTGGAACTTTACCTGTGTGTCTGCAGTGTTCTCAGTTAAACTGCGTCTTCCACCTTGTGTTGACCTGCACAGCTTACACTGTCCTGATCGTTTTAATGCAGTGTTTCAGAGTGGCTAGCCAACAGCACGTCACTCATCCACTATGCCTCTTTCTTTAAATTTTCTACTTCCCTGACTTGAGTTATATATCAGTCTTGTTCTCAACCCTGGCTGATCAGCCAACTTGCTCAGATAGATTATGTCAGTGTTCTGCTCTGGGGTTTAGGCCAGACACTTAATAACCTTTCTTTAGTGATCCTCACGGGCAGCCTCTACTCTTTATCTCTCTTTTCTTTTCCTTCACATTTCTTATAAATGAATTGAGTAAATCAAAACTCAAAAATACACATGCATTTTGACCAGCTCGATCAATTTGTGAAAAAGCAGACAGTTATTTCAGTTATGACTTCCCGGCCACGGAGCATGGACTGGCTGCTTTTCATGCCTTCCTTGGGGACCTATCCCTGGTTACCAGAATAATACACAGAGCATATTCAACTAATCCTTGAGTAGACTTAGAAATGTTTCCAAGAGTTTTGTTTAGGATTTAAAAATATATAAGATTGTATAATATTTATCCCACACGAGTGTGTGAATATTTTCCTAGTGATCAGAAAGAACCTATTTGCACATTTTAGTAAAAGCAACTGGAGAGTCTTTCAGCGGACTGAAGCTACACAGAGATACTATGGGATCCCATCTCTTCATCATCCCACCTGCTGCTCAGGTGCTGCTCATCCTCTTCATCTGCCGGGATCTTTGCCAATGACCTCACCTGTCCAAGCTCAGCTCCTTCATCTCTAATGTGAAACAAATAACAATGGTCTTTTCAGGTCTATTGTGAGGATAAGATATGATATATGACAAATACTGGCATAATTACTGTCTGGTCCTTAATATGCAAATGATTCCCGCCTTCTCAACTCCTCAGTGAAAGCTTGTGACCTAAATTTGTTCACTGCTATTAGAACTTTTAGAAACAGATCCAGCTCATGTCTGTCCACAGAGATAGTAACTACCTACCTGTCTCTGTTCCTGACTTTTTTCCATCCACCTTTCATTGCACTAAGTGCAATATACCAAATCAATTCCCCAATCACAGGGAGGTGCTTGAATAACATCGCAGGTGAAGATGCTGTGGCTATACTGAGGTCATTCTCTAATGGAGCATGGTGTCCACTGGACCCCAAAATAATGCCTCTAACAATGGCTCTATCAGTGGTCAGGGGCATTCAGCATATTAGTTTCTCATGGCTGCATAACAAATGACCATAAATTTAGTGACTTTAAAAAATATTTTTTCTTTCCAAATTCTGGAGCCTAAGGTCCAAATCCAGGTTCAGCAAGGTTCACTCTTTCAGCAGGCTGAGGAATAATGCCTTCCATGCCACTCTCTCAGCTTCTGATGTATTCTGTATTCTGGTGATTCTTGCTGTTTCTTGTCTTTTAACCATGTAATTCCAATCTCTACCTCCATCCCAGAGCCTTCCTTTCTGAATGTCCTTGAGCTCCTTTCTCCTATAAGAACATTGCCACAGGCTTTAGGAGGCAGCTGAAATCAATGATAATCTATTCTTAAACACACCGGAAAAGACCCTTCTCCCAAATGGTTGCATACACAGTGGTACTTCGGTTCACGAATTAAATTCTTTCCGCTATTCTGGTTGCAAACTGAATTGTTTGAGAACTAAATCAAATTCAATATTTAGGTTCAATGCTGACCTTTTGGAGAAATTTGATCCAATTCATGACCAATTCAGTTTGCAACCAGAACCATGGAAAAAATTAAGTTTGTGAACCAAGGTACCACTGAATAAGTACTGGAGTATTCACATTCCTCCATCTTTTTTGGGTTCTTGTATAAAATAAATGATTGAAGACAATTTTTATAGTAAAGAAGAGACTCTGGAGGAGAGAACCAGCTATGGCAGAGCTTGTGGTTCCAGGGTCCACCTCACCTGTGGACCTCACCTAGGACAGGCTACACCTGCCCCTCCCTTGTCAGGTCCCCTGATCTCCAAGGACTGCATATTTCCTCCCTTTTATCTAAGCAACTCACATGGCTGTGTCCCTCATTATACAATAACAAGTTCTCCATAACTCCAGTTGGCTTCTGGCTCCCACCCTTGCTGGGATCTTTACCAAAGGATACCTTTGAGAACAGATGTTTTCCAAAATGCTAATGAGGCAGCAAGTATTCTTCTCCTGTGGCAAGCACAAATAATCTCATTTGAGAAGATATCCTTTCCCTCTTTTGATTTTTATTATAGCCATGAATTAGGAAATGCTATATGAGGTATGAATGAAACTCTGGTGAATGTTTGGATTTTTAAGATTGAGTACAAGAGGGTGAACACTGCTGCTAAGTGTCATCTAATGGAAACATAGGCTCTTAAAAACATGGTGTGTCCTCGTTCACCTTATTTACCGAATCTGGGACTGGATGATTCCTTGTTCTTCCTCAAAGTCAAAAGCTATGAAGAAGGATACAACTATGAAAGATACAGTATTTTGGATGAATTCATGACCCTGAGACAGACGTGACACACAACTAAGGACTCCAGACTTTCTGGAACTGCTTCCAAAAGTAGCACGAAGAAGGCATAAGTGTGTTTGAAGGGAGGGAGAGTATTTTAAGACAGATTAATTATAATGTATCTTTTACTGTAATAAATTTTAAAAATTTAAACATTCAACATCTTTTGCAATCCCAAGTCATATATAAAATATGACATTGCTTTATTTTTATGATAGAGTATTTCAAAAAGGCAGCATCTCTCTTGATGGGATAAAAATGCATGGGACACATCCTTGAGTTCTGTTCCCTTAAGATTTTTGACTGGCCAGACAGATTTGAAACTGACTTTCCTGTGTCTAAAGCTGCCCCGGCCTGCAGCTGATTCCTGATGGGCAGTTCTTTAAAGCTGTTTGCACCTGTTCACTGTGGAGCAAAGAGCCTTTTCCCGCCTCGCGTTTCCTCCTGGGAATAAGAATGGACTTGGGATTTGAGTCTTTGTGAATTCTCACTCAGTCATTGAAATGGTGAAATTGAAAAGGACTTTTCAAGGGAGAAAGAAATCTTGTACTATTTTAGCAAAAAAAAAAATTTAAGGTGGAGTTAGCAATTGTAATTGAAGGGAAATATTGTAAGAGCAGTATTTATTTAGATAATCAGCTGAAATCTTTAAAAATAATGAATAAGGGGCAATTTTCCATTGAGCTGGCTAATTAATAAATAAATAAACACAGAACAGAGGACCACCAGAGCTCAAACCCCCAAGAGGACTCTAGTGAAAGAGTAAATGCTTTGAGGAGCTGGGAACTACACTGGTGAGCTGAGCAGCGGCTCTTCTTGTGTGAATGTGCAGTGTCTGGGGCCTAAGCAGGAGAACTGTGCTTGTAGAAGAGAGGAATGTTAAGTTTTGCTGCCAGAGCTTAGAAACGATCTTAAAAAGAAAATCAATACTAAGTATGGTGCATGGCACAATTGCAGAGTACAAAAATAAGGAGCCCCAGCACAACATGCTCTCTGATGCTCCACCTGTGAATTGCTTCTTGGAATCCCCAGGGCCTGTCATTATCCATGAGACAGCCTGCCTCACAGACTGGAATTTACCAGTCTGAACCAGTTTGCTTTGGATTACACAATGGGAAGTAGTCCTTATTTCAGCCATATCAAGAGTCAGAGCAAAGTATTTAAAGACTGATGTAAGGTAATTAAAAAGAATGAAGTGTGGGTATGTGGTAACACACGAGTGAATCTCAGAAGCGTCATATTGAGGGGAGAGGGCTGGGCAGAAGAGATGATGCATGGGAAAATTCCATTAGCTAAAGCTGAATCTCAGGAAAACCCCACTTACATTGCTGGAGTGAGGAGTGCCTCTCAGAGGCCAAGAACTGACTGGAGAAGAAGAGGAGGGACTCTGTGGCACTGAAAGCTTTGTACATTGTTCTGGACAATGCTTAGACAGACAGGTGGAAGTGTAGATGAAATCCACTGCACTTTACTCTTGCCTGTTGCTCTCCTCTTGTTTTGAAAATTATATTCCCAGCAATATAAAAAGGGTTTTACATTACTGCTGTGTCAACTAAGCTAAACTATCATTTCTACTCCTTGAACAAAATATCTTGAGTTGAGGTGACACTTTTGTTTGTACTCTGATGGACGCAAACATAAAGTAGGTTCATAACAAATTAGATTTCAAACAGTTGTTTTAAGCTTCCCATTCTAGGAAAGACACTGTTATTTTTAATAGAGTCAGTGAAGTTTCACACAGAATGCATATTCATTGTAAATAAATCATTCTTCAATTCCTTCAATGAAATTAATTTCACATTCCTATTATCACCTGCAATTCGATAACTGCTAATGCTAGTCCAGCAAATATCATTTTGCTAATGAATACAATCATTACTGTTGTTTTCATTTTACAGTAAGCCATTATTATTATGGTCTTTCATCCCAATGAGTATAAAGTTGCAATAACTTAGATTCTCTCCCTATGGAATCGAAGCATCATGACCAGCTTCTGACACTCAGCTCACCCAGCCGAGATGTGAGTATCCTCACAGAGAAACAGACACCTCAGTACAGTTCTCATGAAAGTCTTCGTTCTTCCCAGGCTAATCCCCTAACAGAAAACTTTGGGAGAAATGCAACACACTGCATCAATACTTACGAAGTGGTTTCCAAAAAAATTTTGACCATTACTTTCTGTGTGATTCTAGAAATAACCTGTTTCTGACCATAACAGTTTAGGGAGAAAAGCTCTATTTCCTTTCACAGAAAACAAACTACAAGGAGGCAATGGACTGTTCTTGGCTTTTGTCGTGGTGGGGCTTCCTGCTGACCTGCATCCTGGTGTGGTCAGGGCACAGCTTGGGGATGATTACATCTCCTCTTCCAGACCCCTGAAAACAATAGGGATATATGTGTCCCAAAGCACACTGAGAGAAAGGAATGCTTGGCTCGTGTGGAGTTCAGCAGCCAAGCTGGCTCTGCCTTTGCCTTACCTGGTACAGTAGAGGACAGTGGGCTACCAGAAACGTTTTTCTAACGTGGTCCACACAGTGAGCCTTCAGTGTCTCCCTGAACCCTGGCCCGTGCATCAGGTTTCTTTCCTGTGTAGGGATCCCAGTCCTGGACAAGGTTGTCCTGGTTCCCCAACAGCCCAGATGATTTGTAGCAAAGCGGTAAACTCGCCTGGCAGTGGGCCACAACCTTAGAAATGCTTCTACAAAACAAAAGGGTGAGTGCCCATGGGTCAGAACTGTCCTCATCAAAGATGACAGAAAGCTGAGCCACAGGAGGCTGCGGCTGTGTTTTGAAGGGAACCTAAATGGCCTTGGGAGTGATGCAAAGAGCAGAAACATGAGTAATGTAGCCCAGAGCTCTCTGGAAAGGCTCCTGTCATCCATGACCCCCACTGGATTGCCTGGCCTCTGATTTTCACAGTCACGAATGGTCACATGAGAAGGAAACACAGAAGCTACGGCTGGAGTGAGAGGTTTGCTTTTTGCCACTAATTGGTGACTAATTAATTTGGCTTCCTGGGCAGGAACACCACTGCTGCTGGTAGTGTGCCTGTACCATGCAGAGATCTTGGGCACAAAGAAGGAGACGGGTTGGCCTAAAGAGTAATACCAGGGGCAAAGTGAGGACCAAAGTTGTCACGGAATTAAAAGTTGGTGGCCATGAGGCAGGCATGTGACTCTGTATGCAGAGAGGTCAGGTTCAATTCTACCAGGATTAAGACTTAGCTTCTGGTTCTGTCTGGTAGATCAGGGGTTATAGAACTCTTTCCTGATTTCTGGGAGGGACTAGCAGCCCAACTGTCCCTGGAGACAAGGCCTCTCAAGGGCTCAGGGAGCATGACCTTCCAGGCACAGAGGAGATGGCAGAGAGGAGTGTGGTTGGGGCCCCTAAGGTTACTATGACATTGCGTCAGCAAGAGAGGTGCACACCAACTTTGATTTCACCACAAACTGCAGGACATGTTGAGCCTCCAGGAGGAAGTTGCAATGGTACCAATACACTAATAAGATCCCTCATGGGAAAAAGAAAGACTGGCAGAGGAGGCTCGCAGGTGTGGGGCAGCAGGTCAGGATGCTTGTGAATCCAGAACTTTTTAGGTTGTCAGTGCCCATCTTCCCTTTCTGTAAATGGCTGGTGTTTTGACCACATTTTTCTTATCCACCCCACAGGGATGACCCAAATCTGCAGAATCGAGCACAACAATTTCTTTTCCTCACTGGCTAACTCCCATGACAACAACAACAAAAAAGGAAAAAATGGGGGGGGGGAGAAGAAGAAAGTAAGAGGCTACCTACAGATATTTAACAGATGAAGAATATTTTCAGTTTCAGCTTTGTGAGTTCTGAGAATCAAAGAACCCGGCTGGCTGCACTCTGTGCGAAGCGCCACCGCTGGCAGCAACACGGCCTGGATGGGAGGCAGCAGATTCCATTTTCAGACCTCCTGGGCCTTTGTTTTGTTGAAAAGGACAAGTAGCTTTGTCTAGCTTAACCCCCTCTGGCTTAGAACTTCACAAATGTCAAATATTTTATGGAAGACACTACATTTCCACAGATACACAGGCACCAGACCTTGGAAATATTTTAGCAAAATGAGAAATTCTTGCTCAAAGAAATCAGAGCTATGGCTCACTGTTGGAAAATGATATTCTAGGGACCAAGTATAACAAAAATATATTATTATCAAAGTAAATCCATTTCAAAATCTCCTCTTACATGGGAATCTTTAATAAGCAAGAAGGAAACTTCAGTTATAAGAATGCAATTGATGAGGTTAGTAATAATTAAATTGTTCCATGGGCTGTAGGTGTGAAATTCACCAGAAATCATTTCTATAAAAAATTCTCAATGTGCTAAATGTGTTCTTATAATGCTAAATGTGTTCTTTAATAGAGGACTTCCCGTGTGTGTGTGTGTGTGTGTGTGTGTGTGTGAGAGAGAGAGAGAGAGAGAAAACCAAAATTCTTTAATCTTCTAAAATACAGATTTTTTGGTCTTTTTTATCCTTAGCATTTAATTTTTCAAATGTATTTCTCATACCTGAAAGTTCGAAGCTTCTGTGAATTTCTTTACTCATGATATTTCTTGGTCCATGTCCCTCCTTCCTTAAACACTGAGCTCCTGTTAGGGACACACAGCTCAGCTGAGGCCTGGGCTCGGTCCATGCAGTGGGGCTGTGGGGAGTCTGGCTTGCACTCGCGGCTCTGAATCACCAGGGGCCTCCTGGGTGAGTCTGTATAGGCAGATCTAGCACATAACAAATGATTGATGTTGGTCATCTGGAGTCAAGAACCACAGCCTCTGTGGTTTCCAATGTGCCACGTGTTTCTGGGTACAGTTTCTTTTCCCTTTATCCCATCTTTGTTCTAGTGAATCAATACCATACATCCAGGAGATGCCCATTGTCTAGATCTTGTCTCCATATAGATGCTCAGCCTTGACCGAAGGTGTAAAACAAAGTGGAACATCTTGATATCTTGCCTGAAGCATAGATAATGATTTTACAGTAGATTTCTATAACCTGTAAATACTCTTCTCAAATTTCTCACCTATTGAAACAGGGAGTGTTAGGGCTTCAAGGCATGGGCAGGAGGAGACCAGCTAGGAACATGAAGTCATTTTTCAGTTTTGACTGGCAAACAGGATTTGTGAGTTCCTAGCAAGCAGAATTCTGAAAGCCATGCTTTTGTTTGGGAGCAAGAAGCATTTCCTAAATTCCTTTAGCCTCTATGCAAAGGGCTGCATGCTGGATTAGATTCTGGAGTTGGTGTCAAGTCCAAAGTCACTTCAGTGTGCCAGGTGCTGACACTTGACCATCAGGAAGCAAAGTGGTATCTCCTCAGAGTCACAGTTTAGGGAAAGCAGATCCAGAGGGTGAGTATGTCCAAAACTAGGCTCTTGGTTTCTTTCCTTCCTTGGTTCTATCATGTAAGTATGGTAGCCTGCTAGGTCATGGGGACTAGGTGACATTCTAGAACTAACCCTCCCTAGAAAAGGTTTTAGGCTGTAGGACCTCAGCAACATGGTCCACAGAGGCTGACTAGTATGATGGGAGAAGTTTTCTAGTGGGGGCCCTAAAGTTCCCATGGTCCTAACAGATAATTCCCCAGAGATATGGAGTGAAGGTCAGGCAATGGACATGTGGAGTGGAGAGTGGATAAAGGAGTTTAGATGGGGATTTAAGTAAAACAGACAAATGCACATCCACAACCATTAGTCAAGGGGCACCCCTGTATAGGAGGGATGATCAGAAGTTCGCCCCAGCATGCACACAAACTGTCATTGTCCTGGGCTCCAACCATGCCACACAGGTGGGAGAGAAGAGAAGTAAGAATCATGAAATTCAGAGGACTTCCCAAAAGTTCCTGGGTCAACCTTGAGGAAGAGATCTATGTAGATCAGTCTTGCCTCTGACCTACCACACTACAGGGAGACAGGAGAAAAAAGTGAGTGTCAGGAAGATTTTCTTTCCATTTCTACCTTGTGGGGAGACAACTCTCCAATAATGTGATGACCACCAACAAGCTAGAAGAGTGGTTTTCTGTCTCCATTAGCTTTAGAACTTAGAGTCTGCTTATTGTTCCAATGACTTTGGTCTCACCAGGAGGAGCTGGTGGGATCTTCTTAAATCCCTTGAACGCTTCAATTTTAAAGCCAAAGAGAAAATCATGGTGAGTGGTGAGTAGCTTCTGAGGCTGCTCACTCTCCTCAGCCAGAACTGCAGTCTCTAACTTTGCAGAAGATGCTCATTTCTCAAGACAAACACATATGATGAGAATGAGCAAGATATCGCCTTGCTCTCTGGTGTCCTGAACCTCTTGTTTTATGTGGGAGTTTAGGTAATTCCAAGAGGATCAATGACCCCACAAGATTCAATGGCTCATTTGGGATCAGTAACCTACAACTGGGGCTTTGGTGTCACCTCTGTAGCTGATGAAAGATCTAGAAGGAAAAGATTTCTATTATTATGCAAACTCTGAGCTTTTGTGTGCTGTGAGCCCAGAAGCACATGAAAACCAGGGAGTGAGATACAGGGGAGAAGCTGTTGGAACCTGAATGGATTAGAGCTTCTGACACCTACAGAGGGGATACACAGTTCTTCATGGAGACAGGAAAGGTGACCCCAGTGATCATCTAATGCCTGGATTAATGGTTTCAATTTAACTGAAAGAAGAAAATAGTTTTCTCTCTGTAAGCTGCTTATCTTCTTAGCATGCAGTGGCTCCAAAGGCAAAGGATGTTTCAGAAGACACAGGACTCAGTGTAAAGCTCCGCTAGAGCTGGACATGGGGTCAACTTTGGTACAAACTAGTGGCCCCATATAAACTGAGGTAGAGCCCCAGTGAGCAGCCAGGAGCTGTGGTGTGAAAGGCACATGGGACCTTACCTGGCCAGGGGTTCTGCAGAAGAACTGGTGAGAGGCAAGGCTGCAGCAGGAGACAGGGTGTGGGTCTTCTTTCTCCCATTAAGTCTTAAGTTGGCTTCAGAAATCCCTTCTGTGTCCACAGATCTGGGCTAGCTGGAGAAATCTGTCCACCATTCTTCAAAAATTTGTTGTTAGAGAGAAAGTTATGAATACAACAATTCTGATATCCTTTCTCAAGAAATAACTGTTAGAGTTAAACTCATATACCACCAAGGTTAGTATAATTGCATCCTTTTCATTTGAGAGAGTAGGAAGTTAAATTGATTGCCCACTTTTCTAGTGCTGACTTAACCAAGCAAGGCAAACTGGAGGTTTCCAAACAATTTCCCCCTTAAAGTTGTAAAAATCAAGATGTAGTCAAGTTATTTCCTTTTGGGGGCTCAGAAGGAGAAAAAGTTCTGTGCTTCTTTTCACTTCTGGTGGTTCTCTCTAAGTTATGGCAGTGTTTGCTTGTGGCCATATCATTCCAACCACTGCTTCTGTTTTTCCAAGGTGTTCTGACTGAGAACCGTGGAGCCACTGGCTTTGGAGCTCTTGTGCTTCAGTGCGACCTCATTTTAACTGATTTTTTCTTTTATTCAGACAGGGTTTTGCTTTGTAGTTCAGGCTGGCCCTGAGCTCAGCCTCAAACTCACATCACAGCAATCCTCCTGCCTCTGCCTCCCGAGTGCTGGGATTACAGGCATGAGCCACCACTCCCGGCACTGTGGTATGTACTACTGATGGCTGCTGGGCGTGAATATTGTATGTGGTTACCGGGGATTGAACCCGGGTCCTTGCACTTTCAAGACAGGCGCCGGAACCACTGAGCCAAATCCCTGGCCCCCTAGCTTCTAATTTGCAAAGGTATAAGTGAAGCATCAACCTTGTGAACAAGAAATGGAAGATATGATAAGACAAGAAGATAAGACAATGATCAAGTGAGCAAATTGAAGAAAAACTGAGTAGTATGGAAGAAATGATAAGTTTAATGTAACCATGAGCAGAAGCAACAGTATAGACCAGCAATTTAGGGATAGAAAGACTGCACTAAGAGTGTCATTCTCCTGCAGAAAAAGGACTATGACATGGGATTCATTCAGAGTGAATATGGCAAATATAGAAGGCAATTGGGGTGTAGATTGAATGTTAGTACTTCTGAAAAAAGTACTGGTTATAATATCCTGCAAGTACTGCTTAAAAATGTTCACCTGGGTATAATGAAAGAACTGGAAAAAGAGACCAACCAGAGATATGGTCAATAAACTTGAAGTGTAGAGAAAATTCACTAACAGAAGAAATAGCTGCAGCAGCAACAACAACAAAACCAGTCTTCAAATAAAGCACAGAAGAACAGGCTGGCCCTGGGGTATCTCATCTCAATTGGACCCCAGCCACAGTGAAGGAGAAATTCAGTATTTCCAGAAATATGGCATCTGGGCCCCAAATGTTAATCCCAGACATATTGTTTATGTATGAAAAATGCTTAAATATGTATGAACTCTTGAGGTAGATAAATTAATTATTGATTCAATAAATATTTACAGAGTAAACAATTCTGGAAATTCGACTCAAGGAGGTAATCTTATCCAATGAATAAAGTTAAAATCTCCTAGTCAGAGTAAGCCATTATATGAGGGGACTGGTAATAACCACTTAGTATATAAAAATATACTATCATATATAAATAATTTGCTGGGCATGGAGGTGCATGCCTATAATCCTAGCAGTCTGGGAGGCTGAGGCTGGAGGATTGCAAGCTTAGACATAGCCTTGCAACTTAGCAAGACCTTTTCTCAAAATAAAAAGTTAAAGACAGGAATGTAACTCAGTGGGAAAGTCCTAAGATCAATCTCTAGCACCATATATGCAAATACACATACATATGCACATACACACATATGCACACCCAAATATCTATCTTCTATCCACATGTAATCTATGTATCTATGTATTTATCTATCTACATTTTACTTAATAATACTGTAAACCTAATATGAATATTATAATTTTTTTTTTGAGACAGGGTCTCGCTTTGTAGTTCAGGCTGGCCCTGAGCTCAGCCTCCAACTCACATCAGAGCAACCCTCCTGCCTCTGCCTCCCAAGTGCTGGGATTACAGGTGTGAGCCACCACGCCTGGCACTGTGGTATGTGGTACTGATTGCTGCTGGGCATGAGTCTCCACACCCAGTACTGTATGTGGTTATAGGGGCTCGAACCCAGGCCCTTGCACTTGCAAGACAGGCGCCAGGACAACCGAGCTAAATCCCCAGCCCAAATATTGTAATTCTTAAAAGAAAAATTGGATATACATAAACAAGATTCAGCTCTAAAATGTCCACACTATGGAGATATTAAATATTTATTTATCTATGATGATGATAAATAAATATATATAAGCTTAGGTATGTTATTTAAAGATGTGAAAGTAGCTTCTATGAAAATTAAAAAATAGCTTATAATATACTAGCTTCCTGGGTCATGAGGAACAAATTAAATAACTACACCTGAAACCTAACCCTCATCAATCACAATAACAGCTACAAAAGAAACAACACAAAATCAAGAAAGCATTAAAAAGAAAATTGTCAAAAAGGAGAAAAAAACAAGGACAATGGGATACACATATCCACTGGAAAACAAATACTCCAGGACTGGAAAAAAAATCAGTCATATACATACTAAATACATATCTCAAATAAACTAGCCATCTGTTTGTTTCAAATGTATCTGAGCCAAACATAATAGGGAAATAATTGAAAAGGTATAAAGTCAAAGGGACTTACAATCACAAGAATTAGCAAGTGCAAATAGGTCCAAAAAAGGATAAAGGTAATTAGTATTGTAATTAGCAAAAGTACATATTAACAAATGCAAGCCCCACATTCTATCCTCTGGAAAGGAACTCAAGGTTATTGAAGATGAATTTCATTTACTGCCAAAACTAGAAAAATTTTAGTTATTATTCTCTGACTGCAATTCAATCATGTACATGAATAAGGAAGACAAAAATATGTGAAGAAATAAAGTATCAACTGGAAAATTAAAACAAATGAATAAACAATATCTTAAGTATCTCAATGGCCAATGAAGCAAAATTATCATTATGTATACAAAGGTCCTGGTGATGAGGATAAGAAGAACCTGAAAGTTTTCAGATATGTCCAAAGCTGAACTTCCTTTTAGTAGTACAGGATAATAAACTAAGAATTAACTAATAATAGACTAGTAAAGCTTATTGAAATTGGTATTGATTTTCTCAAGAAAGAAAAGTGACAACAGAAGAAATGAGGGAAATAGAAAATTAGAAAAGTTAAGAATTTTAAAAGGGCAATAAAATTGAAATATACAGCTAAGTAACCTTTAGAGAAAAATGAATAAGTAGCTAAATCATTCATTTACACTATGAAGAAAGCTAGTAATATAAACATGTAAACTTAGGATGGATAAATTAGTTACAAGTAGAAATAATGGGATGAACAGAATACTTTATATAAGTCTGTGTTAACTATTCAACAATATAACAATGTCATTTATTAATAGGTGAAGATGGAAAAATGTATTTAATGTATTATATTAAGTATTTTATGCCATATGAATTTTTGTGCTCAATAACTAATATTATTATATTGAGACATATTATACATATTTCTTAAACACACATATATACACACACACTCACATATACATACCCAAAGTACCGCGCCATTTTAGCTATGACCAATCTGTGTCCCATGAAAGCACTTACCTTCTCTATAGCTCTCTAGCACTGCCGTGAAACACTTAGATATGTGCTCTCCTTGGTTCTGAGTAGCAGCTCCACAGATGCCAGTGTGATAGGGGCTGTGTAAAAACCAGAAATATGACTTTGTTGTTTCCTGGGGGCACAGAAGGTCACATCAGATATCCCATGGAATAAAGAAAGAGAAGCATACTCATCACATTGGCTGGATGGGCCAGGGCTAAGAATACAGTGGAACTGTTGTTGCTCAAAAATTTCAACTTCATACTTTAAAAATAGCAGAAAATTGGGCTGGGTATTTAGCTCAGTGGTTCCAGAGCCTGTCTTGCAAGTGCAAGGGCCCGGGTTCGAGCACCGGTCACCACATACAATACTGGGTGTGGAGACTCATGCCCAGCAGCAATCAGCACCACATACCACAATGCCTGGCAGGGTGGCTTATGCCTATAATCCCAGCACTCGGGAGGCAGAGGCAGGAGGATTGCTGTGATGTGAATTTGAGGCTGAGCTCAGGGCCAGCCTGAACTACAAAGTGAGATCCTGTCTCAAAAAACAAACAAACAAACAAAAATAGCAGACAATTCTTAGAAGTACATGCTTTTAGTTAGTTCTAGATAATCCAATACTGAGAAATAAAGTAGAAGGAAATATGTCATTGTGCAAGCAACACTAAGTTTTCAAAATCAATTAAGTTGTATTTATTGAGAATGTGCAGAAAGTACATGTGGTGTTAAATACTGAGTTCACCCTGGTGGTAGGTGTCATATAATCTGTTCTATCCTCCAAGTCAAGTTGAGGGAACAGAGCCTTCTCTAGAACACGTGATGTTGCTTTGCTATCACATGAGGAAATGCCAGAAAAGCAGAGTGGACCTAGAAGAGGACGGGGAAGTGGAAGCAATCACAGCTGGCCCAGAGAGGAAGTCTCAGGAGAGCTGGGAGGTAGAGAAAAAGGCTCAGCGGGGTGTGGATGAGTGAGGCAGGTAAAGTGGTGAGATGAAAAACAAAGACACAGATGTGCTTGGAAGTTCTCCAAGAAGGCTCCAGAACAGAGAGGTGTGCTCAAGCAGAAGAGACAACATTGTAAAATAAAGTTAGGCCTGCCTGTTGATGGGTGTGAAGACTAAGTTAGGAATGAGTTTGGATAGTACAAAGCATGGCCAGAGGAATGTGTGAAACCGAAGTTTACTGAGGATGATAATCCATGCTTTAGTGCTAAACTAATGGATGGAGTCAGTAAGTGACCAGAAGTGGAGGCATATTAGGGAGGGATAGAAATATCAGGTTCCACGAAGAGAAGCATAGAGATTCGATGACTGGCTGAGGATAACAGTAAAAAGAAAGAGGAAGAAGAGAAGGTGGGGTTCCTAGCTTGTTCTTCATGCTCTTCAAGCAAGGAGTAGAGTTGCTCCCCATGGAAATGAATGGAGAATTTAGACCTAGGCCACTTCATCCCTTGTCGGTGATGACTGGAATCTGAATAGTGCCATTGACTGGGAATATCTAAAATGATCACTGAGTAAAACAGCCCAGTGGAAATTTAAAAGAGTTCAGGGAAGGATGATATGTTTTGTAGTAGAGGATCTGGTTGAGTAAACTTGGCCTTTATCACCTAGAAACACGTCAGTGGCATCTATGACACATCATAAAACATGGTGTGTGGTCTACGATGCCTTCAACAGTGACCTATGAATGACTTGACAGCCATACTTACTCTTCAGCAAAACAGAACATCTTATGGAAAACTAGATAAATCCTACATGGACTCACATTCCAGGATGTGGCCACGTTGGGTGAAGTGATCTATTATACACCTTCCAAGTGATTATAACTGGTACTTTTCTCTCCTTCAAGCCTCAGACTGTGAGGGAAATTGCACAGTTGTTTCACACTGAAATTGTGGTGAGGGAAAAAGTTAAGTTTTATATTGGCAGCCAGGGGTAATAGTGTGTGCTGGTAATTCCAGCATTTGGGAGGCTGAGGCAGAATTGCCATGATTTCAAGCCCAATTTTGGCTACGTAGAAGGACCATATCTCAATAAAAAATGTTGATAATCATCAGATATCTATTTTCAAGAGGGAAAAAGAGAACATTGATGTCTGTGCGTAAGAAACAAAATCTCCAGCCCTGAACTCCTCTGGGCCTGTGAGTGCCACTCCTTGAATGTAGGCAACCCTAAATGCCCTACGTGGGAAGATGGGTATATTCCTGATGCATGTTCCATTTTCTTGTGAGGGACCCTTTGGTCTCACTGGGAAAGCCATGACCTCCTGCAGGATTTGACATGCAGGCTAGTTTCCATAAGGTCTTTATTTTCTCCTGGAATAGGGAAAGATAGACTTCTTGGCTTAGGAGGAAGTTAAGATCAGCAGAGAGAGAGAGAGAGAGAGAGAGAGACTGAGTTGCAATGGCTTGGATCTGGAATGTTTCCCAAACTCTCACGTATGTGGAAGGTGACCGGACCATTGCTGGCTGATCTGCCGTGAGGAGGTAGGGCCTGGAAGAGGGGAGTCCTTGAGGACACGACCTGGAAGGTCGCACCTCCCGCCCCTACCCCTCCCTTCCCTCTCTGTTTCTTGAATGCCGTGATGTGAAATAACATCTCTAGGAGACTCTTTCACTGCTCTGCTTCTGCATTCAAGTCCGAGGACCATGGACCAAAACTTCTAAAACTGAGTGCTAAAATAAATTTCTTATCCTTGAAGTTGTAGATGTCTGGTGCTTTTATCCTCTGAGATGAGAAAAGTGTTTAAGATAAGGGGCAAGGTCAGCCAATACTTCAATGGGTTCACCCAGCTCTTTGCCCCATAGAATTATTTTTAGATTTTCTCTTCTAAATTATTTTCATTGCAGAAAAATATACATGACAACAATTTTCAATATTAGTACTTTAAAAAAATTGGTGTACAGGGAATTGGATTCAGGGTCTTGTACATGCCAGGCAAGCATTCTACCACTGAGCTACCCACACAAAACCATTTTAAGATATTTATTTTGAGACAGATTCTTACTAAGTTTCTTAGTCTAGCCTCAAATTTGTGATCCTCCTGCCTCAGTTTCTCAAATAACTGGGATTACCATTTTTAAGTGTTTAACTCAAGAGCATTAAACACAATCACAAAGTTGTATAAGCATCATCATTATTTATTTCCAGAATTTTTATATTTTTCAAAACAAAACTCTTGTCTTTTCTCTCACTCAGGCCTTGGTTAACCTCTGTTTTACTTTCTGCTTCTATAAATTTGCTGTTTTATATTCTTTGTGATAATTAAATCATACAACATTTTCCTTGTATTTCCAGCTTATTTCATTTAGCATAATTTTTCCATAGTTTATTCATGTGATAACACATATCAGAATTTCTTTTTTTTAAACCAAATTAGATTTCATGATGTGTATATACATTAAACATCTGTTAATGGCCACTGTTCCCATCTTTTGGCATTATTGGTGAATAATGCTGTGGTGCACATTGATATTCAGTGATCTTTTTGTGTCTCTGCTTTTAATTCTTTTGGCCTTTGTTGGTAATTGCCAATTTCTTACTTTTGGAGGAATCACCTCACTGTTTCCAAGGTGGCTACAACATCCAACATTCTCACCAACAGCACATCAGGGCTCCAATTTTGTCACATCCTAGGCAGAACTTGTTTTATTCCATTTTCCTTTTCCTTTCACAGTGTGTGACTGTGGATAATAAGCCGATGTGAAGTGATGTCTCATGGTACTTTTAACTTGCACTTCTGCAGTGGCTAGCAATAGTAAGCATCTTTTCATGAACTTACTGGACACATCTTGGCTTTTTATTTGCTATTATGACACATAGGAAATTATCCTTCATGTTGTGGATTTTTTCTCCTTGAATCCCTGATCCCTTTCTGTCCACTCGGCCTGCCAGTAGCAGCGGCAAGTGTGGAGGAAGCGAGGCAAGTCTTCCCGGAGAAGGTGGCTTTAACACAGAGGCCAAGAGGAATGTCATCCCCCTCTGCAGCTGCATGTAGAGAGAAAATTTTGGCTCTGGGTTCCTTTCCGCTCAGCTCTGGCCCTGTGACTGAATTGTGACACGAGATGGTTCAACCTGGGCCCTGCCTGCTGACTTTCACACCACCCAACCCAGAAAAGGCCCTTCTGCTCTGCAAGACTCCCATAAAATATCAAGTGGACACTCTGTATCTCTTTATGTGAGGCAGTTGTCAGCATCTGTGGCTACTGTGTCAAGAAACCAGGGTCTGACATGTGGACCTGAGGGGCACCAGCCCATTTCTTGTTTTCAGCCCCCAAATCTGGCCCTACACTGACCTGGGCTAGGAGTCTAAGGATGAGGCAAGATTCTGTGGTTCCAGAGAGGCTAGGACTTATTCTGAAGTGCTGACATTTAATGCTGGATAATTCAGACACTGATGTGATTTGGAGTACAAATATTTCTGAGCTTTCAAATTCATAAAGCCCCTGGTGATGAAGAAGTTCAGTGAGTCAAAAGGACGAAATATTTTTTCGTCTTATGTTCCTGTAAGATCTATGAGGCCTGTGCTTTTATTGGTCAGAATGTATTGTGAGGAAGCAAAGTTCAAATGTTTGGAGAATTTCTTATGTTCTCAAGGGCTGTAGATTCCGAGGCATTAATCCCTAAAGGGACCCACACCTAAAATGCCTGTGTGACCCAAGGAAACTCTATGCCTCTATATTACCTGCTCATGCTCAGAACTTTGGGTAAAGCTACTTGGTAGCCCTGCCCAGCAGTCTCTGTTATTATATGTGTTGCCCTGGTTTTTATAGGACCGATGTTTAAGAATCATCCCTCACCCCAACTTGTGGAAGAAACACGAACCTCTAATTTTTTAAGCTGAGGACTCCATGTGTTTATGTATTTAGCACCTTGAGACAGCAGGAAATAATTAGTGGTCTGAGAACATGTTAGCAGAAACCAAGAGCTTTTTCAACATTTGGACTCATAATATATGTAACCATAAAATAATGAGCATGCCAGAGGGAACAGTGCTCTTTTGTGATGAGGACTTCTCTTTCCTCCCCAGCTCCTCAGCCCCTGGGATGCTGGAACCTCGGACTTCCTGTCCACCCCTGGCCATCTAGGGAGCCCTGATTTCACATACAGTGCTCAGGACAATCTGAGGAGAGAATATTTCTTACCTGGCCACAGCTGGACAGGTGTACCCTAAAACGTGATTTTATTTATCTCAAAGTGATTTTCTGGTACATGTTGCTTCTAATTTGGAAGCAAATAATTAAATAAGCACGGCTTACAGGCCTTAAAACAGGCCAGGGTATAAGAATTTTAAAGCAGGGACAAGAGCGGAAAGTAAGCGGGAAGATCAGCTCTGGATTCCAGCCAGCCACTTATCTATTG
Organism: Petromus typicus; assembly: GCA_004026965.1. NCBI lineage: Eukaryota > Metazoa > Chordata > Mammalia > Rodentia > Petromuridae > Petromus > Petromus typicus. The sequence goes on from PVIR01000004.1 coordinate 563,993, forward strand.
ATTATGTGTTTGTTCCCAAGGTCCATGAGATCTTGGTGACAACTGATTTTTGTACAGCTTTTCACTTTCCTTTTCCCCTCATCTTCGAGTTAGGAGGAATCAAATATTCTCCTATTGGAACTCATTCTTTTGCCCAGTGAACTTATGAGAAAAAGAATAAAAATGTCTGGATAATTTTCAGCTTTTTGTAAAAAAAAATAAAAAATAGAAAGAAGCCCCGTTAGCGGTGCCGTTGAACTTGAAGCAGCTGTGGCCTGAGGGACTGGGAAGGGAGGGGCATTCTCGCTGCATTATTCATCTCCACTGGGAACAGGAGATGCTGGATGCCAGGATGAAGCAGTTTTGTTTTTAAGAAGTCAAATGAAAACACTCCAGACGGCTTGATAGATGAGCAAATATTTTGCAGGACATTTATCTGCTTACTTTGCAGTTACCATAAAAGGCCTGTAGGGGGAGGTTTCTTATTGCTCTTTTTGAGTAACAAAATGCAGAAAATAATTCCTGCGTTTTCTCCTTGTCTAATTCGCCTTTACTCTAACTTGCATTGAAGATAAAATATTTTCACACAAGCAGTACTTTTTTCGTTTTCTGTTTCTAAAATCTGGCTTCAATGTGTCTGTGACTGTGTGAATAAGAAAATGTTTGTGGGTATCAGAGGATTCCTGTGATACAGAAGGAGAAGTAGAGGGTTAAAAAAATAGTTCTGGATGTCAGCAAGTTTGGGACTAGGGTGCAGGTCATCGAGGGACCTCTGAGAAGATTTAAGAGTTGTGCAGGAGCACATCCTTTCATTAGGGGTGCTCCCTTCTATCCAGAGCTGGGCCTTGGTGGTGGTCATCAAGATTCTGGCTCCACGTCCATCTCCTAGGCTCAGGGAGGCCACAGGGTAGGAGCAAGAGCAAGGACAAGGGCAAGGGCAGGAAGGCACAGGACGAGGTGCTGGACTTGAGACTCTTCTCCACTCCCAGGTGTGGCTGGGGAAAGGGAGATACGGAAAAAGGGGAGGCCCAGAACTAGAGCGCTTATTTCCATTTAGTAAACCACGGATGAGCGTTTACAACATCAGAAGCCAGAAGAAGCTTCCTGCTCAACATTACCTGGGAGACAGAAGGTGCCCCAGGTGAAGAAAATCTTTCAAGTGGAAGGAATGAGGAAGCACAGGGATGTCTGGTTTGGGGCCAGTAATTAAGATAAAGCAGCAGGGTCCCAGGGCCATGGGCTTCATTTAAGTCTAGATTACAAATCCTGGCTGAAATGGCATTTGCCTGAAAGCAAAGCCTGAGTACACATCCTGGGCTTCCCAGCTGGTGCAGCAGCTTGGCTTATAACATGAGCATCACCCACAGGGAAGGCACTGGGTGGTGCAGGGACCCCTCATGTGTTTAGGTCCCACTACACTGTGCTCAGGGGAGGCCATGGCTAAACCAAGAGTCAACAACCTCAGTCCTTCCCTCTTAGTGTGACTAAAGTCACGGAATAAGGGACATGTTTGGGAAGGAAACAATACACCATTAAATGATATGCCATTGATATAATCAATCATATATTTCTGGCATAGGCAGAACCAGAATTCTGTGCTGCCTGAGTAAAAGCACAGACAGAATAAGTGATTTTCAGGGCATTTGGCAGTACCTATCACAATGTCCAAATGCACATCCATGGCAAAGAATCTGTACTGTAGAAGACGTTATGGTACAGATCTAGATGTAGCTCCTCCAAACCTCATGCTCTCATAGGTGGAGCTTTGTGGAGGTGATTGGAACATGGGGGAGCAATCTTCAGTAGTGAATTTATCTACTGATGAGTTTAAAGTTCAGTGTGATGGTGGGTGGTGAAGAATGGTGAGCGGATGTGGACGTCTGGGAGCCATGGCCTCCAAAGGTGTACTTCCCGCGCTTCTCCCTTGATTTCTCTCTGCTCTCCACCACCATGCTTTGCCTTGGAGCCAACTGACTATAGACTGAAACCTCTACCGTCTATGAGCCAACATAAGCCTTTTCTCTTTAATTCTGTGAATGCCAGATGTTGTACCTCAGTGATGAGAAGAAACCAAGACAGATATAATTATTAAGAGAAATTTAAGAAAATGGTAACAATAGAAAAATTAATTAGGAGGGGAAAAATCTAAATAGAGGAGCAACCTGAAAATAATAAGAAACTGTTTGAATATTACCTATTATATATTTTTACAGATTATGTTAGAATACAAATGACCATCAGGAAGGATGAGGAAGATTTCCATATGATGACACACAATGATCTTTATGATATTTTATTCAGTAAAAGCAAGCTGAAAAAAGTAGTATGTTTAATATTACCTGGTTTGTGCAAGATGAAGATTATTCTTATAAGTATAAAAATAAACTATTTATAGTGATTGCCTCAGGAAAATGATACAAGATGGGCAGGAGAAATTATGTTTTCATTCTTTACCTTTTTTTGCAAGAGAAAAGAAGAGTGTTATGTATTAATATAGAAGGCTCAGTACAGCAAAAAGACATAGCAATTATTACCATGTGTGTACCAAATAACGGACCATCAAATATATGAAACAAAATCTTACAGAATGGAAAGGAGGAATACAAATTAGACACTCCAATATCATTCTATATTTTTCTGTGCTTCTTAATTCTTTTAAACCATATGCAAGTATTATTTTTCTAATTAAAAACAATTTTGTATTGATTTTGGACATATTGTCAAGCTTCAGAAATTTAGAAGCAAGTAATTTCTTGGACTTTTAACAGTCTTTGTTTTAGAAGTCCACGTCTTAGCTTGCCACTACTCTGTCATTTGAGGGGCTTAACCATCAATCTACAGAAAAGCATTTAGGGATGAAAAGAAGGTTCTGGCCCTAAAATCTACATCCCTTAACTCTTAGAAGCTCTGTATATGAAGTTAGTACACACACAATCCCTTCTAACTAGAAACCCTACAAACATAAAAGTGTGTGTGGGGGGGTGTCAAAAAAGATGTTGATTTCAGTCATTCTTGTATTTTCCAATTGCTTGCAACCACTCTCCATTTCTTTTTTAGAAATTGATTTTATTGGTACATTTCATATACACATCATGATTACATTTGACATTGGGAATCTGTACATGGCACAACTTAATTCACTTAATTCTTTTTTCTCATCCCCCTGCCCAACCTACAACTCCCCAATGCTATATACATAAGCATTGCTTCCTTTTTTACAATCACATTTTTTATTTCTATTCTTTACCTACTCCTACCCCCTTTTCCCTTTGAATATTTTCTGTCTCACAATATTTATCATATATTTTAAAACATTTAAAATTTCAGTTTCTTATACCAGAGAAAAGATACAGTATTTATGCATCTATGTCCTATTTATTCCATTTATGAGTATGTCCTCAAGGTATGTCCATGTGAGTATAAATGACTCAAATTTATCATTCTTTATGATGGAGAAATACTCCATTTTATTTATATATTTATTTTTAAAAACATGGGGTTTTTTTTGTTTGTTTGTTTTTACCCAGTCTCCTATTGATGAGCATTTGGGTCATTTTCAAGATGTAGCTATCACAAACTGAGTTGCTATAAACACAGGTGCATATATGTTGCTGTGATATGAATCTTTTAATTCTTTTGGGTATAAACCTGGCAGGGGAATAGCAGGGTCAAGTAGGGCCTCTAATCCTACTTTTTTGAGGAATATCCACAGTAGTTGCACCAGTCTACATTCCCACCAGCAGTGGAGATGGGTTCCTTTCTCCCTGCAGCCTCACCAGCATTTGTTGTTGGTTAATTTTGAGATAGCAGCCATTCTTTGTGGCCACTCTCTTTCTTTATCCTTTATTTCTGCTTACCCTCAGCTGTCTGGCAGGCTTCTTCTCTCAGCTTATAGGCCTCGGATGTGCTCACCTCACAGTCAAGTTTCTCAAGCCAGTGGCAAGTTTTCTTCCCTTTTAAGGCATTGGGAGGAGGCACCGTGAAGTCTCTCTTTTTCTTGAAATGTTTTGTTCTAGTTCTTGAAATGTGCTTCCCTAGTATTTTTCATTGTTTTGTTTTGTGTGGGACTGGGGACTCATCCAGGGTCTAGTTCATATTAGGAAAATGCTCAAGCCATTTGATTTTAATTCTCTCACTACCTCCTTCTTCTCTACCAAACTTCTATGTAGTTGGCACTGCAGGGAACCTTTCCCTGGTCCTCCCCTGCCATCTAACCTTTAAGTATCATCTGTGCACTGAAGTTTTTTGAGTCTTATTTTGTCTTTTTAATCTTTGGTTTAGCTCTGGCTTCTTAGATCAGGCTTCTCTCTTCAATTTCATACTCATCATCTCCATTTAAAAGGAATTTCAGATTCCTGTTAAGACAGAACTACAGGTACCCTTAGCTTATGACAGTCTGACCAAGGAGTTTTTACTTTCTCTAATGCAGAAGGGACACATATTCAATAGAAAATGACTGTACACAACCATACTGGAGTTCTGAACTTGGGTCGCTGTATGGGCTAGAAAATGCAGAAAGATGTTTTCCTCTAAGTCTTGTCCATAGCATTGAGGTACAGCTTTCAATCAACCCCACAACCACCAGGGGAAACATCTGATATCTATAATGGAATTTGTTTCCAAGCTGTGATGCACTGAATGTAATTTCCACTTCTGGCATCTTTGATTTATAATGGGTTTGTCAGAACTGAACCCCATCGTAGCTCATGATGATTTTTCCAACTTTAATTCAGATTTTGTAACTGTTTTCCCTACTCAAAATTCCTTTTCTCAGTAAATAACAAAATCATTCACCCAATTTCTCAGGTTAAAATGCTAGCAATATGCTTGGTGGCTCTTGTCACACAGGTGCATATATTAAACATTTTTATCTAGTCTTTGTTCAACATATGCCTCAGACTTGCTGGAAGTTGCTGCCCCCTTTACCTTTAGTCCTGGTTCTGGGCTCCTTGTGTGCACTTCTATCCTCTCTTAACCTCCTTCTAGAGCTAAGTAAGTACACATAATGTCAAATCCAATTTCTCCATCACTTCAAGTAAAGTCTGAAGTATTAAAATCCCTATGAGTTTATATGATCTGCCTTTTGAATGCATTACAGCTCAATTGTTGAAAATCAAAGGTAAAGGAAAAACTAAAAGGGAAGAAAAAGACCTATTATGTTTAATGAAGCAACAGAGGGTTAACTTTCTACAAAGCTATAGAAGGCAGAGACTGACAAAATAGCATCATTAGAATACAGAAAAGCAAAATTAAATGCAGTATACACCATTCAGCAAAACTATGTTTAAAAACTAGTATTAAATATTATTTTGAGAAAACTCACTAAATAAATATTAATATTTAAGAATATTAAATTACAAACATTAAATTATTTTGGCTAAGAGTTTATCAGAAGTACAAAGAATAGTATCACAAAAGCCAGATATATAGGTAAATAGTAATTGATATCAACAACAGTAATGCTGTATGCAATTGATGGCATGTATACAAGTGAATTACATAACAGTGAGAGTGCAGAACGTGGATGAAACAGTCTGAAGCTCTTTTAATTATCCTGAGTTGCTCAAGACATGGTAGGGCTGCTAACTTAAGTATTATAATACTTGAAGATAAGTAAGATATCTAGGGTCAGAATTTTTAGAAGTAAAAGAACGTGCAACTAAAATCCTAATATGAAAAACTAAAAGAGTTGAATGTTTGATTAAACAACAGTAGTAAAGGCAGTAAAAGAGGAAATAGAGAACTCAGAGTAAATGTACCAGAAAGGGAAAACTGATAGGGTTAAAGTCAACACTAACAAAATAACAGAGGTTGTCAGATTGTAGGAAAAAAATTAAGCAGGAAAAAACAATTCAATGTTGTTTTCAACAAACATTAAATTTAAGGATATGGAAAGATTGAAAATAAAAGAATAAGAAAAATATATACATTGTAATAATCAAAAGAAAGCTGGTGTGCCAGTAATATTTTACATTATATAATTGAGGTAAGCATTATAAAGGATAAAGAAGTCTATTAAGAATGCTGAATAATACAATTGTCAACTACCAGTAAGGCATAAAAATCTCCTACTAATATGCATTTAAAAATACAGTGTCAAAATACATAAAACAAAATTTGACAGAAATTAAGGAAGCGAGATGAAGGCAAATCTGCTGTCATAGATGAAAATTTTTAATACTATGTTTTTTGGTAGACAGCCAACAAAAAATCAGCAGGGAGTAATGCAGCTAACCAGCTAGACACTTTTACCTCCTCATCCCTACCCCTGCACAACAAACAACAACAACAGCAGCATCAACAACAACAACCACACACACACACACACACACACACACACACACACACACACACACACACACACACGGTACCTAGAGAGTACATACATTCTTTTGAAATTTCTTTGGACATTTATCAAAACTTGTGTTTGTGTTTTAGGATACAAATAAATCTCAATCAGTTTAAAGGATTAAAGTCACAATATCTGTGTTTTTTCACCCACTTGGAATTAAAATACAGTAAAAGAAACTTAATCTGGTAAAGGCAGAACAAGCACACTCAAGTGTCATACTGATCACAAACAACTAAAGCCTTGTATAGAATGATCCAAATTGTGATTTGAATCTGAAACTGTTTAAAAAAAAAAAGAGCAGAGGGGCCTGGGATTTAGCTCAGTGGTTTCAGCGCCTGTCTTGCAAGCGCAAGGGCCCGGGTTCGTTCCCCGGTAACCATGTACCATATTGGGTGTAGAGACTCACCCCAGCAGCAACCAGTACCATATACCACAGTGCCGGGCGTGGTAGCTCACGCCTGTAATCCTAGCACTCGGGAGGCAGAGGCAGGAGGATTGCTGTGATGTGAGTTTGAGGCTGAGCTCAGGGCCAGCCTGAACCGCAAAGTGAGACCCTGTCTCAAAAAAAAAAAAAAAAAAAAAAAAACAGAAACAAGACCAGCTTGGTTGCACACGTCTATATTCCTACAGAAGGCTGAGGCAAAAGGACTGCAAGCTTGAATCCAACTTGAGCAACTTACTGGTCAATCCTCAAATAAGAAAAAAAGCCTAAATCTCCACACACTCAACTTGAAACAAAACTGTTGTAAATTAAAAGATAGACAGATCCACAGTGATGGCTGAAGACTTAACTCGTCTGTTGAGTAATGAGCTGAAGAAGTAGGCAGCAAACCAGGAAGGACAGAGGAGACATGGGGAGAATCATCAAGGTTGTGATCATGATGTCATTTGGAGAAGGCTTCACTGTCAACAGCAGGGCAGACATGCTTCTCCAGGGCATATGGCACATTCACCAAGAGAAACTATATTCTGCGCCATCAACAAACCGTAGAAAACATAAAATGATTGAAATCAGACAAAATACAGAATTACATTTTAAACAAGTAACAGAAAAATATTTGAACATGCTTAAATATTTGGCAACTAGACAACACATTTCTAAAATTTCATAGTTGAAAAATATGCTTCAGGGATAACCTCGAAACATTTTGAGGAGAACAAAAATTAAGACACAACTTTTGAAAATGTGTGAGATACAGCTAAGTCAGCACTTATGGGACATATATAGCATTACTATGTTAAAGAACAAAGGTATCATGTCAATAGTTTAATTGTATACCTTAAATACTTGAAAAGGAAGAAGAAACTATGACCAAAACAGACAGAAAGTAAGAATAATAAAGATAATGCTGATGGAATATTTGCTAAAATGGACTCTTTCTTAGACCATTACTTGAGTAGTCCAGTAGTCTGAGTCCAGTCTGGCAAGTAGGCAGTATCCATTTCAAAATAAAAAATAACAAAGAGACTGGAGATAGAACTCAGTGTGAAAGTCTTGGATTATAAAGGGACACATACACACACACACACACACACACACACACACACACACACACACAACCCACCGAATTTATGAGACACATCAAGAGCAGATAAATTAAATAAAATAAATTTAAAATATTTTGAATCAAAATAAATTTAAATATTTTCATGCTTTGAAAGAAAAAAATGAAGGACTTGATATCAATGAGCTAAACTGTCTTATTAAAATTATCAAAAAAACCAGCAGAATTGTAGAATCAACGATTAATACACATAAAGAGCAATAAATATTCAAAATGAGGTAAAAGTTTGGAAAACTCAGAAATTGACATTATAATAAAAATAACATTAACAAAAATTTGATACCTTGATATTTAAACTGAACACGTATTCTATGAAGAAGAAAAATTACACTCCATTCTCTCATGAATGTAGAAACAAAATCTGAAATAAAAATATTAGCTAATAGAATCTCAAAATAGAGTAACAGATAGTACATCTTAAATAAGTTAGATTTATATTAGGAATTGGATTCTAATATTACTACAGATGAATTTATAGATAGCCAGTGAAGGAAGATCTTATCACGCTTTAATGGTAGTTGGTATAAAATCTCTTAGCTAACTAGGAAAAGAAAACACATGCTTTATTTTTGTCTGATAAAAGGCATAAAAATTTATAGCAAACATTAAATTTAATAATAAATGCTCAAAGGAATCATTGTCAATATTAAGAAATAGAAAGATGCTTGTTATTTAAAGATTAATCTACATTATTTTTGTAAGTACTGGCCATACCACCAAGATAAGAAAAAGAAATAAAACATAGCAGTATTAGAAAGAAATATTACTTAATTTACCAGGTGATTATTTATTTACTATTTATATAGAAATTTAAAAATATTTCTTTGCAATAGGAACAGCCAATTAAAACATACAAATTATAATTTTAATTAAAAACTACACAAAACATCTTTTATGGAATCAATTATAAACTTTAATACAGGATATCCAAAAATTTAAGAGGATAACTACAACAAATTTCTGCAGAAAGACTCAATAGGACAGAGATATAAAATACTGATATGTTGATCTCTATTTTTAATTGATAAAAAAAAAAAAACAATGAGACTGTTCCTAATAGGCTCTAAGTTTCTTCTATTACTTTCTACATAAAATATTCATTTGAATGTAACTTAGCAAAGTAATTCTTACATTTTTGGATTGATCAATTGGTCATTACATGGTTAAGACTTGTATAATCAATTTATCTTATTTTAGGATTAATTTATGAAACATCTACAAATTATATCATCATTTAATTGGTATCAGGATATTTACTCTTTTATATATACACACATTTTTTATACACAGACACATCTAAATATATGTGTTCGTATTTATCTACGTATGCATATTAGTCATGACATTTCTGAAGGACAAGGTGGGTGGAGTGCAATGTGCCCTATCAGATTTCCACCTCAGAGAAAGTGTCAGAAAGTAAAGCATTTCGATCTTGCCGTGGGCCCAGAGAAACAACCAATGGGGTGAAATAGCCAGAAGCATGTCATCTGGCTGGTGACAGGGTGAGTGTTGTTGCAGATCAGTGATCAGGGGAAGGACTATTTAGGAAAATGGCCATTGGCCAGTTGTTGATTTATGGAAAACAATGAAACTTGATTCTTACTTCACAACCTACTCAGAAATTAATTCCAGGTGGCTTATGAACTTAATGTTAGTCTTCTTGTCTTCTAAAAGTTGTTTTAGTTTTCTCTTTCATACTTATGACCTAAGGGTAAAAAGAGATTAAAAGAAAACCTAAAATACTTAACACTGTGAAGGAAAAGATGGATATGACCAACTATTTTCATTAGGAACTTTTATTCATCAAAATATGCTGCAAGTTTATAAAAATCTTTTGAAAGAAAGATGTTCATAATGTATATGACTAAAAAGGAATTTATATCAAAATAAGCATTCCTATAAATAAAGAAATGTATGAAAGGTTTGAAAAGATATTTTCCAAAGAAAAGACATCAAAAAGCATCATACCATGCATGTGTAATAATGTCACACCTTATTAGATCAGAAAACTGAAGATACAAATATCAAAATGAGATGTTATTTTCCACTCACTAGTTGGGTAAAAATTTGGAAGTTTATGATTCCTAATATTGATAAATCTATGAGTCAACCATGACCAAGTACAATTTAAAACAGCCACATTATTAACTGCAAGCAGTTGAACAAAAAATTTTACTTACTAGACATTCTTGTATGTATGTTCAAGCCAATATGAATATTTATAGAGATATTACACACAAGAGTAAAATCGGAAGTCACACTACCTCAATATAATAAATGATAAATAAATGACACTTGTAGTTGAATATTACACAGAAAAGGAACCACAGTTACAGGTAACCAAATGGATATATCCTAGAATTGAAATTTAAAAATTTTAGAACAATCTGTAGAATACAATATCATCTTGTAAAGCTCAGAAACAAGTAGAACTAATCTAGTGTAAAGACATATAGACATATGTTTTAACTAAAAAAGAAAGCAAAGAGTAATAGATTTAAAAATTAGGATAGAAGTAATTTCTGGGGGCAAAGAGTTAGACTAAGGGGTTACTGATAAGACTGGTTAAGTTTTAGTGTGAGTTTATTACTATTTTATGTGTGTGCATATATTATAAATATACACACTTTCAAATAGTGCATATAAAATTTTAAAAAGAAATCTCTACCTTGTGGCTATGTATTATTACTAACGATGTACTATTATTCAGTTTGAGCTCCCTATTGGCCAAAGCAAAAATGTAAACTGTTAAGAGCAATCCTATTTGGGAAAATTAATTGAACAATTGGATCTACGACTGGGCTCAGCTTTCCTCTCTGAAGACCAGCTATGACATATGTGGACCTGAGGACTTTATTCTTTAACTTCACCTCTAGAAACCACAAGCATCCCAGTAGTCCCAGGTTCTGTGATGCTCCAGGGCAGAACTGCACTGGGACTTTCATCTATGTAGTTCTTTGTTGTTCTGATGTACCAGACATGCTGCCCTCTGAGTGACCTGTTCTATTTGTTACTCCTGAGATACCAGCCATCTAAGTGACCTTTGTTACATTTACAGGAGTAATCCTGATGTACTAACACTATTACCCTCTGAGACACCTGTTACATGCTGGTCTCTGATCTACCTGTAAGATTACTAGCTCTGGAGGTATGAATAAAACGAATAGCAAGCCCGGGACTGCCCTCTTTGTACTCAGAGTAGCATGGATCAGGCCCAATCTCAGCTTCTTCTCTAAGCTTCATTTCTGCCTATTTATTAATTATTTCATCTTGTGCTGTTGGTCTCACAGGAGACTAGATCTAACTTTTATCTCAGGCTTTGAGCCTTCAGAACCAGAGACCTTACATAGCAATCCTAACAACATAATAACTACCTTCAATTTTTTTTTAATTCATGATTTTTATCTACAATTGTATTTTTATAAAAACCATAAAATCTGTGTGTTGGGTTTTAAAGCTTATGGTGGGTTGTATCAGTTCCAAACCCTCCATGTGTGCTTCAACTCATGAAACCAACTTGTGTACTAGTTTTGTTTTTGTCAGTGCCTTTAAAGAGTGTGAGCTTGCTACAGTTTAAAAACTTCTCCCACCTGAATGCATTCTCAATACAGGTGAGGTACCTGGCACCTCACTCTTCTGGACTACTTGGAGACTTGGACCACAAGTCTTGCTGGATGTGAAAGGAGAGATGTCATCTGTCTTAGTAGGGTTGTATATCTTTCTAGTACATAATACCCCAGATGTGTTGAGTTTGTAGAATGTAGCTAGTTTAATAAGTGACTAAATGTTTTATTTTTAAGTTTAGTCTAATTTCCATTTCTTTGAATTTATGTGCCCAGATCTGGCCAGACTTTGAACAGCCCATCTGTGCTATACCTTTAAAGCTGGGCACTTTGGGGGCTCAGGGGATGTGGATCTCTTCAAGATGCTGTAACAAAATACCTTATAAACAACTGATGTATACTGAGATGTCCTAGACCAAGGCACTGATACATCCTATGCCTGTTGAGAGCCATTGCGCCTCCCAGAAGGCATCTTCTCACAGTATTCTCATGATAGACGGGAGAAGAGGTATCATACAGGCCTCATATGAGGCCGCTAATCCCACTTGTGGGGCCAGGCTCCTCTGGCATTAACAGTGTTCAAAGACCACATCTACTGATACCATCATCCCTTTGAGGTCAGAGGTTAGGATTTCAAAATGTGGATTCTGGGGAGCAAAAGCAGTGAGTTCACATACTAGGTACTGCCTGGGACATTTCTAGGTCCTGAATTTCATGCTACTTAGTGGAAAATGAAGGGACCACTCTGGGCCAACCTATGCATTTCAGAAAATGAATCAGAGAACTTGAATGATAAGTGTTAGACAAAAGGTCTCAAGATATCTCCCCAGGGCTAATCCTCAGATCAAGGGGAAAACTGCTGGGAAGTTTCAGTTAAATATCCCTTGGAACCAGTTATGCCCTTCAACAGGATCAAAAGATGTGGGTGAGACCTGGTCACACATACCGAGCAAAGTATAACCCAAGGCTCACACTTCCTTGAAGTTCTGGGCTCTGAGGGTCACTCACCAAACAGGCAACATGGGACATCACTTTCCACTCATGGTGAGAAACAAGATGGAACACAGAAGACCCTGTGGGAAAATGAGTCAGAAGGGTGCAAGAAGGTGGCACCTTCCCTCACTGTATCAGATGGGTGTGCTTCTGGGAGAGGCACACGAAGGAGCAGGCTGAAACACAATCAATAGCAGCTTGCCGGTGTTTCATAGAAAGAAATCATAGGGAATAGAAAATCCCTCTTCTCATGTAATTTACATGATCTGTTTTTAAGTCACCAGTGGGTCAATTCATTTTAGTCCTTACACATGGACTTGAGAACTTAGCAACCTGAATATGACTTTCTGTTCCTCCACTTACCTCCAGCCTACCTGGCTCTCCTGAGGAGCATGTGACCTCAGAGCCCATGACTGCTGTGGGATTCCTGCAAGGTGGACTGATGAGGTTCCTCCTTTGAGAGTACAAGTGGACTGAGTCCTCCTCTTAGAAGGCGAATAGGTGCAAGAAAATTCTAGACAGAGCTTGGCTTAGAGTTTCATGTGGTCCCCTGAGGAATGACAGTGTAGCCCTGACTCTTTCACTCACTCAACACATAAAAGCAGAGAGATATTCAAAGCAGGATTTTCTCTGCCCCTAACCCTGGGACAGTAGGAAGACATGGAAGGGCAGGTGGCTCCCTCTTACTTACCTCAGAACAAGGTGGGCAGTGGAGACAGGTGGTTGCTTTGCTGGTTCACAAGGTTGGGAAGACTTCTACTACACCCCCAAGAAGGTGACAGCAGTGAAAATGAGGCTCACTGAGCTGGCAAGGACAACAGGCAGCCAACTGGGGGACACAGCTGTAGTTCAGAGTCCAAGTAGCACGTTCTCAGCTGGGCTCACACTCTAAGAAATGGCACTATCTCTCTATTAGAAATGTGAGGCTCTCAAACCCAGCCTTTCCTTTCCTTATCTCCTTTCATGTATCATTGTGCTCTCTCTGACTTCTGACACTGTGGTTCTCAAGAGAAACACTCGCCATGCCCTTGAGAATCCCTCTATGCTGAGCAAGATGCCTAAGTGCTTAACTTCTCCATTTCCTGAAGCACAGTCAAACTTTCCCTCAGTGTTCTTCAAAGGGAGCTGTGTGCTTGGCCTCCTCCTCCATAAGAACATGTCATGTAGGAGGTAGAATTATTTGTTCATGCTTATTATTATTTACAGGAGACAAGTTACAAATGTAGAAATATGGGAATATTGACAGTGCAAGAACAGACACAAGATGGAAAGTACAAATGTTGAAATAGTAGTTCCAGAGGAATACTGCCAGGGAAAGTGATACTTAATAAAAATGAAAGGATCAACACACCAGGAAGACACAGCAATACTAAATGCAAAGTTACCTATTAAAATAGTTCCAAAATATCTGACTTCAAAGATATTATTAGAACTAAATTAAGGAGCAGAAAAAAACACAATAATATTTAAATAACTTTAATGCCCTTCTCCTTGACTGAAAGAATGCTTGACAAAAAATTAACCAGAGAATTTTAAAAACACAATTATGTAAGCTCTATAAAAACAGTGGTATCTTAGCTCACAAACTTGGTCTGTTCTACGATTTTGAAAGAAGCAGCTATGTTTGTGTTTGTGTAGAAAAGCTGGTCAGTGTCTTATTTATCCATAAGCACAGTTTGTAAACAAAACAAAATTTGCTGAACACTTCAGTTTGTGAACCAAATTGTTAGCAAACCAAAGCATTCATGAACTGAGGTACTATTATATAAAATATTTTATCCCATTGCAAAATGTATCTTTTTAATGACCATTTAGCCAAACAGATCGTATTCAGGGCTATAAAGCCAGTCTCAACAAATTTCAAAAGACTGAAATCTTTTAGTAACTATCCTCTGACTACTGGTCAGTCATATAAAAACTGAAAGGAAAATAAGAATCTCCCAATATAGACACATTTTTAAAATATAGTTATAAAAATCAATGTGGCTAAGAAGAAATTTGAAACTGAAAAATCTAAGTACATATGTATAGATACAAACACGTCACAAATGTGATACATTACACATACATATAATGTATAAATGTGTGCAAGACATATATGTATATGTCTGCATGTATTTCGAATCAGTTTGTAAAATCCCATTTCAAGAAGTCACAAAAAATAAAAATTTAAGCTCTCTAAAATAAATAATGATAAAATAGAAATCAATAAAATATAATATATGCATATAACAGACAAATGAACAGAACTAAAATGTTGGTTCTTTGAGAAGTTTGATAAATCCCTAAGAAGACTCATTAAGAAAATGAGAAAACATAAATTACTCAAATCAGGAAACAAACCAGACCCTACATAATGCAAATGAATATTATGTGAATTAAAAGTTCCATGCTCTATAGCATTAAACTCTCTAGGTTTATCCATATTGTCATCTAGGGCACGATCTCCTTCTTTTTAATTTTGAATAAGATTCTGTCATGCACATATACTACATTTCACTTATCCATTCTTCAACTGATGACTATTTAGATGACTAAACATATCTTGCCTATTATGAGCACTGCTATAATGGGCATGAAAGCACAGATATCTTGTTGACATACTGCTTTCATTGACTTTGGACAGATATCCAACAGTGAGATTGCAGAATATCATCATATGAGTTTTATTTTTAATATTTCTATTGTACAACTTTCATATCTTTTTGTATAAAGACTACATTTTACATTCTCATTAGTCTTTTAGAAGAATTCAAATTCCTCCATTCTGACCAGTATTTAACTTTTTTTTTTATTTCAAAGTGAGCCATCCTAACTGGTATGAGGTGACAATACACTGTGGTTTTGAATTGTGCTTCTCTGATGATTAAAGATCTTCAATGTCTTTTCATGTGAACATTGGCCATTATGTCTTCTTTGGAGAAATATCTATTCTACCATTTGCCTACTTTTAATCAAGTTGTATTTTTCAATATGTATAATCCTTATTCCTTATGAGACATATTGTTTTTAAGTATATTCTCCTATTCTAAGGAAAATAAGCCCAAGAATAGATAGATAAAACCACTTACATAATGTGTCTGAGATAAAATCAGTGAAATATAGAGTAGAATAGAAGTGTAAAATGCCTAGGATTGAGAAAGACAATAAATTATTAAATGTGTATGAGGTCTCAGTAATGTAAAGATAAGTTCTAGCGATCTTCTTCACAACATGGTGCCTATAGTTGATAATACTGTATTGTAAACTAAAATTTTTTTATTAACAAGGCAAGTCTCATGTTGAGTGTTCTAAGAGCATTTTCAAGATCTTGGAACAGGCAAAAATAAAAAGAAAGTTGAACACAATGATGTATATCTGTTATTCTAGCATTTGGGAGGCTGAGTTGAGAAGATTGCAAGTTCAAAGCTAGCCTAGGCTACAGAGCACAGTAATGCCCAAAGAAACAAACAAAAATAAATGAAGAATACTAAAAGCTCAAGCTACATATTTCAGATTTAATTGTAGCACCCTTGACGATGTTAACTTTCCAATCCACAGTATAGGTATTCTTTGAACACCAGCAGATTTGATCAGAGACAGAGATATATAAAGAGAAGATGACCTGAAGAGACACAAAGTAAACACTGGATAGAAGCAGAGATGAGAAAGAAGCTGGGGAGGTAGGTCAGGGTGTGGTAAAGCTGGCAGGGGAAGTAGGTGTGACATGTTAGTTGCAAAATTTGGGGACACATGCACAGAACAGTTCTCAGAGCTCTGCATGTGAGCTTCTGGTGAGAATTCCAGCGGGTTTTCAGTAGAATGCTGGAATTTGATATCAGCCTGAGAGTGAGATCCCAGCACCACCTCTCAGAACCCGCATGTAGAAATTCTCATGGATTTCCAGAGCCGGTTACTCTGTCGCTCTTCACTTTTACCCTTTCAAATAAACATCGCCACTGTTTTATTTTTCACTCAACGCTTTGTTTGAGATGAGAATTTGGAATTCAACTCCAAAAATAAGGATGAGCAACCCAAAGTAATATATAATTGATGAGTCCCTTTTAGAAGGAGCTGCCAGTTAACATTTTGGGCTAGCCCTCCAAGAGGATTAGAAAGCAGTGGATTTTGATGACACTGCCAACAGCAGAGGAAACTCTGAGGCAGCCCGAAGCTGGAAACAGCTAAAGAGGGTCCGTCTCTGACGTGTCTCAGAGACCCTGATCAGCCAGTCGATAAACTTTGGCAGTTCGTGGAAATTAATTCACCAAGAATACAAAATGTGATAAATCACTTCACTGTAGTGAACACTTTTGAGTCTCAACATGGCCTTGAAACATTAACAGTAAGCCACAGAAAATGTGATGGTGACAATATGTGTATGGAGCACCAGTTGCAGAATATTTTAAATAACTGTCTAACAGTTATAATAATAATAATTTTGAAAATATGCACAATTTAAAGAAAACCTTCCCAAACTTGGACATTAAATTACTCATAATTACACTGCCAATCACTTAACACAAATTCATACTACATAATCTGTCATTAGAGTAACATAAATTTTAAGATGCCACATGACAGCATTTTCATGAAAATAGCTAAAATAAAAAAGAATGTGAATGTGAGGTGATAATGGAGTTATGAAACAATAAGCTCTGTTGCATATTTCTAGGAGAGTAACTTGTAAGTATTTTAGAAATGGTTTGATTAAATCAACTAAAGCCCATCATACATAGATCCTGTGACACAGGTGATCTTCTTCCAAGTGTACCCCAACGGAAATGAAGACTTTTATTCCCCAAATATATACACAAGATAATTCATAGAAGCTTTGCTTGGGAGAGCCCTAAACTGGAACTAACCCAATGTCCATCAAGAGTGGGACTGTAATTAAGTTGTGGTCCATTTCTTCAGTGGATAAGAACAGCACAGGAATGAAGCTGACAGACATGGTGTTGTGTAAAATCTGACATAAAGCAGTTTATGTTCTGTGAACTCCTCAGGGATAGGCGGGGAGAATCCCTGAGTATTGAGATTATCTCAGAGTTCATCTCAGAGGGTGGCTCATAATGGGAGGGTCCTGTGAGAATCTTCTGGAAAGGGGAGATGTTTTTTAACTTGGTCTGGATGTGACTATAAGAATGTTTACAAATGAAGACATTCAAGTTCTGTTACTTAGATTTATTTATTTTATCCTCTGAGAAAGTTGAAAAAGGGAAAAGGAAGATAAAAATTTAGATAATAGTTCAGGTATCATGAAAAAAAGAAATCTTTAGCAGGGCATCTTTATTCTATCAGATATCCTCAGATATTATGTTATATAATTAAAAGTAGAATGATCAGATAATCCAACAGTAAGATGGACCTGAGTTTTCAAGAAAAGATCAACTAATGTTCCTTAAATACTTAGGGAATGTATGCATCTAGTAAGGACTAAGTATTAGTTAAATAATTAATTAAATAAGACTAGGTTGCTATATATGATGATTTAATACAGTGAAATACTAATTTTAAAATAAATATATTAATTATGAAGGGAATATTTTTGTTTATCCTTTTGAGATAAAATTAATCTGGTCATCTTTTCTCACTATATATGATGTAAAAATTAAAACAAAAGCTCTTCTAAGAAAAATGAAACAGGTGATTATAAATTAACTTAAGCAAAGAGCTCGGCAGTTTAAAAGAAAGATTAATTTTGATTAATAACATTTTAAAATATTTTTGATGAAATATAAAATAGTCATTATATACAAAGCAGATCTGGTAAAAATGCACAAAGATAGTCATTAAGTTAATGTTTATTATATATTATAAATATATGTATCGTGTGTAAACAGCTCTTAAAATTTGATAAGAAAAGGTAAGCAGTCTTATAGGAATGTGGTTAAGAAAGTGTTCAGACTCAGTAGAACTGAGGGAAATTGCTCTAATGAAACTGATTGGCAAAAGGAAAACTACTCTTCTTTGCTGGCAGAAATAACAGAAAGTAGATTAATTATAATATTCTTCATTTTTGTAAGGTGATCAGACTAGATATTTTAAAATTACAATTGAGCATTCCTTGAAGCTCAACCATGTCAAGACTTTTGAGACCAGTGTGCCTGCTTTTGTAATTCCCTACCTTCCCCACTCACTGGAGCATGAACTCCAGTAACAGCCGCCCTAGTCTTCTCAGTGCTTTTCCCCACAGAGACCACTTGTTGGAGAAACAGGCAAATCATAAAAAATAAGCAAATGAATAATAAACGAGAATAACAGCAGCAACAAAAACAGATGGTATCAAGGATTTAGCTTTTTAATATTTATTTTAAAATAAAAAGTACACTGCTTGCAAGTAATTTACACAACATGAAACTGCATTAATAAAAAGTTACAAGTCCCTCACCCCACAGCCTCATGATAATAAATATTAACAAGTGGACACACGCCAGACATCACATAGATTTCATGTACGTGTATATATTGTGTACTATACAGGCATAGATATGTGTGCATATGTATTATGTGTTTCAAATAAAAATAAAATAATTGCAATGCAAATCCTTCTGGAAATTCTTTTACCAAAATTTAACAAACACCAAGGGCATCCTCAGTAGCGCACAAAGAGCTGCCACAGACCACAAGAGTGGCGCACACGGCATTTCCATAAATTTGTGTCCAAATATTACCAAGGAATCTGACATTTAGGCTCACTGAGATCTTTGCCTATCCATACAAGACTGTAATGATAGCTGGGTGCATATGAAAAAAGTGAATTTATGCTAACATTTTTGTAAAGAAGAATTAAAATGATTATCAGGTACACCCATTCATAGATGTAGTGGTTGCTCAAAATGTGTGTACTATTCCAACAGTATAAAAGCCATCCATGTCCATGTTTTTCTTGCCCTGCCTTTGAAAACTATTGTTCATATGAGAGGCAAAGGCCAACAGCTCCTTCTGTTCAAATGTGCATCACTCTGTTTACCTAGGAGGTGGAGCCTTTTCCTCAGATTCAAGCAGAGACAGTGTATTTTATCAAACTGGCTTCACCTCTATTTATGATGGCATATGTAAACAACAAGATGATGGCTTGGTATGAATCAATATTTATGTCTTCTTATCATTAATATTAGTTTTGACTAATATTTAATCTTTCTTAGTGGCAGTTATCATTTGCAGATAGCAAAAGTTTTATTCTTCCTAAGGTTCACATTACTTTTCTGTTTTCTTCTCTTATATGGTTGTTAGGATTACCAGGAAAAACAAATAAATAGTGACTACTACAATCTGTGGTATTAAGCAGGCATTTTTTAATAGTTCAGACTTCAATAGGAACACCTTCCTAGTTAAATTTCATATTTGCTATTGGTTTCTAATAGAAAATTTAAAAAGCTACCAAAGGAGTCTTCTGCTTTTAGTTAACTGCTTTATTTCTCATATTTTAATATCTGGATCCAAAGGGTTTTCTTATCAGATTTCAGAGTCAGTAGTGTTCTAAGCAGCAAGTGGTGGCTTTGTTTGAAAATTTCAGATTGGTTAGGTCCAGGAAAGATAGGTCAGGTGCTTGTTTTTGACACACCAACAAGGACAAAGGTATCTGTCCCACGGAATTTATAGCACACCTGGTTTGCATTACCTGGGAAGTTGCAGTGAGGGTCAGAAGGTCATCAAGCTATTCCCAAGTTGGATGTGGGACTGGCAGGGTGTGGAGTGTCTTCCACAGCATATGCTCAGACCAAATGGGACTTTAGGGTTCTGCAAAGATACTAGCAATGAGGGCTGAGTAGAGCTTTTCTCCTAAAAACTCTGATTCTCTGATTAATTGACCAGCAAGGACTCCCTTCTGTAGGTTCCAAGGAGCCCATAATAAAATCTGAGATTCATCTCCCCTGACAGACATGTTTCTAGTGTCTGAAACTCAGCATTCTTGACTGTTTGCACCAAAGGGGTCATCTGGGCCAGGAGCATCACGGGTGCTAGTCACCTAATCCTAACCCACTTTGTAGGAAACTCTTACTTCTGTTTTGTAAACAAGGTATCCATGACTGACTCAGCTGCAGGTTACCCTTTGAAAAGGAGGGCTGGTCAACAGTAAGAACACATCACCCTCAACTTTGGAGTCAAGCTATTGCCTATCTAGAGGCAGCCCCAGCCAGGGAGAAGACAAGTTTGCCTCGAGGGCCAGGAAGTTCCTGCCCTCATACTCACCTCTCCACCCTTGCTTCACACAGACTCCCCACAGTGCTGGCAGATGCGTGGTCAGTACAGAGTCGGGGCCTGATGACTCTACTGTTTAGTCCTGTGTCCTCCTTCTCTACCCCCTCAAGCCTCAGCAAATTTAAACCTTGGCAAACTAGCTACAACTTAATCTCTGTTGCCCAGACACTCTGACCACTGGGAAAGCTGCAGTCCTGATCTCTGCTCCTGATGTTAACATGTGGTCACCCAGGACCAAATGCATAGCCAGATGTATTGTGTATAGCACCCCTGAGTCCTTCTGATACTGTCCATGGAGTTCAGACCCTGGTTTCTTTCACTATCTGTGGTTCTTCTTGGCCGCTTCCATGGTATAGCTGAGGTGACCAGAACACTGACACATGCCAGGGGTCTGCTGAGGACATAGGACTGCTGCTGTCCCTTTAGAAGTCCTATGGAGGATGCCCTGGGGACCATGAGGAGGGAGAGATCTTGGAGAAGAGGGGCATTGGCTTGGCAGGACAACTGTGGGAGTGTTTGCCTTGTAACTAAATCACAGGAGGCGCTATAGTAAAATGGCTGTTTTATTGCAACAACTGGAGTGTGTCTTTTCTTTTGGCACCTTGCAAACACCTCAGGTGCCACAGAAGTCACGAGGGAGAGGCAGGGACTGTTCAGTGGGGGATGAATAGGACCTTTCAGGCTGCTGTTCCCCGAAACACATGGGCAGACCCTTCCCTGCTGACCCTCATTCCAAGCTGAGCCACTGCCCGGCTTGCTGAGAAGTCCTCGGGCCCCTGTCTGCAGCGTCTATTCAGGATTGGCTTTATAGAGGTTGAAATGAGCTCAGGTTTTAAAAGTGTTTGGTCTTTTTCATTAAGACCTCAACAAAGAAAGTCAAAGACACTTTAATAAGAAAAAAAATAAAAAGAACCATTAATGTTCAACTAGAAAATGTCCTTAGCTCTGCAGTTGGGACATTAGTGTGCCTTGTATTACACGGACTGACGAAAGCCAGGTGAATGCATTTGTGACTATGAAGGGCAGACAGCCACATGGGTGATTTTCTATAAAGTCCATGAATGGATGGTATATGATTTTAACAACAACGACAGTCTTCTTTATAAGAAAAACTTCAGAAAATTTAAAAAGGTTTTCAAAAATACAAGAATAAGATCATATATTTACATGTCTGCCACTCAGCATAATAATTGTAATTTTGTTTTACTTATACCCTGCCTCCTTAACCCTCCCTCACCTGAAAATAATTTGAAGCAAATCATAAACTCATCCAATTTTCAGAATATACTGATCAACAATAAAAGTATTTTTAAACAAATATTATCTCTATGTATCTATTAATCTATGTTCACATATATCTATAATACCCTTAAAAAGTTCACCATAATTTTTAGTTACCAATGACTAACCAATTAAGAATTCAAATTTTCCTGGATCAAAATAGGTTAACTAAGATCCATGCATTGTAATTGAATTGCTTTTTTTCTGAACTCTCCATTAATTTCTCTCTGTCTCTGTCCTTCAGTCTCTCTTTCCCTCCCTTCCCCTACCCATTTTGCTTCCCAAACTCTTTCTGTTCTCCTTAGTCATTTAATGTTGGAGGAGGGAAAGACCAATTGTCTTGTAAAACAATATCATACTCTTGCATTTTGTTCTCTGCATCCCTGCCAAACTTTTGCTGTGTTTGGTAGTTAAATCTATGGCTTTTCTCTGCTACATTATCGGCATTTGCCAAAAGATAATTCTTTGTGGTGGGGCTGTCCTCTGAACTGTAGGATTTTAGCTTCATTCCTGGCCTCTCACAAGATCAGATGTGACAACTGAAGAACTCCAGATATTGCTTGTTCAATATTTCATGGGGAGGAGCACAGCCTTGGGGGTTCATGTATCTTCATGGGAACATCCATGAGACACATGTTAAAGGCACAGGTCTTCACATGACATCCTGTGTTCTTGCCAGGGAATCTTTCTTGTTACCGACCTGGCACATAATAGGGAATGGATCACAGGTTGTATTTATGATTTTATAGACCATGACATAAACAGGTTAAATCACAGATTATTCCTGTCAAAAATCTTCATCAGTGGGATAAACACTAGAAGGCTTCTGGACAAACCATTATCTCTCCCTTCTTTCCTGCAGAGTGCCTGGAATGGAGGACATAAAGGATTCTGGCCTCCTGTCCACACTTTTTTTGGAGTTCTGGTTTACCGGGGCCTGGTGTGACCATGGAAGTTCTCATCACCACCCGCTGATCCTGCTGTTTGATTTGTAAAGAATAGATTTTGACAGTCAAAGACAGCCAATTCGCTGCACCTCAGGTCACTAATGTAGAAAAGACAGATTTCTTAATGAATTTTTTAGGAAGAAAAAATTAAAATGCCAAAATTATTTAATAAAGTTTTCATTTCTTACTGTATGAGATGACACAATTTTGACTTTTTCCTTTGTTTTGTTTTTACAATTTAAAATGAAGAAAGCTATGTAGCAATTTCAGGTTAATTTGTTGTTATATTTGCCAGTCTATTTCACTGCATTATTAAAACATTTAGTACCGTGTGTCATTAGTATTACTAAATGTAATTAGCATATTTAATCAAAAACAATTAAGAACGCACACTGCCTCCCTTTTTGAGTAATAAAATATTTACTATTGCAGAAACAAATGGAAACCAGACCATATTTAGAAATGTTGACTTCTGGGAAGGAATGAAGGAAGGAAGGAAGGAAGGGAGGGAGGGAGCAGCAGGAAGGAGGGAGAGAGAAAGATTTAAAAAGAAGAAAGAAAAATGAAGGAGAGGGCAAGAATAAAAGGGAATAAGTAGTGAAAGAAGGAAAGAGAAAGAAAGAGGAGAAAAGAATTCCAAAGAGACTTGGAAAATCCAAGCTCCTTTGGGGGATATTTTAAAAAGAAATTTCTTCCCTCTTAGGGATTTTGATTTCTGTAAGCCAAGTACAAAGCAAAAAAAATTTTGTTATTCTTCTTCAAACAGACAGTGAGTGAAGAAAGAAAAATATGTAATTTCCCACATAGGGATTTGATGATTTCCAAGCTAATAATCCTTTTCAGAAAGTAAGTTTGAATTCTGAGGTATTGAAAGAAGCCCTGAGAAGTCAGTAGCAACAAAAGTGGCAGAAGGACATCATGAAAGTCAGGGGACTGCATTTGGTGAGAGCTGTGAAGGCCTGAGCAGTTCTTGACAGCAATTGAGGCTTTCCTGGGTTTTTTGGCTGTGTTTTTGAGGCACAGTCAAATGCCACACATTCCTTCCATTTCATGTGCCTCTACCCACACCTGCAGTGAGAGGCACTGATTGCCTCATTCAGAGCTGAATTACACTCTGATCTGCCCTCTTTCTCCTCATATTCCACAGTCCTTCTTGTCTTCAATTCCTTCTCTCAGCAGCATAAAATTTATGATCCTCTATTCGAATTACCTTTTTTCCAAAGATTTCAAATACTATGCGCTATACACTGGGAGGCATGATAAAATTGTGGTGAGTGCTGTAGCTGAATGTCATCTCCTGGACAAACAGGCTCATAAAAATGTTCTGGTGTGTCCTCATCCACCCAGAATTGGTTAGTGGTGCTAATAAATATGGTAGAAACCTTAGAGATTTTTATTCTATACTTCTTTTCTCTTGATACCAATATATTAGGCAGAGTTATTCCGCTGTACTGTATTTAAATGGATTAAACTTCCTGATAGAAGCAAGGTTTGTAGAAATACATTATAGAAATCATCATTATTGTTATTAAGAAATTCTTCTGAAGTACAACACCATTGAAAGGTTGAAGTTTAAAAACTGGGAGAAAGAATTTTATGAAACTATTGAAATAAAGTTGAGGCAATGATCTCAATAGAATAGTCTTAGTAACCAAAACTGTACTAATTAGAAGGAAAGTTGTAGTTAATGATACTGAGAAAAACCTAGATAAAATAACAATAATATAAACCACCTGAAGAGGTGCTTGTATTTCAGGATTAACCCAGACCAGCTTGGAGATGGTGGGAAGTCAATAAGGAGTGGTGTAACAAAAGTTAACAATACTGAAGTTAAATACTTCTGATGTTCTGTGCATAAATATACAAAAAGCGAAATTAACAGCACAAAGGACTCAACTGAAAATTCCAACATCATAGAAGATTTCTCTAAGAAATTGTTAAAATGAAGGAAGGAAAGTATTAAAGACATACAATTTCAATACATAATGACGATTCTTTTGTCAAATGCATTGATTCAGGTAATTGCACATAACTATAAAATATTATATATTATTTTTAAGGAAATGGGAAGTTTACTAAAATTGATCATGGAATGAGGCATAAATACAAGTATCAAAAGTGTAACTAATATCATACTAGTCAAACTATTGTGACCAAAATGCACTACAATTAGAAATAAATCAAAAGTAAATGGCCTCCAAATGCCATAAAGCATGAATGTAAATAATTTCTGTGTCTCTAAAGAAATCAGAATATTTATCATAAAATACCTGGAACTGAAAGTAAAATTTCTGAATGTAAAAACTTGTGAGAGGAGGGAATAGGAAGGTAGTGTAAGAATTTTTTGGAGAGACTGGGGGTTTAGCTCAGTGGTTCCACGGCGCCTGTCTTGCAAGCGCAAGGGCCCAGATTCCATCCTCGGTAACCATATACCATACTGGTTATGAGACTCATATGAGACTCACCCCAGCAGCAATCAGTACCACATACCACAGTGCTGGGCGTGGTGGCTCATGCCTGTAATCCCAGCACTCGGGAGGCAGAGGCAGGAGGATTGCTGTGATGTGAGTTGGAGGCTGAGCTCAGGGCCAGCCTGAACTACAAAGCAAGAACCTGTCTCAAAAAAAAAAAAAAAAAAATTTTTTTTTTGGAGTGCTAGAAATCTATTTAACAACACGTTTGTTATTACTTATCTGATATTACTCAAGAGTAGAATATATTTACTCTATAAAAATATGAATATATAATGATGATAATAACATTGAGCTCTGAGCTTCTGTGAAAAAATACTGACCTGAAATGTATTTTTTCAAGTACAGAAAACTAGAAACAACTAAATAAGTTTGAAAAAGGGTAGCAAGAGACGAAAGATTAAATAATTGCAAAAATCCAAAATATTAAAATAAAAAATAGAGAAGATTAACAAAACCAAATGCTGGATCTTGAAATGATTAATAAAATAGAAAATAATTAGACACAATTAATCAAGAAAATAAGTGAACAAATGACATGATAAGAAATAGAATGAAACCACATGCATTGTAAAAAAATGATAAAACATCTTTTGAGAATTTTATTTTTAATAGTGGGAGCCTGTATTATTTAAACCAACATCACTATTAAAATAATTTAAAATATGGCTTACGTATGAACATATAGATAAATTTTTTTTCAAAAACACTATTTTCGAAGCAGGATATAGAATAACCAGATCCAAATTGAAGTTGTGGGGACAGTCACTCTGGCCATAAAAGAATAACTGAGATTTATATTTCTTCCTTAAACAACAAGAACATTAGTCAAAAAAATTTAGCTGTATAGGAGAAACAGTCTAGTCATAGTATAACCAGAAACTGAAATGCTGACTATAAAGTTGAACTTTAAGTCTAAACATTGACTTTTTCCATTTCAAGTCATTAGTTGAACATTTGTTCTTTTAATAAACATTTTATCCTTACTGTTTTTGTGATATCAATTCATTATTGTGCCACTAAAACTGTTTTAACATCATTTCAGATTTTTTATGGCTAAAAGCTGATTTATTTTGTTCTCACAACTATCTGCTCAAGCAGAGGAAATCGGCTACATATCTTGCTCTGTGTAGGTCACAGATAAATTCTCCTTTAGATACCAAGCTATTGTTGTTTTCCATTTTAGCAGATGTTCTCATCCCTTTTTTACATGCAAATAAATATGTCCTCAATTTTTTCATTTGCTGATAATGTTTTTACAAATGTGCTTCCAAGAGTAAAGATTATTCTTCTTTTAAAATATCCAAAATTGTAACTGTCCTTGAAACATATCATTAAGCCCAGGTAGTTTTGTAGATGATCTTGGATTTCACCAAAAACTCCACGGGAAACTCATTCACACTTTATGCAAACTGTCTTAGACAAGAAATATGAGATCATAAGTCATTTCATGAATCTAGCATTCAACCAAGACCCAAAGTGGACAGGAATCATTCACTGAAGGAAATGGTTAGCTCTTGCTACTTTATAAATGCAGATTTTAAAAGTCTAAGTAAAATAGCAGAAAAATGGAGGATAGAATACTTGGAAATGTTTATTTAAAAGTTCATTATGTCCTGACAAAATGATAACCCTACAAATGTAATATGATTCAATCTTAGAACAAAAAAAAAGACTATTGAAAGATAAGCCTCAGTAAATGGGTAGATAAAAGTTCACAGAAAGAAGACTAAGTACAGCAAATGAGAATTACCCTTAGTTAATAAAAAAAAATGAATTTCAGTAAAATCCGTAAGAGTAGTTTTTCCCAAAAATTTAAGCTCTATAAAAATTTTTGACTTGTTTGTCAAGGCTATTGGTCATGACAACTTTTACAAGAATTACTTGGAGCAATCTACCAAATATAGGGGTATTGATTATGTCAAAGTATAAAAATGGAGTAATGGAATGATTTAGAAAGTCTCTGAGACCAGTCATTCATTGAGCTAATATATAATATAAAATATGTGACAGTACCAGGATTAGAAATAATAAATTCTTAAGCAACTGTTCTAAAACTAATAGTCACACACAAAAAAAAAATTTGATCTCTAGTGTATCTACATGTACCTAAATTTCTAAGGACTACAAGACCTACCTTGTGAAGGATCAACTCATTGCTCTGACGATTTCCTTTTATTGTAGTCTAAAGATATTCAATAAAACTCAAAACTCTCAATTTATATACTAAGCTATATGTCAGATAAATTTTAGCCAACTAATTTCAGATATTTATCAGACAGTCTAAAAAACATCAACAATTTTATAAAATAGTAGATGATGAATATTAAGGATCAATAAATAAGAAAAATCCCCCCAAAATGGCTAACACTTAAGAGAGAAAAGCAAGTAAAAATGGTGAACAGATGGATCACAGAAGAGAAACTGCCACTGCTCATGTGAAGAATCTAAGAGTTGTTCTTGAATCTTCTGGTTGCTTCATATTTCACATAGTATCCTGGCAACGCTGTTGGTTCAGGTTTTATAATACAGCCGAATTTTAGTTTCTAACAATCTGACTTCCGGGGTTATTATGGGATTCCATCTATCATCAACTTCTTTTGGGACTCAGAAGTCTCTTATATACCTTCTCTTCTTCCATCCATCCCCAGAGTACTACCAAAAAAAAAAAATCTATATATGATGTAGCTCACATCTCTGTTTAAAATCTTTCAGTTTTTCCTGTCACCCTCAGGAAGGGATGAAAAGGTTCTCAATAAAACTAAGATGCTACATGAACCATCCCTTTGCTCCCTGCCCAAATCACTTCTGCCATTTTCCTTAGAGATGTAAAACTTATGCCCACCTCAGACTCTACAAGGCCTTCCTGAAACTTCATCTTCCTTCAGTTTTTTTGAGAAGCCTTTCCAGAACACTAATGACTCAAAAGTATCCTCCAGGGTCATCTTTATCCCTTCGTCTGGCATGCATTCTTTTATAATTTCAACACTCTCCTAAAGTTAGATAATTGCAGATAAAGAGTAGAAGATGAATTCTTGTCCTAGCAGAACTTGAGCTCTGCAGATAAAGTAACAGACATTTGGTTTACCTGCTCCCTTTACATTCCCAAGACCAAGGACAGGGCTGAACTTTCAACTAATGAACAATAAGTATCTGTGGAATGAGGGAAAATTGCTCTACATCACTAGTAATCCAGAAAATTAAAATTGACATAACAGAGATGCCATCTTCCACTTGAAATGGGCAAAATTAAAACATCCATGATCATTCTTCGTGTTTGGTCAGATGAGGAAACATGAGTTGGGGACCTGGGATCGGGGTGGCACATGCCCTGACTTGTCTGAGAGCACTCAAGTGTATGCTTCTTGCATGGCACAAGTATCCAGAAACAACTCTCACTGTTGCAAGTGTCCTGGTTTGTGTGATAAATCACCACAGTCAACTTTTGAAAAAGAACTGTTTCAACTGAAAGTGGTATAAATCATGCTCAGGAACAGTTTGGCAATGCTGTATGTATCAGTGTTGAGAATCCCCTAAGTCTACTCTATGTATGTCCGAGAGAATTCCTCATAAATGTGGATAAGGGTTCTTTTATAAGGTGACATTAATGGGATCATTGTTCCTTGATATGATTCAGGTCTGGATGTCCCCTCCGAGCCTCCTGAGATCAAGGTAGATGAATCTGGGATGTGTGATGCTGGGTGTGTGATTACTAAACCACCACACATAGTTATTGGTTTGGCAACGCCCAAATCCCGGCAGTCTGGCTGGGATAAAAGAAGGAGAAGACAATGAAGGTCCCTTGTCACTTGAGCTACTTTTTGTGCACCATGTTGTTTCTCCTTTGGGAAACCTATTTGTTATCTCTGACTTGGAAACAGTTGAGTATAGACTAAAATCTCTCAGACTGTGGGCTAAATTAGCTTTTCCCCTTTAACTTTTAGTGCTGGGTGTTTTGCATCAGCAACAAGAGAAAAGTAACTAACAAATTCCCTTAAAGTAAATATTGGAACTAACTTCAATAACTTAACCAAAGGAGAAAAAAGAAACAATATATGACTTAAAATGAATCAATGTTACACTTTTTCAATCTTGAAATCAGAGAATTTACAGTGGATTTTTCCATTTATACAGACTTCAAGAAAATATGTTTCTTATTTATGGGAAGATATAAATATATGTTAAACTAAAAAGGATGGATACCATGAATATTATACCCTCTGGAGTGAGGGAGGTGGGTAGTAATGGTGATGGTAGCTTTAAATATATCTTCATGGAAAAAAAGTAAAATTATAAGTTCCTTATGGAAAAATGCTTATGGAAAAAAGCATTTCTCCTTATCTATGCAGCACTTCAGTAGACATCTGTTATGTCATTCTCAGAACTATACTGTGTGTTTGAAACACTTCATAATCACAATTGGAAAAAATAATCAAAAGGATAAGCATAGATATAATAATTTAGAGAACAAAACAATTGAGTTGCTAAGTCAAAAGTTGCTGTGAGAAACATACAAAAAGCTCAGAAACTAGTAACATTCTAAGTGGTGAAATAAATACAAAAGAATGTAATACAAACTCATAGGTCTGATGTCAATTTTAATAAACTAGACAAAGCTATCATTTATAGATCCATAATAAAGAATTTGGAAATCTCTCCCAAATAACTGTATGTTTAGAGAAACAGAAAGTAACAAAAATTGAATTACCTAATAATGGGATAAATTGAAAAAAAAGTTGACTCAATTCCAGTTAGTCTGTGCTATGTTCCTGAGGACTGTTGTTACTAGTCTTCCTCCTGCACTGTGAGACTGAGAGAAGAAAATCTGAGCTGGCCACTTAAATCACTGCCTGGCTTTCATGACGTCATGAACAGTGATCAGAGAAAAGTCCCATTTTCAGGATTAACCCCCAGTCTTGGTAAGAGTTGGTAAAAATCCCAGCTCATCACTGCTCACCTCCATTATGGAAGCTCCAGTCCCTCCCTCAGAGTCCCAGGGATGCCATAAGATCTAGTAGTCCAGGCCCCACCAGGAGCCAGACCATCTGAACTTGTCCTATGATAAATGTTGAATAATGTAGACATGATGCCACTGCTGTACATAAAACATCTCACACCATATACAAATTCTGAATCCATTTTCTAAGAGTAGAATAAAGTATGATACCTAAATCCAAAGAGATAACCCATGTGTACACCCACACACACATGCAAAACTTGGTCACATTTGTCTTTGACTCTAGGTGTGAAAATTCTAAAGCAAAAATAAAATTTAAAAAAACTAGCAGAATAATGAAACACTCATATTTTCAAATATATTATAAACGAACACTACATATTAGTGAATTTTAATCTGGTTACAGAATTTTTTAGCATAACTTGTCACATGAATAGCACATGGAGAAACAAAAATCATAAATCAGAAGAAATTCAGTCTTTAATCCCAGAGTCACTTCCATGTAGCAAGATTGGAGTGTAGTTTCTCATCTCTCAACAATTAAAATTATCTTAAATCAATTAACTAGTCAAGTATGTAATGTGAAAAATTTGAGGCATTTCTATTAGCATTAGGAACAGCATAATGATATCTATATTCTCCACTCAAATTTAACTCTTTCAAAAAATTCTAGTCATTATTGAAGACCAATATTATAGAGTTAAAACAGGAAGTAATGGGGGCCGGGGAGTTAGCTCAGTGGTTCCGGCGCCTGTCTTGCAAGCGCAAGGGCCCTGGGTTCGATTCCCCGGTAACCACATAACAATACTGGGTGTGGAGACTCACACCCAGCAGCAACCAGTACCACATACCACAGTGCCGGGCGTGGTGGCTCACACCTGTAATCCCAGCACTCAGGAGGCAGAGGCAGGAGGATTGTGATGTGAGTTGGAGGCTGAGCTCAGGGCCAGCCTGAACCACAAAAGCGAGACCCTGTCTCAAAAAAACCTAAAAAATAAAAATAAAAATAACAAAACAAAACAAAACAGAACAAAAAACAGGAAGTAAGACTTCAGAGTAGGAGACAAAACAGCCTGTTTCTGCAAATGTGTGGTTGATAGTTACCACACACCCTCAAACCAAAGGAAATCTGCTGATCAAAATCAGAAATAATAAAGGCATTCAATAAGGTGATCAACTATCAAAGAAACATTTACAAACAATAGCTTTGTGGTGTTAACCCAGCCAGAGGATCCTAAGTTTGAAGAAACCTTTAGTTTATAGCTACCCTGGGTCACACAGTGAAACCTTTCCTCAAAAATCAAACAAAGAAGCAGACAAAAATAAAAACAAGAGCTCCAAGTTATAAAGCCAAATGATAATATTTTCTTCATTATAGTTATCTATATACTTTTTAACAAGAACAATGTTGATGTACATATAATGAAAATAAAAATATTAGAAAGTTAAAATATACTTTTAGTGATTTATAATAGTAGAAAGAGGGGAAATAATTTACTTACAAATTGCAAAATACATTATGATATAAAATAAACAAGAAAGGTATGAGACCTTTGTGTAAAAAGATCAAAAGTGATCACGTACAGGAAGACTTGACCTAGCACAATGATGGCCGACCCACTGATGTGAAGTCCGGAGCTCTACCCATTTGATTCTTTCCTCTCTATGTCCACAGAGATTTTTGTTGTTGTTATTTGTACTAGAGATAGAACCAAGATTCTTGGCACTGAACTACATCTGCAGCCCTTTGAAAAATATTTTATTTAGGAGAAAGTCACTAAATCACTAAATTGTCCAGGGTGCTTGAACTTGCAACCTTGATTCAGCTTCCCACAGTGATAGTCTCTTTTAAAAGTTATGATGAAAGCTAATTAACATACTACAAACTGCACTTATTTAGCAATGCACACATTATATAGAAAATGTTGAAATAGAGGAATTATTAATAAAGAAATTAAAACATATTAAGATTAATATGATACAGCACTAGAAACAAGAGGTACATCAATGAATTCAAACAAACTAAACACAGAAAGATCCACAGAATTTTTAAAAGGTGAAGGATTTTTGCATTATTAGGTAAATGGTAATTTGTCTAACAAATGCTGCAGTAAGAGTATCAAGCCAAGGTAAACATATACTTACACGTATTGTCATCAAATATGAAAGTATAAAAGTACTGTATAGAAAATACTTTCATAATCTTAGGGCATTTCAAAATTTTCTAAATGTTTAGACAAAGCATGTAGAGCCAATGGAAAAATCCCTGTAGGAAAAAGTTGAAAGATACAACTATGCAAAAATTAAAAATCAAAAATCCTTTTGCAATATGGAAAGGCCAAAAGTAGATGGCCAAGGAGGGCTAACATATTTAATATGAAAAGATATTTTTAAAATGTGTTTTATAATCCATGAAATTGCAAATAGAAGAATGAGCCTCATATACATAAAAAGAAAATTCACAGTAGATGAAACATAAAGGCACAAATGAGAAGATGAAAAGATGCTCAAATTCATTTTTGATCAAACAATTTTGTGAGCCATGGTAAGGTGTTAGGATGAATTGTTATTGAGAGACTGAAACAAGGCAAGGTGGTTTCTGGGGGAGTCCGACAATTGTTGGGGAAGCAGGAAGCTGGTTACAGGCTCTCGATATGACCAAGTCAAGACATAGGAGAGCTAGGGCCTGGATGGTGGCAGCCAAGCAGAACAGTGATGAATATTTGGAGGATGAGTCAGAGGACTTGATGGGAGAAAAGGTCACAGCTCGTGCTCCTCTTTCTATCTCCTTGCACCACGTCTAGCAAGGCTGGATGACCTTGAGACCCTTTGTTGTACAATACAGACAGATTTCCTTAGGACTCAGAATACTATAGCTCAGGTTTTTGATGAAGAAATTACTCTTAGAACATTCAGAACTTATGGGGGACCCTGCAAGACATTTTACAATTTTTATTTCATTTTGGAAACTTGGAAAATATAGCTTTCATTTAGTCATTTCCCTCAAGAGGAAGCTTGTATCGATGCTAACTGGGTTCCAGTTGTTGCTCAATGTGTAAAAATGTAAAAATGTATGGGTTGCAAAAGCCCCTGCCCTCCAGAAGCCTCTAGACTAGGGACAAAAACCCAAACTTTCACCTGTACACACAGAGGAAGGGGCCCAACTGCCCAGGACTCACTGGCTTCTTCAGGGCAAGGAGTGCTAGGGCTTCAGTGGTGCTTGCTGGGAAGCAATGGTGTCATCTAATCTCAAGCCAGCCAAGTGGAGAAGCACAAGACAGGCCTCAGGGAGGTCTGGTGTCTTCCTAAGTGACTTATTCAAGGTGGAAGCCGGTGCATTCAGAGCTAGCTTTGCCTCCAGGCTTATACAGAGCCTCCTGCTTCTGCCATGACTTCACACTTGAACACCCCCACTCCTTGATGTGAAGTTTTGGGATGGAGCAGAGATTGGGCACAGAGGAAGTAATGCAGTGGCAAAGGAACAAACTTAGAGTATCAGTGTGCTTATGGGGACAGCATGAGGGTAGAGTGGTGGGGAGCAACAGCAGGTGAGAGAGGGAACAGGGCCACTGAGCACGGCTTACTGGACATCACGACCTGGACAATGGATGAGGATAATCATGAGGATCATTGGAACAAGTGTCATTGGAGCATCACTGAGTTAGCTGTAGTATTAAGAATGACTGAATTCAGACTGGAAGACTGCTGCTCGAGGGAGAGCAGAGCCAGCTGGCAAGTACTGATGGTGGCATAGGCCCAGCCTGAGCTCAGGGCATTGGCTTCTGCCCTCAGAGGAGGCAGAAGACACTATCACAGACACAGTTTTCTCCCCATGGACTGGGGCAGGAGACAGTCAGGAAGGAAGGAAAAGTTCAAGATGAGGCAACCATTTGCTCAATCCTCTATGGGGGAAAAAGGATAAATCAGATGAACATATAATGTTGACAGTTATATCCTAGGCAACAGTCACACCTAGGCTTATATGTTTTAACAAATGAAGAGGTAAGCAGTTTGCTAAAGGTGGCCTAGAGGCACATCTGCACGTCTCTTTTGCCCCTTAAACTATTGATTTCCAAGGGCATGTTCTGCTTTCTGTTTTCTCATGAAGAGTTCCCTGGCTCAAAGTCAAGTGGTGACTGCAGTCTGCCAACCCTCTAGATCTTCCTGAAAGATGAGAAGGCATCATCAGTATGTTCCTCTGTTGGTTAAAATCTACCATTGTCCTCCAGGGGCTGATAAAATAGAGCTTGTCAGTAGAAAAAAAAAGAAAGAAAGAAAAAATGCATTAAGGATTGTCTTATGGGTAAAGAGAAACATGCAAAAATAACATCCCAAATATGAAGACCCAATCACATTACTGTCAAGAAAATATTAATTTATGTAAAGAAGCATGGCTCAGCCTCCAAATGGTTAAATTTCCCTTCACAGTGTTTCCTATTCGTTAGTTGTAAGTCTGTCTCCACGTGCAGAGGCCATCAAATCTGGCCACAAGAGACCTCCTCGTCTACTTACATAGGGGTCCGGGGATTGCTCCTGTTCTTATGGAAAATATCTCAGAAATCCCTGAGCTGAGCATTTTGATCTCCTCTGCGGTGAGAGGGAGGTTGAGAAGAGGCTGAAGAGGGAGAGAACACTTTCCTCGCATAATTTCATTTGTCAGGAGAATCTTGCGGCTGACATTGGAAGAGTGATTTAATTGATTTTAATCATACACCTGAGAGCGAGAAATTGAGCCCTCTGTCCTGAAAAATAATTCTAGGCTTCCACCAGAATATCTAATTTGCAGCTAATAGTTTTTTCTTGAAGTTTTGTTGTGAAGTTTGGAAAACACAGATCAAGGGTGAATGTAAAAGGATCAATTGCAGCCCAAGAAGCTGGGCATAGCCAGGTGCCCCCTCCACCTGGCTGGTCTTCAGTGTTCCTTGGAATTAGGACACGTGGCTGTTAGCAGTACGTACTACATTTAGTGCCCTTCATCGAGCCAGGGAGCTGGAGTACTAGAAGTGGGTGGGGCTATGTCTTCCATGTCGATCCTCTCAATGGACTGACAGTTATCGCAGCCATGTGTTGTCATTGCCTGGGATCTGGGAAGGGATACATTTCACTAAGTTCTCTTCCAATGAACACTTCCAAATGGATAAACATGAAAAAGAAATGAGTGTTGTTTTCTTCTCAAATTTAATCCATTATAAGGAAATGTTATTGGACAAAATGAGATTCTGGGTTGAAATAAATTTACCCCATAAAAGAAGATGGATTTATTTTGCATGGCAAAGAGCCAGCGTGTTTTCTCGCTGCTTCTCAGGAAACGTCTGTGACCTTCTGGTACTATTATCAGCTATTATTCGATGGTACTGTGGTCAGCAAAGATAAAACTCATTCCCCAAATATCTGAACACTGTAACAGCCATACATTCATCAGCATACAGAGATGGGCCAAGCTAGTGTGGACCCCTCATATAACAGGTTGCTAGCTACAACAACATAGTTCTAAGCCCAGTTTACATTTACTTCCTTAAACCCCAAAGACACAAGCTCTTAACATGGGACTTGGGTCCATTGCTTTATTAGCTTCACATATTGAACAAGTCACAGCAGAAACTCAACCTCTTATACGTTTCTCCCTCATTGACCCATATGTAACAATATTAATTTAGAATAAAACGCTGGTGTTTCTGTATACTTCCTTACCATCTTGACATTATTTTGAGATCAGAAGCGAGAGGAATAGTAAGGCAGTTGCATCATTTATTAGCATCCAGAAACTTGACACACAGCATCCTCATACTACATAAGTTCTGCTATTGTTTTAGTGTTTTCTTTTACCAATAGTATGGTTATTAAACTTCCAAGAGAAATGAAAATAAACCTTAATGTTTCAGGGGCAAGTCCAGTTGCTGGTTTCAGGCCTTCAGAACCAACTCTAGTTCCATTGAAGCAGCTCTGGTGCATTTCATAGGAGAGCCTGGGTTGGCTTTGTACTCATAAGCCATGCTATCTTGAGCAAGACACTTTTTAGATGACTTATTCCCTTTCTGGAAATGGGTCACAATGTGCCCTACTGACTGCCTTGGAATTTCATGTATAGACAATGTGGGAGACTAGACTGTGGGAGACTAGACTAGACTGTTCTGAAAGTAATAAACTCAATGCTGAGCTTTCTTAAGAGGTATTAAACATCATGCTACACTTACATTATTAATATCCACAAGCCACCCATCTCTAGGTAGATAAACCAGAACAATTGTTTACTGGTATTTCTAGATGACAAATGAATGAAGTGCTCAAATTTTTGATGTGATGAATTGGACTGGTGCATGGTGGCAAATACTCAGCTTTTAATTGAAACTTGACTACCTTGGTCTTCTGTGATGCCAGAGATTGTTGCAGTCCCTCTGAGCCTTGATTTTCCTCTCTGTTTAAATGGGGAGGCATTATTTTGCCTTCTTGCTGCCTGGAGGAAAGATGGAGACAAAGCCTCTCAGAGCGTTAATCAAATGTGGGCTGCAAGGGCTGTCAGACCAGACAGCCCAAAGTCTCCTCTATAGCTGGGCTCCCTCAGGGTAGATCTTCCTGGAATCTCAGGAGGACCCCACCTTCCTGAGCTGGGGTAATGCAGCCAGTACCACAGATGAAGGAGTTCTCTTCTCATGAGGGCTTAAGATGTACACCCCTGGCTGCCTCTAAACTTGACCCTGGTACCCCCAGCCTCACTGCATGTGGACAAAGGAGATAATGAGTCAGATGTTAATACCTAGGAGCGATCCTGTGACACCCGGAAGACAGGCCCAAGCGGGGACTCTATCCAGAAGTTGACAATGATACTGATATTCAAACTCAAGAAAAATACACCGGCTGGTGACGGAACTGATTGCTCCAACAGGACCTACCAGGAGTCAGAACTTAGCCTCTAGGCCAGTGGTGGTGAATCTATGGCCCAAGCTCCGTGCAGAGTTGTTTGTACTGAAAGCTCTAAAAGGTTTCTCATTGCTGCTGAATGTTTGCTTTTTACGCCTGCCTTTTCCAGGCCTATAACTGACACGGTATGAAGGCACTTTGAAATGTTGCCCTTTAGAACATTCTTAGTTTTCCAAGAGTAGCCACAACAGAATCCCTCACATCTGGACAAGATTTAGAGTTTACAAAGTACTTTTATAAACATCACCACATTTAACTTCCATGTGAATCTTCAAACTCAATATTTAATATGCTAACAGGAGCATATTGGATCTTGAGAAATTTAAATTCAGAGTAGAATTGAGTAAATTAAAAATGTGAGAGGAGTCATTAATCTGCTTATTTAAACACACTTACATATTCTGTAATATATACTTTATACTTAGTTTTAATCTTTTTGACATCAGCTCCAAGACATATGTATACACAGAGACATCAGATTAAGAAAAGTTTCACAGAACATTACAGTAGTCAAAGTTCTCTAACTTGTATTTTATTTTGTTCAATCAGTTCTATGTTTTAAAGTGCTGCTTAAAGCTCTTTCGGTTGATTTTTGGATGGCAGGAGTGAGTCATAGCCAGTAGTTCAAGACTTTAAATCTCTGTAACTTACATTTTCAAAACACTGTCTGAAATGTTAATATATTTTCTAGTAAGCTTATATTAGTGTTACAGGTGCAAGTGGAAAGAGACAGAAGTGTTGCATTTTCTGTCATTTCTGTCCTGGCAGCTTCTGAAGTATAGGGAAAGGACTTTCCAAGTGGAATGGTGGCCTTGACTCTGTGGGTAGCCAGAAAAACACCTACCAGCCTCTAAGTACCACTGAGGGAATAAGGTCTTGGAATTCACATGACTTAGTGTCACATGCTTCTCTTAAGAATTTAAAAACTGTGTGTTTCTTTGGTGAATGCTTGGCTTCTTTGGAAGAACATTATTAAAGTTCATTCATTCTCCCTTTCCAGTGTTTTAGTTTGAAAAATAATCCCCAGTACAGAATATCCCAAGAACATATCACAATAGACACTCATGTGAAGGAAGAAATATGAATGTCTACCACAGTTGCAAATCCACTGAAGCCAACTTGCAGGCATTGTGGCTTTCCAGTCTTGAAGACTTAGGCATGCACACTCCAGAAATCAACATTTTCCCATAGAACCATAGCTCTGGTCCCTCACTGGGAAAATCAGCCATACTTCTACAATATTAGTGAATTTTTAGTCTTCATTCACATTTCTAAATTATTCTCCAAAACTTCATTTCTTCAAAATCACTTTATTGCAAAATGATTGAGATGTGAAAATGTGTGCTTATTTAATCTGTGCAACTCGCGGAGCTTGAGGATTGGTCTCCACCTATAATGCCATCATTGAAACTGAGGGGGCCATATTATTATTATGATCACCAGGAGTAGCGTCTGCAAAGGGAGAAACACTACAGACAGCATCTCCTTTCCCAGTGAGCACATGGTGCAGTACCATTGGCTGCAGCACTATGGTGCATGGTAGGCCACCAGGCTTTAGGTATGTTGTATAACTGAAACATTGAACCACTTGCTCTGTCACAATTTTTTATAAAGTCCTCCTCTTCTGTAAGAATCAGGTGCTTACGCTCACTATTCTTTGCTACCAATGACTTGTTTCAGTGGTGATATGAGTGTTTATCAATAATTACCATGTAGTGGATAAACACGTATTTATAGAGATCGTTGTTATAATGTTCATAACACAGGCTCATTGCTGCAAATGAGGGACCTCTTGCACACCCACCACTTTCTTTCCTTTTCTCTTCCTTCCTTCCTTTTCCCTCCCTTCTCTTTTTTGCTTCCTTTCTTTATCTGCCTATTCTTCTTTCCCTTTTCCCCTTCTCCCCCTCCTTCCCCTCCTCTTCTTCCTCCTCTTCCTCTTCCTTTTCATCCTCCTCCTCCTCTTGTTGTTGTTGTTGTTGTTGTCCTTCTTCTTCTTCTTCTTCTTCTTCTTCTTCTTCTTCTTCTTCTTCTTCTTCTTCTTCTTCTTCATCTTCTCCTGCTTCTTCTCTTCCTCTCCTCTTTCTCCTCCCCTTCTTATTCCCTCTCTTCTTTCATGTATGATTCATTCATTTGGCTTAACAAATAATAATTTTATAGGTAATTATAAAAATTATATGGATAGTTCTAACAAACTCTCTACTTCATGTACCTTATGTACAATAGGGAAAACTTTACCTTATCTTCTTAGGGTTCTGGTCAGACCTGAGAATTTAACTGACATGAGATAGATTAATAAGAGAAAAAACATACAATTTTAGTATAATTTTTATAGGATGTGGGAGACCTTATGAGGAAACGAAGATCCAAGAAGTGGCAAAAATTAAATGATTTTATACTAAATTAATCAAAATAGCCAATTATGGAAAAATAACTAAATTGGGTAGGGAGGATAAAGGAATTTAAGAATTATTTTAATCGGGCCTATTTGTTCCGAAATCCCTCTGTTGTGTCTTCTTATTCAAGGATGTTTCTTTGCTCCTGACTAAGGAGGTCATTTTTCATATGGGTTTTTAAATCTTCCTTTTTCAGGAAACCACGGACCTTCTTGCTTCTTTTCTTTTTCAAACAGCTTTAGCACAGTATAGTCCCATGCTGGAGTTGTACTTGGGGAGGGGGGCGGTATATTCTGGCCTCTCGCATAGTGCAGTTTTGGAAATCAGGAGACCGTGCACCATGCTTTTCAGATGTCACCAGTTTTACGTTTGTTGTGAACATAAAAGTCTAAGCAGTTGTGTCACAGGTGTAAACTCATGAACACATCATTACCATGGCCATGAAGATCTAGGCCACTTCCTGTCACCCTTCTTTAGCTGCCCCTCAATCCAACATCTCTCCACTGAAGACCCTTACCCTTGTCTCCAGCTTTATATATTTTTTAGTTCAAGAATATTATGTAAATGGGACAGTCAGTATGTAACCTTGTGAGGATATTTTGTTTCCATTCAGCACAATACCCTTGAGATCTATCCGAACTATTTCATTCATTGCTATATTATTCCTTTTCACTGCTGAATAGTGATCTGTAGACTGTGTTTCATTTAACTACTCATCTGCTAAAGGACATCTGGGTCATTCCAGTTGTGTTCTTATCAAAAAATCTGTAAAGTTTGTGTATGGGTTTTTGTGTGAACTCACATCTTCACTTTTGTGGGAAAATAATGACTAGTATTCACAGCACTGGATTGTGTGGGAACTGTAACTTTAGTTAAAAGAAAAACTCTCAAACTCTTTGTTTTATGTTATTTAATACAGCATCTTGCTAGGTGGACCAGGATGGTCCTGAATGTGCAATCCTTCTGCCTTTGTCTCTCAAGTGGTAAGACCACAGGCAGGTTCTACTACACCAGGCCCGAACTTTTCCTGAGTGGGCGTGTCATTTTTACCTTCCTTCCTATGATATGCAGGTGACCCGTGAGCTGACCACCTGACCCAGAACTTGATATCTTCACTTCTGTTTCAGCCATTCCAATAGTTACGCTGTGATATCTCACTGCAGTTTTCATTTGCATTTCCCCAGTGGCTAGTAAGGTTGACCATTCAGTTATTTCATTTCAACTTGATCGAATAATTGAACTTGTTTATACAATGAGGGACCTCATTTAGTGCTTCCTGTCTCATACTTCCCACCAACAATTTCTATTCTATAGAGGCTTCTCTGGCTATTGGTAAATGTTATTGGACATTTCCTCAGGGATGTAGAAACTAGTCCTTCTCTGAGCCAGGCTTTCAAGTGAGCCAGAAAGGGAGGAAAGCGTAGGCTATTGAGGCAACTGGACAGACCTGCAGATGCTCTGGGGTGACCCTTGAGAGGCAGCAGGAGGCAGACACGAGGGTAAGGATGGAGCTGTGGTGTTCTTGTCAGCTTTCACAGAGGCCTGGGAGCTGAGTCCTGGCTCCCTTTCTCTTCCTGTCTCTCTCTTTGTCCCTATTTCACCCCTTCTTTCTATTCTTGCTAAATGGCAAACATTTACAACCCAACTAAACCGCCACCAGGATAAATTCTGTGTTTGCTTTTTGGACGATATTCAATAAACTATAGTGGGCTGCAAATGTCACTGGATTGGGAACTGTAAGTGCTTTGCTCGTAAGTCTTTAAGCAAAGACCCACAGCTAATGCAGTGGTGGAGCAAGCACAGTGGATAAGCTCCTTTTAATGTAGAGCAAGGCAGCTTTTCTGCAGATGTTGTCGCATTGACAGTGTGGGAGACACTGGGCTGGGTGATAGGAGAGAGCTGTATTGCTGTCTCACATCATCTCTTCAATGGCTCTGCATCCTGGAATCTCTAAAAGTGGATTCATTGAAGCCTACTATCAACAAGGACCTGCTAAAGGTAGAACTTGAATAACTACCACACCACTCTCTAGAGGCCAAACTTGCACCTTTAAATTTATTTTATTTGTGATTTTGGCGACCTGAATCTCAATGGAGCTTCCTTGATGTAAAATTTGAGGACAAGAATCAATTGTACTCACCAGCTCCCTTTAAAATATGCCATAAAAATGTAACGAGGCTGCTCCAAACAAAAGGTGACTCTGGTCTTTTCTCACACAATTAGTTTAGCATCGTCCCTCTTGCTGAGGTAGTGTGTGTGTGTGTGGGGGGGGGGCTGTCCTCCAATACCTGAACCTGGAGGCTCTCATTTGTCATTTTCAGTGAAAAGACCCTTGCTTTCCTTCTGACATAGCAAACATTTTTCATGCCTCTTCAGAAAGGTGAGATGTGTGACAGAACAGGATCTCTTGCATGTAACTGGAGGATAGCTGTATGAGTCTGCCTGTCCCTGCAAGCACCCTGGGTATTTGTTTGATTGCTGAGTACCATAGTTTCAGCAGATGACTTCTTTATCATCATAATTTGATTTGTTATTCATTTTTGGAGAATTCTTCTTCTGTCAAAAGACCCTTCTTATGCCCCACTATCCTTGCTATCAAAATTGTAAATAAATGTACTGTAGCTGATTAGCAAAGAGCCAACAGGTTTACAATTAAGGATATGATGGTAAAGTTACACAAACCCATATTGCTTGACTTCTTTCCTTCTTGTGTTCAGTGCACCCAGCATTCACTCATTCCAATATGCTCAAAAGTTCCTCTTAGCTTGTATTGTTGATTCCAGCCCAAGGTGAGAACCTGAGAGGTTGGGCATAGACAGTAGTAACATAACCTAGTGGGAGAAATCAGGGCTGTAACCGTGGGGTGTGGCTTGTCAGATGACTCAGAAACCAGCCTCCTCAAATTGTAACACTTTCCAAACTATTTCACTTTCCACCAAAGTACCATTTGAAGAAATCTGTAGTCATTATTAACAGTCTCAATTTTCTCCCAAGAGGGTGCCCACCGCATGACTTTTGCTCTCTTGTCTTGAGAGACCAAGGTCTCATATTACAGAATGGAGTGTTTCTGCCTTTGTTTCACAGATAATAGCTCATAATCCACCCAGGTTCCACAGGATATGCTGTTGATAAACTTCTTACTGCAAACGCAGAAACATGTGATAGTGCAGATGTTGCTTCCATGTAGCTGTTTCTATGCAAATGAAATGGGAAGAATGATCTCCCTGAGTAAATGTCCAAACATACAGAAGAGAGAGCATGAGTTTTTCTTTCCTGGGCTCCCCAGGGACTGAATGTAAATGGATCCTGGCAAGAGACAGCGGCAATAGTTTATTCAAAGAACCACGACATCCTCACTGTTCTGAGCCATGGTATTGGTGACTCTTCATGCAGGGGATGCTGCTGAGATGTTCACCTCATACTGGAGCCCAGAAAATAGACTGAGGCCAGTGTTCAGTATTCAGGATGGCTGGGATGCAGGACCACTGAGGTCAGTATTTGTGTGAGAGAGGGTGGCAGGAGACTGTGGCAGCCACAGTCTACCTCCTATACATGGAGGAAGGCAAGCTATGATGCAGCATTGACAATATCCTCTCATATATCTTGCTGAACTCTAAAGGGAGACTTGCTCCCAGATCCATCCCAAGTGGAGCCAAAGCATCAAGGACTATG
Organism: Petromus typicus; assembly: GCA_004026965.1. NCBI lineage: Eukaryota > Metazoa > Chordata > Mammalia > Rodentia > Petromuridae > Petromus > Petromus typicus. The sequence goes on from PVIR01000004.1 coordinate 607,271, forward strand.
TACATTTTTGGAACAGCCACAGATGTGGGCTGCCTGGGAGAGGTGTTCCTTGGTTTTGGCTGTCTCTGCAACTATAAGTTTCTGATGAGGACTCACTGAATATGGAAGAGCCATTTGTCTGGGTTCCTCTCTCCCTTGTCAATCTGGATGGAGTGTCAACATTTATTCTAGTTTCCGGCTCTGAGATCAGACTTCAGTGTATCGCAAACAATGTGGGTGTTGTCCAGTTGGGCTGCTATGTGGAGAGGAGCCTCTTTGGTGAGTTGCTATATGGATGGTGTCCTATTGGAAGGCCGTTGTGCAAACTATGTTCTCCTGAGTAGGCTGCCATGAACAGTGTTCTCCTCGCCAAGTTGATATAGGCTTAAAGATATTACTGGTGAGTATGAAAGTGTTTGGTAAACTAAAAGCACATATGTTGGATGGTATTATCATTACTATAAGCTTCAGGAAGTGGAGACTCAGCTTCCACTCAGAAAGTCTAGTGGAAAAGTGATTCTTCTTTCATCTCAATTTCCAAAACTCATCCATGAACTTCCTAGGGATGAAAGAAAGTCAGAGCTTCTTCTGGTGATGACAGGTAGGATAAAAATGATTTGCAATCAAGTATCAAGTGTAAATGCAGACACTGGACATACCAACTCACACCTACAAGTGGTAGAAGGAGTATAGCTGCCTAAAAGTCAGAGATAGAGAGTGTGGCTTTTATCAAGTAGCAACCCCTACAACTCCAATCAAAGAGGGCTGGTGCTATGGTTCCAAGAACTCCAACTGGGAATTTCATTGACTTTAATTTATTGCTGAGAGCAGGTTGCTGGCTACATTCCACAATGGATAGTTTTCAGATTGGTGGGAAAAGAAATTCTCAGCCACAGATGTCTCACTGGAAACATACTACCCCTTGGTGGGATAGTAAGAGTGTCCATTGTGGGAGTCACTAGCAATGCCTGGCATCTAGTGGTTTCTAGGATTCAAGCTTGTCCAAATGATAGAAGGCTAGGGATATTGATGAAAGGGCCCTCCTGCAGGGACCCAGGTGGCTGTGGCACAGCACTGTGAGAAGGAACCTGTGCTGTGTACTTACAGAAGGCCCAGGATATGCCATGATAACCACACACAAAGTCACAGCAGTACATGAGATCTGAAAGTTCTCTCCACCATAAGAGTTCCCACACTACTATGTGCTCAACTATCAGTCATGATGTCATGAGCCATTTACCACAACTTTAGTAAGTAAAGCCACAAACTTGGTGTCAAATAACCTCAGTCCCTGGCCTTGCACTGGTTTTTACCTTCAGGGACAGCTTTCCCCATGATGTCCCCTTCATCTCAATTAAGTAGTCAAATCTCACTGTATATTATAAGGGCAGACCATAATACCTGATAATCAAGATCCAGTTGAGTCCATGTGACTTTCTGATTTTTTTCCCAGCTGAGAGTATGGATGGCAGAGTAGAGAAGGCTGCTCAACACAGGGTTCCAGATCCAGAACCTTCTGTGGTATGACTCTTCATTCTGCCTCATTAGGGTCGGCTCAGCAGAGAGGAGATGCACAGAGATGAGAGCCATTCATTGCCATCATGTCACTTTTATAACCTATCTGATCAATCTAACCAGACCTAATGAAGGTTGCAAAGAAGGCCTAATGATGCACCCAAGGAGAGGAAGCAGAGATTCTGGATTGTTTCTTGACCATCCACAACCCTGGAATCTCTCTGTTTAATAGTTTATGATGTCAAGACAACATGATCAGCATATCAGGTCATGTCCTTTTTTTGTTGGCTTGTCCCAAGAAATGCACACATCTATGCTAAATGTCAACGGTGTTCTGCTTCATCTCCAGTGCAAGATTATCTATTAATTATTTTCTAAGGAATGGAAAATAACAGATAAAGCTATACTTTACTGGTGTTATAGATTAGATCACACTTTTAAATTTTTTATTAAAATGTTTGGTAGGGTCAAAGGCTAAAGTATAATCAGCAGAAAAATATAAGTAATTATAATTTTCTAAGCAAAAAACTTCATATGCTACAGAGATGACACTAATAGGCTGTCTGTGTTAAGGTTTCAATTAGAAGATAGGTGAAATATGAAAAGATGCACTGTAGGTACGCAATAAACACCACTCATATTTATAATTTTAATGAAACTTTTACAGAAAGGTGCTTAAGAAAAATACATCAGCAATTTGAATCCGAAATACCTCATATTCTTTCTTTCTTTCTTTTTTTTTTTTGAGCATTTTGCAAAGAGACTCTGACTCACCAGATGAAAACACAAGTTTTGCAGTTGACTCTTGCTAGGTTAAGGTGGTCGCACTAGCAGGCTTCCTGGACTGTCTGCTCCAAGACCCCATAAGTGGGGTATGAAGTGAGAAGACCCCTTCATGGCCTTCAATGGGGTCAATTGGATGGGGACAGAGTGTTTTATGAAGTTGTCTTGACACTGCCAGACTCATCAGCCCGAGGCAGCAAGTCCAGGCCAGGTCTGTGCAGGGCAACCCAGCCATGCACCATTATGGTAACTTCTTGTTCCTCAGTAAACGTTAATAGAGGATGCTGCCTTAGGCACCGTGGTATGCACTGGAGTTTGGCATTTTGTTTTTTAATCTAAATCTCAGTTTCTCCCTCAGTGAAACAAAGTTTAAAGAAAATGATCATGATGTTTCATGTGGCTAGAGGAAGATGCAGTATGACAATCGAGAAAAGTCTTTCTGTAAATAACAGAAGAGCTTCTAAAATCAGTACTCATCAATGTCATGGAACATATCACTTTAAAACAAACTTTTTGTTACTATTATCTTAGTCATAAGTAGACAAAACCAAACATTTTCCTTAGTCCAACAGTTGCCCTACAGCGTGTGTCCAACAGTCCTGACTCCTGCCCCTTTCAATTATTCCATCTCTAATTTCTACATTTATTTTATATTTTTCTGCTTTGGAGTTGAAGAATGTCTCCTTACTGAACCTGACCACACATACTGTCCAAATGACTGATAATTTTAATTATTTAGGAGTTGTTGATTTTCACTGATTGCACCCCAAATTATCTTATACCCTAAATTGTTTTAGTTAAAGTATCAGGGAGTGTAAATATTTGTAAATGAAATACAGAGATAGGAGTATTATATTTATTTCATCTCCTAAAGAGATGAAGAAAAAGAGAAAAATAAATACGAAAATAGTGAAGAACTAAGCCTACAGAATTCCAGATATCTGAGGCACATTTCCCTGTAATTTTTGAATTATTCAATTATTATTTATCTCTTCTTCACTTTGAACTATTTATAAGCAAACCTAGACTCCAGTATCTGTGCAGGTGGTTATCTAGTACATTTTTTGCATGGTTTCTAATTCATAAAAATCAGACACTTTTACTTTTGACAAGAGTAAATAAGATGGGCTTTCCTCAATCTGAGTACCAAATCCATATTTTATTTGAGAGAAGAAGAAAGTATCTGTTTCATCATTTTCTTGTGTCCTTTCGATTAAATGATATTTGCTTCAGTTCAATATACGTTTCTGACAAAAAGACAACAGGGTACTACAGGCTTGCTAGGACCAATAAATTCTTCTTATACTACCTTATTCAGGAGTTCCTGTAGTACTTAGCTTAAAATGTGGTGTCTGTCCTCCAGATGGTCATCATCATTAGATTGTCATCTTCCAGGGCAAGGCGCACATTCTTGCATGCTGCAAAACTGCTCCTGTCCCTGGGAAAGAGTTTCTGCAGGTTATGGGGTGCTGTGGAAGGCTGGACATTCACAAATATCTGTCCATGTTTCACAAGTGGGTCCTTAATATTTATTACCTACATCATATTTGTGTTTAACCTACCCTCATTAGTAGCAGTGCCCCTTAGCTAACCTGTTTGTCTGAGGTCAGCTTTCACCAGATCACCCTCCTCACAGCTTTAAAATTAAGAGAGAGAGAGGGAGGGAGGGAGAGAGAGAGAGAGAGAGAGAGAGAGAGAGAGATCAAAGCTGATAATTCAGTGTCTCCAACTGGCCACTAACCAGTTCCCTCCTGAAGTCAGATGGGAAGATATTAATCCTAAAAGTGGCAGCCCCTGACATTCCTCCCAAACCTGCTTAGAATAAGCCAGAGGGTCAGTAGCCATTCTTAGGGGGTAGGCTGGCAGCTCTGGGCACACACAAGGCATGGGAGAGGCTGCTGCCAGCCTTCTTTGCAATTCAGATGGTAATGTTCTCCTGGGCTTGTTTACCATCTGCTGGGTATGCAGATATTTCTCCATTTGGTCATTAATTAATGTCCTCACCACAAAGCCACACCAAACATGCACAATGGGGTCCTTCTGAGGCTCTTGTTGACAAAGTCTCTAGCTGCCTTCCTTTCAAAGTGTGAGACTTTTTACAACTTGAGAAGGGCCTCCTCTGCAGTTGGTTTGAATTTATTAAAGCTAATTTATACATCATAAACTCATTTCAGTTAATGGCTCAGAGGTTAGTTACATAAAAAACATCTGAGTGTTTACTTAATTTTCAGTGTTTTCCCTAAAAAGGAACATTAACTACAAGCAGCACAAAGATATCTTTATTCTTTTAACAACCTGATGATTCTGTCTGAGGCTTACAGCATACAAGGAAATGCCTTGAGATTTTCAGTTCATACTGTGTCCTTATTGACCCTAACATCTGTCTTGCCCAGTCAAAGACTGCACCTCCATTCTGGTTCCATTCCCTGAAAACGGTTGATCAAGACCTCTAACATAGGTCAGTGGGACTCTGTCTAAAATTCTCCTTGTGGCCTTGAGTATATCCAAGAAGGTCTTTGTATTTCAGCTTACTTCTCTTTGAAGTCAGCTTTAGGGCATGGGGTCCCTACAGTCCTCATTGAGATGAGGACCATCAAGTTTGCAGTCACAGTTTAGAAGGTGGTTACAACACAGTTCATGGGACTGTGGTACTAAAGCTTCCTAACTTCGCTCAACGGAGAAAGAGAGGCAGTGAGAGGAATGTTGGGAAGTTGTGCCATGTTGATCTCTGCAAGTTATCTAGAAGTTGACTGGGCCATTTTGCTGGAAATGACCAGCCAACCAGTTGCATGAGATTTCTTAGTCCATGTGGGTGACTTCTTAGGAATCAGCCAGAAATATTGAGGCAATTACAGTTCTTGAGTGGTTTGGATATATTAAAACTACTTAAGATACTTGTGTTCTTGCAACAGGGAGTGTACCTTGGCCAAAACAAAGACATCATTTCAAAGAGTGATACAGCTCAGGAGTTAACATCGTCCTGGCTATAGATTTGAATTTGTAAAAGTTGACCAGCTGAGTTAAGTTCTGTTAAGTTCTGAGTTAAGTTCTATGTGGACTTTGGAATTACTTTACTTTCTGTGGCAGAGGAGTCTTACCCTAGTGGGCAACTCCCAAATTAGACAAAGTATCCTAGCTAGTAAGGAAATAGGGGAGGGGAAAAGAATGACTTTTAAAGATACCTGCAGCCCCAAGACTATACCTATGATTCTGAATGTGGCCAGGGTTGCCTCATGGCTCCTGGAGATTTTTACTTTAAGACGTAGCTCCAGTGATGACCATTATCCCTGATACCACAGTTCATGTGGCCAGGGATGCTTAGGTACCCCTCAGGTATGGGTCCTACTCAGCAGAAGTTATGAAGCAGAGGCCCTCCCCATGGGAAGCCTGGTGCCAAGGGGCTCTCTTCAGATGAAGGCTGTGGGTCATAAATCTGAGTGGCCAGACAGATATAGAGCGGTGCAGGCTTCTCTTCAAGGCCCACTATAGAATTCTGATGAGCCCTGAAACCAATCACTTCATTGCCTGTGGAAAGAGCAGATTTAGTTGTGAGCTAGGTTTGGAACTAGGGCTGAGGAAGATAAGACTTGGTGTTAGTTGAGTAAGGAACTCAACAGACAAGAAAGCCAGCTTCCTTCGAGGCTGCTTTCTCTCTGGACTTTAATCAGTGGCTTAACTACTCTTCTGTCACACAATCCCTTTCAAATGGTGGCCAGATATTAACCTGGGGCAAATAATGCTAAGGATGACAGACATTTTCTCCATCCTCCTACAGCTGCAGCTCAGTAAGGGTCAGCTCATTCATCCTGTACAGGAAGGACCCTTCTGTGCCTGGGAAACATCAGAAATCTCACTACCTGTTGAGAATGCAGAATGGGCTGACATTTACTGAGCTGCAAAACAATACTCCCTCTAAAGTGTTCTGAGCAAGAACACCTGTATTCACCCTTTTGGGAAATTTTGTGCTCTAGGCAGCACTTTCTGTGGGATGTCACCCTCAATATGTGTGTGCCCAGCCCCCCAACTCCCTCTAAGCAGGCAGCCAGGTGGCAACAAGAGCTACTATATTGCTCTTGACTGTGTTAATTAAAACTGACACAGGTGCAAACAACAACAACTACCCCAACTTCAAGCAAATCCTAAAACAAAACCAAATACTTCATAATAGTTTTTCTCTGGACAGGTTTTGACCTCTGTGTTGGCAAACCTTGGGGAGAAATACCTATCATTAATGGCTCAAATCTATCAAAACACCTGCTTGATTGATAAACATGCTGGGTTTATATTATGATTACTGCATACAATTTTCTGTCACTGTTAATTTATTTGAAAGTCTTAACCTGGCAGGGTATGACACCAGCAGTATTTTATAATGAGAACTGTGAAAATAAATCATCCCCTCCAAATAGTACAAAGAAAGCGCTACCCAATCATTCAATACACTGATGCCAGCCAAACAGGCTCAACCTGCAAACAGACAGACACGCGCGTCAGCAGGGGTGAAATCCCCAAGATCCTGGCTCTTCACATGCTATGAGAATAATGTGAACTTGTGTAGGTCTTTCATCTAATGATGTCCAAGAGCTTTGAACAGTGGAATGCCTACCTCCCTCTCCATTTAGGGGGAAAAATACAAGGTGCAGAAAGGTTCATTTTCTGGTCTACAACCAAACACTAAGCCCAGTACAGACTTGATTATCTCTCATACTTGAACCTGAAGACTATAAAGCCCAAAAGAAAGGTTCAGACTTCATTTTCCTTCACACGGATAGAGGTTGATCCAGGCCATTGCTGTGGAGGCTGATGAGTCAAAGAGGGACTTTGAGAAAATCATCAGGCCACTGAGATGCGGAGGTTCCCTGGCTACCTGCATCATCCCTCACCCTCCAGAAGGCACCATCCTGGACCCACCCAGTCTGAATGGAGCGCTGACTCCATGAGGCCTTTCTCCAATAGTTGGGGGACATCCAGACAATATTGAAACATTCCCAAATGAACTTTGCATAGAGACATTTTCATTCGCTGCCTCCCTCCTCATGCATATTAACAAATGGTATGCGCGGCCTCATTTAATTCACTGATTTTACATTCGGATCACTTTCTCTTTTACAGCTATTTTTACCGGGCTTCATTAATCTTTGTTGAATACAATGGCATACATCTTTAATGCGGCCGCTGTCAAGTCATATTTCAGCAGGAGCTGCAAACTGAATGACAGCAAGCAATATTAATAAATTTAACATAGACTATATCAATTTTTAACAGAATGAATGTGGAAAGCTAAATGTATTATTTTTCGTTTAAATCATAGGGTTTATCACCGGTTAAGTAGCAGCGATTTCGGGGAAACTTGTGACGTGCCATACAAATAGATTTACATCTCATTAATAAGTAAATTAGGCAAATGCCTTTCAAGTTCAGACAAGTACATAAGTGTAATCTCCATATTAAAGGAGTAGTCTTTGATAAACCACGGAGGAATTGTGGCAGCCAAGGATGTGACATGTCGCCAGAGCTGGCGCCTGGTCTACAGGCCCACCTTTAATTACACTCCTTCATTACTAAAGAGATAAGTGTCTCTCCAGTTAAGATTCTACAAATGAACAGCATGCCAGCACCTCCCAAATCATTTTTGCAGGGACCATGAAAAGGTGGTAACAGTTATGAACAAAAACGAATTATCACCTGCTCTTTCCCTTTTCCTACCCTGCCATAATATGAAAATATTAAGACAAATTCCCTTTAAATCTCCAAGAGAAATTATCTTTTAAGGATGCTACTTTGCTAAAGAAAGACAAGGGGAGGGAAGAAGAAGGGAGGGGTGAAAACTCTGATTTTTTTTTTAAATTTCTCTTCATAAATCCCAACAGAGATAATTTGCTGTAAAACGTAAACCCAGTGAGAACTTGTCTGTCTGCGTTAAATAAAAAAAGTTACGGTTGGCAGGAGGCATGTTTTTGCAGTAGCTTTAGCGATTATAGGAAATTACATGCAAAGCCAGAGTTCTGATCCTAAGTTAATTTATAATTGGAAAAAACTTATTAATTAGCTATGTCTCTCTAATTAAGAATTAGAAGACTGTGTATTAGGAAGTCTGTAGCCAACTGACAGGAATTTTTGAAAGCCCAGAAGAGACGGTGGCTCAGGCCTGCTCAGCCTTGCCCATTTCCTCCCGGCCTCTTCTGAGAACTGTGCACGCAAAGGGCCTGACATCCTGTGTGGCCTTGTGCTTGTACAGACGGCTCGAGCCACAAGGAAAAGCCGAATCAGTGTCTAGCTCTTTCCCCATAGGATTAGAAGCTTCTGGAAACATACCACAGCCCCTCAGGATGCCCCTCTTCAGTACCACTGTTCTCACCTGATCTTATTTCTGTTTCCAAACTGGCTGGCTATTCCTCTGTGTATTTCATGACAGCACCCCTTTTTAGTGTTTTCCTCAGCCACTGGCACCTTAAAAAAATTAAAGTATCTATATGTAAAAGGCAAAAGTTTTTGAAAAACATCTATTTAGTGAAAAACAAAATTTTAGACTCTGGTCCTAAGATCTCCCACATTAACTGCAATTCTTTCCTTTGGATTTTATATCTTCAGTGGCAAAACCCAGGACTACAAAATGACTCTTCTATTCTGATTTGTTATTAAGACAGAAAATAAAATAAGAGGGTGAGCAAAAAGATGAAAGCTACTGTCTAGGATAATTGTTCAACACATACACACACACACAAACACACACACACACACACACACACACACAAACTAATTTTTTTACACAAACTGAATCTTTCGTAACTGTAAAGCTCATGTTCCATGTATAGGTTTGCTTTCAATTAGGGCAGAACAAAAGCTCAAGTGGGCATTGGAGAGAATTCCTTTTCCTTATTTGAATACCAGAAAAGATGTCCCCCAGATAATGATGCTTTTTAAAAAATCTCCACATTAGCACATTTCTAACCATTCTATTCCACTGGCTGCCAACACACAGGATTCCTGATACACTTTATCTTATGAGGTTAATGATCTTTTGTTGTCTGCTCTAAGCCTATTATTCATTTTAAATTAGAGGCAAAGTGGTGTGTTTAAAAGTAATTCAAATGGGAAGTAGTCTTTCTTTAAAATAAGGGGCTTTAATCCCTGTTCACAATCATTAGCTTGTACTTAGTTAAAAGAACAAGGTTGTATAGGATAAAGAGCAACTAGACAGATAATTTGGGTGTTGCCTCTAATGAAACTTCAGCTCCTCAGCTTCAGAAATCCCACTAGCACCCTGTTAACCAAGGTTTCTAGGAGAATTTGAGAAGTTATCAGAAAAGCAGGTGTTCAGAATGCTGCATGTGGCTTGTTTTGTACTTTTACTAGAACTCCCAGGAGAGCCCCCCTGTGTCATATGGAGCTGAAATTCCCAAAGGCAAATCTATCTTCAAGTTGAGTCTAAGGATTGCTAAGGTTACACTGACAAGCTTACAGAGGCTAGAGCCTACAACTTTCCAGTTTATGCTTTTCAGAGGCGATTTAAGAAAACCCATTGCAGCAGGTGGTTGGTTGAATAGGCCCTGTGCTCTGGAGGCTGTGCTTTGTGGTCTGCGTCCAGGAAGCAAGTTCTCTGCAGCCATCTTCCTTCTACCCACTCTTATGCATTACTCTATCTCCCTGGATACCTTTTGTGAAACCCAGGTCCTATTCTTAGCCATCTTTCCTCAACTTGTGTGGTGAACTTATAACTTCATTATTAGCTTTAGTACAACTTGTGATGTCCTGGCCATGTTTGCCCCAGATGGCCAGGAGGAAGGCTCCTTGATCAGGTCAAGGTGACTTTTGAAGAGGCCCCTCTGCCATGTACTTTCCCAGAGTCTAGCACAAATATGGGGCCCTTTCAAATGTATTATTTCTTTGTGGATGGAGAGGGAATAGCGGCTGCAGTGTAGTGGAGAGCCGCAGACACAGAACCACTAGACTGCCTGAGGACGTATACAGCCCCTCAGGTCTGTTTGCTTCCCCTCCGTGCCTAGCACAGAACGAAGAAACCCCTGCTCCTCTCATCTGTTGCCAGTGTGGGAGAATCTCGGTGTGCTGTGGGGTGGGTACACTCAGCTTCCTTTGAGCAGCAAGCTCTGATGCTCCAATAGCTCTGATGCATGAGTCTTCCTCCCTTCATGCTCCACCATGAACCCTACTCTCAGTGTCTAGGGGCCACTTATCCCTCAAGCAGTCTCAAATTCCCCCCTTGTGAGTCCCCCAGCCAGAAAATGACAGGGCAGGGAAGACTTTTCATTGGGTTGAGGTGTTCTAGAAAATTCAGGTTATTTACTATTGCCACTCTTTTGTCTTTTACTTAAAAAGATATTTAGGATGTGTTAACCCAACACAATAAAACCAGAAAACAAAAGATACACATTAGCACACCAGGAGTACATTTGTCATTACACACAAAAATAATCATTTATTTAGAAAGCTTAAAAAAATTTGAGATGATTCTAAATATTGAAAATAATAACATTTCAGTGACATACATAATTTAAAATAAATAAATAAAAATCAGTTGCCTTCTTAGGTGCCAGTGGCAATCATTTTGGCAATAAAATGGATATAAGGTTCCATTGACAATAGCAAAACCACCCTATAAAGTACCTAGGAATAGTTGGCAAGAAATGCAAAGGAAAAATATATGAGGAAAACTATAAAAATCTAATAAGGGACATAAAAAAGATTTGAATAAATGGAGAAGCAAACCATGTTTTCAGGAAGATTTAATATTGTAAAAATGACAGTACTGCCCAAATTATTTTTTATACTAAACATTATCCCAATAAAATTCCACCAGGATTTGTGGGTGTAGGTTCATAGGAGAAAGAGAGAGAGAAGAGGGAGGGAGAGAAAATGAGTTTAGTAATGGATGATTTCAAAATTCAATTTAAAATACAAATAAAACAATTTCTGAAAAAAAAAACAATATGATTAATAAGGAAGAGCTCATCATACCATGTATTGGACAAACTATACAATATATACATTAAAGTAAATGTGCAAATATGAGTAGATCAAAAGAAAGAAGAACGTTAAGTAATATGATAATTTAGTATTGATATAAAGTAGCATTCTTTTTTTTGAGACAGGGTCTTGCTTTTGTAGTTCAGGCTGGCCCTGAGCTCATCCTCAAACTCACATCACAGCAGTCCTCCTGCCTCTGCCTCCCAAGTGCTGGGATTACAGGCATGAGCCACCACACCCGGCCCTGTGGTATGTGGCACTAATAGCTGCTGGGCATGAGTCTCCATGCCCAGTATGGTATGTGGTTACTGGGGAATCGAACCCAGGCCCTGTGCTTGCAAGACAGGTGCCAGAACCACTGAGCTAAATCCCTGGCCCTAAAGTAGCATTTAAAATCCATATGAAAAATGAACTGTTTAATAAATGGTACTGGGACCCATCCCTCTTCTCCTGCAAACAATCTGCATTCCAAATATGACACAGATATCCAGGTGTGAACTCCACACAGACAAGTGTCACAAAGAAGAGGCTACTTTCAACCTAATGATAAATTTATTACTGTGAAAGAGTTTTACATTTATGTGTTAATTGTTGACTCCAAAGATGAGTACCTTGTGTATATATTCTTGAGAATTTTAAAGCAGATATTAGTGAACAATCTTGTTGGAATGTAAGTGTGTCCAGTACAGCAGTTTTCAGTGTGTGAAAGCGAAGTGATTGAAACGTGGTTCAGTTGTATCATGCTGCACTGACTTGGGCAGAAGAGCAAATTCAACTATTGAAGAATCTTGTCAACCCACTGACATCAGAGATGACCAGAGACTGTATTCAATAGGAATTTTGTCTACTGGTATACTTATTTTAACAGTAAAATAAATAATTCTTAAACCTACTGTAATTAATGTCTTTATAGAAAATGTTCACATTTCAACATTTCATATTGTACATCAAATCCATTGGTGTTTGTTTAATTTATCATTAATATTCCTGAGTTCCTAACTTAAAACATAAGTATATTTAGTTACTATGGAGTGCTATAATTACAAATACTTATTTTGTATAATAACTTTATTAAAATGTGCTAGTTATTATTATTGAGAATTTCTGCATTAACTTTTTTCCTCAGAAAAGGGAAGTCCAGAAATATATTTAACATACACACACACAAAATGAAACCCCACCTGAAGCAGAATACATAAATAAACATCAGATCTTGGTGAAAGAGTAAAACTTCCGAGTCTAAACCAGGAGTGAAATCGTCCAAAAAATAGATTTAACTGAAGGGAAAAATTATGCATGTAGCGAACAAGCCAAACTTAAAACAAAAATAGAATAAAAGGAGAAAATAAAAATTATTTTCTAAAGATATACAGTTATTTTGTGAGGCACAGGTGATTCTGAGCCTAAGCAAAAACTATTTCAGGTGAACTGGAAGAAGTTGAGATTTCACTACACAAAGGGTTAAATGAATGGAATATAAAATAAAGAGATGATGTGATGCTAATAATCAGAAAATTTACCCGAGATGTCATGTACACTTATTAGATTAAAAAATTAAAATATGAAAAAATGAAATAGCATTTAAAAACAAAATAAACAAGACACCAAATTTGTGTGTGATGTTGTATGAGATGTGATAAAGGATATTGTCAAACTGATAGTAAAATTTACAAATATTTGTCAAGAAAAATCATTGAAATACAATATAAACTTTAATATTGAGTCTCCTTTTTTATTTTGCCTTATCAATATAAGGGAATTAATGGAAGACAATAAAAAGGATACATTTTCTAAGTTGTATGCAAAAGAAAAAATATCTTAACTAAAACTATACAGTAGAGAATTGATAAGCTAAGTTAATAAACATTCATAAATCACTATGTAGCCATTAAAATGATAAGTATTTTTAGTTAATATTCTACAATCCCTCCTTACACTATTGAATATTTGTATATATATCCACAAAAGCATATAAAAAGTGGAATCATGTACATCAAAAGTTAGCAAAGTATTGTTGAATAGCTGAATGGCTTAATAATGAACATGCATTTCCCTTATAATTAGAAAAATTATGTTGAAAACGATGCCAGTGCCATCGCTGTGGTGTGCTTCCTCCACCGTTCACAGAGGCTGTTCAAGCAGCAGGCTGAACACTGTGGTCCTGTCTCTGCCAGGGGATGGAGTCTGTACTGCTGGATCTGAAAAACACATCTGCCTGTTTGAGGATATTTTTTTAAATGCACATCCCTGAACCTTGCACGGTATGTGTTGTCAAACAGGATTCGGGGGCAGAGACTGGTATCGCCCATCTCTCTCCACAGGTGTTAGAGGTTCAGTCAGAGCTGATCGAATCTTGCATATTGAGGGGTGAATAGGCATTGCTGGTAAGTGAGTGTGGTTGATCGGGTTCTTTCACTCAAGGGACATCGTGAAGAGCTAATAGAGAAGTGCACAACAGCAGAGCCTCTACCCTGGGGCTGCCTCACATGCTCACAGCCACTCCTACCCAGGGCACCTCAGACGTCTTAGGAGAAATGTCAGGCAGGAGAGCACAGGAAATAATTCTGACATCCATCCCAGCTAGGGACAATTCCCTCAAGGGAATAAAGGTTCATGACAGAGACCAACATATGCTGCAGAACTTTTCTCTTCTAGGCGGCCACAACCCTTAGCTGTCCAGGGCAAGTACCTCATTTTTTCAGCCATTCAGATCTGGGAGCATGCAGATGCCAGGCACTGACCACCTGGAAGGGCTGGGAACCAAAAGCAGGTGCTGTTTTTGTTTACTTTTGGGGTCCTCACACTATTTAACTGGTTGTAGGGAAACATTTTTTTTTTTTGTAGGTTTTTTGAGACAGGGTCTCGCTTTGTGGTTCAGGCTGGCCCTGAGCTCAGCCTCCAACTCACATCACAATCCTCCTGCCTCTGCCTCCCGAGTGCTGGGATTATAGGTATGAGCCACCACGCCCGGCACTGTGGTATGTGGTACTGGTTGCTGCTGGGTGTGGCTCTCCACACCCAGTATTGTTATGTGGTTACCGGGGAATCGAACCCAGGTCCTTGTGCTTGCAAGACAGGCGCCGGAACCACTGAGCTAACTCCCCGGCCCCATTTTTTTTTAAGTTTGAAGGGAACATGAATTAGAAGTATATCACTTAAGTGAAATAAAGTTTCAGGCTGTGTGCTAATGCAGGAAATACTTATAGTGAAATATACAGTGTAAAACACAGAATTAAACTATGTGTATACAGCCCCAGTACAAGTACCTACCCAAGAGAACTATAGCGGCTGGTGATTTAACTCAGTGGCACCGTGCCTGCCTCGCAAGTGCAAGGCCATGAGTTTGATCTCTGGTACCAAAAATGCAGAGCATTTATCAGCATGTGGATGGCATTCAGTAGATCAATCACCTAGTAAATGAAAAATGTCCACTGGGTAAAGGGACAGATAGCGTGACTGAATGGTCAGACTGGCAGGAAATATGGAAAATAATTTCAAAGAGGATAAGGAATATCAGTGACTGAAAATTTTTCATGGTTTTTCAAATTTCTCTACTAAATTTATTATTTGAAATTATTATAACATTCTTAAATTTGAAAACAAACTTCCAATTTAGAGAGACAGTACAGGATCACAACAACCATGAAGGAATAATTAGGTGACTCTAGAAATCTAGAATGTGAAACGTATCCCAGGGCAGCTGCCTTAGATAAGATGCCATAATGGAGAAAAAGGAAAGACGTGGAATTTTCCAAACTAAAAGAGACCAATATAACATAACAACCACCAAAAGCAAACACAGATCCAAACTGAATCCTATAACAGATATTCTCAGAATGAATAAGAAAATGGGATGTTGGTCTGGCATCAGCTAATGCTACGAAGTTACATGTAAGGTTTTCATTGAGATGATGTGTTGTGAGTGTGCAATTCCTTTCTTTACTGTGAGGGGATTCAAGATGGAGTATTTATTTTTTTACCTATGATGAAGTTCCATTCAAATAGTACAGAAAAATATATGTGTATAAAAGCTTCTACAAACAGAGATCGCAAATATGGCAAATAAAATATTGTTAAACTGCATTTGTAAAGCATTTCTGTGTTTGGAATAACAAGCACATAATAATGAAACTGGGAAACACTTAAAGTAAATATACACATAAGTGAATATGTATACATGCATGTGTATGAATGTGTGTCTATACATATACATGTATTTACCTCAGCTCAGAGGAAGGGGTCCCAGAAGTGACAACTGGTACCATCCTGGATTAGATGGGGATCCAAGTGCTGGGGTCCTGTGAATCAGCCTTATGTCCACAGTGTTCTCCTCAGTGGTGTCTCTTGGGAGTTTTGTGTCCCTCCTACTGTCCTAAGGCAGAGCTCACAGTGAGACCTGAGGCACTGGAGGCAAAGAAATAGAGCAGCCAGTACCAGCCCACCTCTCCCGACTTTTAGGATCATCTTCAGAAAGCAGAAGGTGTCTGTAAGACTCCTTGGCAGTTATGGACAAGCACTATCCAGAGAAAAGTCACAGAGTGACTTTTTCTTTCGCTAAATTTGTCTTTATTCATTTTTTGATGTTGTTGTAAAGTGGAATTATTTTCAAACTTTATTTTAAATTACTCTTCATTAGTATGATATAAAATATAACATGATAATAAAATATGTGCCATAAAATATTTCAAATCAATTGATGTTTGTAATAATCTTGTATCATGAAGCATTGCTAAAATTAGTTCAAATATTCATCTATAGATTCCTAAATATTTCTTTATATCAAGTTATATAATCTCAAAATAGAGATAGTTTTACTTTTATTGGAAGACAGACGTTTTAACCACTCAGAGAAGTCCCAGGGAGATCCATGTGGTTTAGGGGAGACCTACCTTCTTTTTTTTCTCTTTTTAGTGTTTTGAGACAAGATTTCAGTTTGTAGTTCAGGCTGGTCCTGAACTCACTATGTAGCTCAGGCTAGCCTCAGACTCACAGTGATCCTCCTGCCTTGGCCTCCCAAGTGCTGGGATTACAGGCACGAGCGACTATGCCCAGCACTATGGTAAGTAGTACTGATTGCTGGTTGGCCTGAGTCTCTACACCTGACATTGTTGTATGTGGTTACTGGGGATCGAACCTGGGCCCTTGTGCTTGCAAGGCAGGCTCCGGAACCACCGGGATAAATGCCCAGCCTGAGACCTATCTTCTTGGGAAGATCCTCCTATACTCAGGGTCTCCTTAAGAATGTGACTGCACTGGACTGGTCACTAGGTACAAAGGGGAGTTCAGTAATCAGAGAATAATAGACATAATTTAGTTCAGTGATATAACCACATATTGCTTTTTGAAAGACAGAATTCGTATGTCATATGATTCACATGTATATAGTGTACAATTCAATGGTTTAAGGTACATTTGTGAACTTATGCAACCATTACCCTTAGCCAATTCCAGCACATTTTCCTCATTGAGCCCCAAACCCCAAATCTCAGTGTGAATTAGTCACTCCCTATTCTGTGCTCCACCCAGCAGCCACTAATTTATGCTCTGCGTGGGTTTGTCTGTTCTGGATGCTTCAGGTCAGCAGCATCACACAACAGGCCTTTCATGCCTGGCTTCTTTCACTCAGCATACTGTCTTCAAAGGATAGCAGTTGTGTAGCCCATGTCAGTGCTTCACTCCTTCTTTGGCTTGAACAAACCCTGCTCTATTCACTCGGTTGTTGATAGACCTGTGGTTGTTTTGGATATGATGAATAATCCTGTGGTGGATAAATTATATATTTGAGTACAGATACATGTTTTTCATTCTCTCAGGTATGTGCCTAAGCATGGAGCCTCTTCCTTCCTCCCTTACTTCTTTCCTTTCTTTTCTTTTGCCCATTTTATGAGCAACTGAACCCAAGACCTTTGAACTGACCTTTGAACTAGTCTTTTTGATTTATTATTAGGACTTATCTGTTTTGAGGCAGAGTCTCCCTAAGTTGCTAAATTGCTTGGGCTGGGATCACACTTGAGATCCTGCTCCCTTGACTTCCCAGAGTGCTGAGGTTACAGATGTGTACCACCAAACCTGACTACCTAGCGGCAGAATTTGTGAATCATACAGGGTACAACTGATATTCCCACAGAAACTATGCTGTTTTATATCCCAATCAGCAATGTATGAAGTTGCCAATTTCTCTACATTCTCACCAACATTTGTTATTTTCTAACTTTTGGAAGACTGCTATCTAAGAGGATGTGACGTAGTCTTGATTTACATTTACCTAATACTGAGTATTGTTTTACTTTCTTGCCATTTTAATGTATTCTTTAGAGAAATGTCTATTGAAAAGTTTTTGATATTTTAAGTAGATTGTATTTTGTTTGTTTTAAAAAACATTTTAAAAGATATTTCAGTTACTAGACCCTCCAGAGATATATAACATAATTTTTTCTCTCATTTCATGTGTTGTCTTTTCATTTTCTTGACAGTGTCATTTTGAGGCATTATAGTTTTCAATAGAAGTACAATGTATCTATTTTTTCTTTGTTGTTTTTGTTCTAGGTGTCAAATCTATGAAACTCTGACCCAATCCAAGGTCACAAAAATCACTCCTGGGTTTCTTTCTAAATGTTTTGTACTTTTAACTTGGTTTAGTCTTGATGACTTTGAACTTGTCTTTGTATGTGCTGTGATATAGGAATTGAGCTTCTTTCATCACACGGGTTGTCCATTTGCAGCACTATGTATTGATATGTCATGGAACTATTGAAAAACTGGTGTAAGTATGAATTTATTTTTGGATTCTACATTTAATTAATTTGTAAGTATATCCTTATTTTAATGCTTTTATATCTTGATAACTGTGACTATATGTTAAGTTTTTAAATGGTGAAGTTTGATTTCTACAATGTTGTTCATTTTTTTTCAAGATTGTTTGGACCATCCCATATGAAGTTAGGATTAGCTTCTCAATTTATACAAGACATCCAGGTAAGATTTTTAGACATTACATTGATTCTTCAGATCAACTTGAATGATACTGACATTTTAGCAATATTAAATTTTCTAACCTGGTCATCATACCTTTTCATTTATATAGATCTTTAAAATATCTTTCAAAAAATTTTGTAGTTTTTCATGTATAAATCTTCTATTTCTTAGGCTAAATTTATCTTTATTCATTTTTTGATTTTGTAAAATGGAATTATTTTCAAACTTTGTTTTAAATTACTTTTCACTAGTGTGATATAAAATATTACATATAGGAGCCGGGGATATAGCTCAGTGGTTCTGGCATCTGTCTTGCAAGCCCAAGGGCCCAGGTTCGATCCCCAGTAACCACATAACAATACCGGGCGTGGAGACTCATTCCAGCAACAACCAGTACCATATACCACAGTGCCAGGCGTGGTGGTTCACGCCTGTAATCCCAGCACTCGGGAGGCAGAGGCAGGAGGTTTGCTGTGATGTGAGTTTGAGGCTGAGCTCAGGGCCAGCCTGAACCACAAAGCGAGACCCTGTCTCGTTTGAAAAAAAATTACATATAAAAATAAAATGTGTCATAAAATATTCCAAATCTAATTGATATTTTAAATAATCTTGTATTGTGAAACATTGGTAAAATTAGTTCTAATTTTCATCTATAGATTCCTAAATATTTCCCTGTATCAAGTTATATAATCTCAAAATAGAGATAGTTTTACTTTTTCCTTTAAATCTGAATGTGTTTTATTTCCATTTCTTGCTATTTGCCTGTCCTAGAACTTCCAGGAAAACATTAAGAGTTGGGAGAGTGGACATCCTCGTCTTGTCTCTGACCTCAGAGGAAGGTCTCAGTCTCTCTCCCTCACTATGACATCAACTGTGGGTGGGTAGTAGATGCCTTTTCATGTGTGAGACCTTCCCTTATGTTCCGAATGTGTTGAATGTCTTTGTCATTAAAATGTTACATACTATCTTTTGAAACATATATGAGTGGAAATTTTCCATGTAGGACAGTGTCATTGTAAGAATATAATTTAAAATTTTTTAAATTAACTAACCTTACAATTAGGGAGAGAAGTGAAAGAAACAGAAAGGAATTAATGGTGTTTCTCTAGATAGAAAGATTTGGGATGCCTCTTATTTTTTCTTGAAAACTTTCTATATTTTCTAATGAGTGAATGTATGACTTTTATTAGAAGAGAGAGAAGCACTGGAAATAAACAGTAAATGAGATTCCTTTGTATCTGAGAGTGAGAAAACAACAGATGTGTTCAGGGAAGCTGAGCTGTTAAATTCCCGGAAGCAGAGGTCCTCCCTAGAGTGCAGGTTCCCAGGAGCAGCACATCATAAGCTGCAACATAGAGGGAAGGGCCTGTCTTCAGCAGTAGAATGTTCTTTCAGGGCTCAGCACAAGGTTCCACACAGGAAGTTCTCTGTGGTTTGCCTCACGTGGATCTGCTTGGGAAGAGCATCGTCTTCATCCTGAAGATGATGGGACCTATTAACTTTGGATGTTTACGTGCCATAGTGATTGTGTCTAGCAGTTCCATGGCACAGGAAGGCTGGCAGGTACTTGAATCAGTATTATCCTGGTAGCTAAAATGGTTGAAAGAGAAAAATGCCCAATATGTCTTGTGTATTTTATTATCTTGAGAGTAAAAGAGGAGGATGCAAGTTCCTCAAAAGGTGCACATCTTCTAAGTCATGTACCATTTTATAATTCTAACTGCCAAAATAATTGCTTGGCCTAAGTCATGTACTTCCTAAGTATTGTTAAATTAAGCTATAGGCTGGCTTTTAAAAAATAAAAGCCTTAGCCAAATGTGGTGGTACATGCTTATAATCCCAGCTGTCTGGCTAAAGCAGAAGGATCTTAAGTTTGAGCAACTTAGCAAGATCCTTCTGAAAATAAAAAATGAAAAAGGATTAGTGAATGTTGCTTGGTATGAAAGCTCCAGGTTCAATCCTTGATACTGGTAAAAATCAAAAGGATATCATGGCCCTCATCTGAATAGTTTAATGCACATCAAGAGCTGTCAGGATTCTTTCTCTAGGTCTCTGATTTAAATCTGTGTTACTCAAAGTGGAGGAGAGCATTGTTATTGAGGACAAGAGCCATGCCCTTGGCCCCTCCATTTCTCAAGGGGCTAATGCCCAGTGCAATCCATTATAACAGTTGAAACACATGAAATATTCTTGACACAACAAAGAAGTGAAAGTCCTTCCAAAGTAGGAGCTGAGCCATGTAGAACATGGCTTGGAGGGTGGACAGGCATCCTCACTACTGGTCTGGCTAGGACTCAATCTGCAAAGTTGGGTAAAACTGCTCTGAATATTGACCCAAATATCAACAAACTATAAGTGAAACACCAGATGGTTTTTCTTATAACTACTGAACTCTTCCCTTAACAAAAAAGCAGCCATCCAAACTACTTAAAGAAATGACCATCCTGTTTCAATAAAACTGTTTGTGGAAGTCAAAATAAGAATGTCTTAAAATTTTCATGTCACAAAATGTTCTTTTTTTCTTCTCTTTTTCAACCATTTAGAAATGTAAAATATATTCTTTGCTCAGACTGTACATGAAGAAGCAGATGGAGATTTGGCTTGTGGGCCATCATTGGCCATTGTATGCCTTAAAGGATGGGTTTGAAATAGGAGAATCAACAGATACAACCCAGACTCATTTGTTAAAGAGATTTCCTCCTCCCTGGTGCACACACTCAACTGCACTCTCATCACGGGAATTAAATGGGTGATTTCCCAGAACTTAATCCACCGTCTTACCTTTGTCCTTCTCTAAATGATGGCCAGTGTCTACGTTGTTTCGCTGTTTCTTACCCAGCCTCTTTTCCCTCTCTCAGTCCTCAGCTCCTTTTCATTTCCTTTGACATCCACCTTGCTTGCCAAAGGAGGAGTTCAAGGCAACGACACACCTGTGCCCAACAGCCAAGGGGGAAACCCAAATTCCGTAAAATGGCTTCCGTCTTCTATTTCCTGAGAAGGCGCAAACTTTCTATGTGCTTCTTTTTAAAATGCAACAATGTAAAGGTCACAGAGCAGGAGATGAAACTCGAGGTTGTAATAAGGAAGGAGAAATAAAAAATAATGACAGAAATAAATTGTCATAAGAGGGGATACAGTTATGATTTATTGTGATATTCTACAAATTTGGAGGTGATTAAAAGCCACCTAAAATTCACATTAACAAGTCACATAAAAATGGAATTAAACTAGTGGGCATAATGTGGCAGGGTATAAAGAAAAATCATGACAGAAATAAATTGACAGAAGAATGATACTATTCAAGTTTTACTCTGTGGCACTACCCTGACAGGAGCCTAGTGTTTTAATTTTAGAGTTTGGATGAGTTTTTGGAGTTCATTAAAGGCCCACATTAAGAATCTCATAAAAGTGAGAAGAAATTAGTGACCATAATGTGGCAGAGGAAATAAAGAAACAATAATGACAGAAATAAATTGACAGAAGAATGATACACTTAATGTTTCACTCTGACACCCTCTATTAATAGGCCGCTGCAAGCTGGAACAAATGTCATTCATATTTTAGCCAAAGTATACCACTAATTAGGCCAGCTCTCTGCACTGGAATTAGATTTGAGATCCCTCACCTTTAGAGTGGAATCATTTGAATTCTAAAGAAAAGAGCTGGTGACAGAAAAAAAAACTTTCTGCTTGGGCTTTTCTAATGAGATAAAATTCCCCCTTCTCCCCATTTCGCAGCTATAATTGCTGATTATGTTGTTACATAGCCGCGGCTCTCCGTTCTCTCCTCCCGTCATTATGATCTAGTTTGGCATATCAGGAGGCTTCAAACGCAGACTGGAGTGGTTTGAGTCTAATTTAGCGCTCATTTAGGCCGCAGGTACCACACAAGGTAAACACTGCATTGTTATAATTAATTACCCCTTAGGCCTCGCCAGGTCATCTCTGTTTCAGCTGACCCTTATAATAATAAGGCTGCCGGGCATATTGTATTTCTTTTGACAGATTAATTAGAAATTCAGCCGTGGAGGTACAAAGCAACTCGGTCATGAATATTTAAATGGCCTGACACAAAAAATCTTGAAAGGGCTGCTGAACTACATGACGGACAGGGGATATTAGGCAAGTGACTCTAATCAATAATCTCTTGATCTCTTACATATTAATACACTGCCTGCTGTTATTAAGCTCCGTAATAAGGAAGGGGAGAGAAAGTTAGTGTAGCTCCGCTGTAGGCCTCGGCGAGGCCCCCAGTGATTACGCTAACTGACTGAGAAAATGCACAGAGGAGCCCGGCCTCAGCCTCTTCAATCTAATCCAATCTTAAGGAATGGCAGCTCTGAGGAGCACCGACTGGATAATTATTGGCGCTGACAAGGTGAGGGCGTTTGCAGGCAAATGAGCTCGGAAGCAGCCCCAGTCCCCAGACCACCCAGAGCAGGGCACAGGAACACCAGCCTGGGCTGCTGTTCACCATGTCAGGGCGAGAGCAGGGCCATCGGGGACCCTGGCCCTGCAGAGGGCTTGGCCTGGGTGGTGGCTGGTAAGGGCCGGGAGCGCACCTGCCTGTTTTGGGGGCCACTATGACACCGAGTCGATGAGATTTACTAGGGGTCGCTTTGCGTAACTATAGCAATGCCAAGGCCACCGAGTGAATTAAGTAGCACAGGCAGCTGAATATCATCTAAATTCATTACAGGAGAAGCTGCGGCCTCGTCGCCCACAGCAAGTTGCATGTTCTGTCACTCTGGATGCCCCGTGGCCCATGAGGGCTCCACGCTGCTGTGACCCTGGACTGGCCTCTCGTGGACCCGGGAGTTCGTGTGCTGCTCACAGGCTTCCTTGTGGAGCAGGTGCAACCGCTGGCCCTAAGTGGTGCTCTCTTGCGGTGGCTGGAGCAGCAACCTTAGGTTTTATTTTATTTTATTTATTTGAGACAGGGTCTCGCTTTGTAGTTCAGGCTGGCCCTGAGCTCAGCCTCAAACTCACATCACAGCAATCCTCCTGCCTCTGCCTCCCAAGTGCTGGGATTATAGGTATGAGCCACCACGCCCAGCACTGTGGGAAGTGGTACTGGTTGCTGCTGGGGTGAGTCTCCACACCCAGTACTGTATGTGGTTACCAGGGGATCAAAACCTGGGCCCTTGCGCTTGCAACAGGCATCAGAACCACTAAGCTAAATCTCCAGCCCAGTAACCTTAGCTTTGAGGTCTCCAGAGACACAGACCCCAGAGATCCTTGGGCTTCAACCTATGTGGGTTGTGCTGAGGCCCCAGTCTCTTTGACCCTGACCCATTACTCAGACACTGGAATACAACACAGACTGCCACTGCCTAGATAGTGCCTCAGTGAGGCTCCTGGGGAGAGTACCCAGCCAGCATCCCAAAGGATCAGGGGCGACAGTTACCAGCTGGCTGGATCCCAGTTTCAAACATAGCTACTGACCGCCTATTTTCCCTAAAACTTTGAATCCTCTTTCTGAAAGAGAAATGCTACTCTTTACTGTAGAAATAGGAGATTGTCTCCCTTCCAGCCTGATCCTCTCTTGCTGTGATCCCTGACACCCTCACCCTGCCACAAGGGGCTAAAGGAAGGAAGAGGGGGAGGAAGGTACCCCCATGTCCTGATGTGACAGGCTGCGGGAACCAGTCCACAGTGCAGGGCACAACCGCAGAAGGTAATTCCATTGTTGATGGGACACAAGAAACCATTCAAGATCCAAGACCTCAAAGAATCAGGCTCTGAAATCCTCTCTGATAGAGGAAACTCAGGCGTTTTGCAGTGACTTGGTTCTGAGAGCAGGGGCCCACACAGACACGGTGTCTGTTCACCCCCTAAATATTTTCTTTAAGTGAAGGATGAGCAGCACATATGGAGTTTTAGATAGGGCTTTGGAGCCAGACTGATCTTGGCTTGGTCATGTCTGCTTTCGCTGCTATCACTTTGTCATCTTTGTCATCACTATGTCATCTGGGGATAGTCATAGTCAGAGACACTATACTTGGGGCTAGTTGGAAGTGAGAGGACAAGGTGGAGGAGAGAGGTGGAGGGAAAGGCAAAGGGAACACTCTGCCTTTGCATCTTCCGCCTGCTCCTGAACTACAGGTCTCCTGCCTTGAGGCCCTATCCTGAAAACTTTCCTTTTGAGGACTGAAGTTCTCAAAGTCCATCTTTAATTGCTTCCTCCCTGCACTATTCGTCAGTTTCCCATTACTCAGACACAAGATCCATCATCCAAAGCTCAAGGGAAGAAAGGTGTATTCTGGCCCACAGTTTGTAAGGTTTCAGCCTCTTTCTGGCTCGAGGGCATAAGCAGCACAGTGTCAGGGGAATAACATGGCAGAAGAGCTGTTTGCATCATGGTGGCCAGGAAGCTCAGAGTGAAGAGAGGAAACCAGGAGGAAGATTTACCTATCTGGGTCACTCCCCAGTGACCCACCTTCAAGCAGGCCCCACATCCTAGAAGCAAGTCATCTGTAATCCAATAATCCTATAATCCTCTCACTCCATAATCCAGCTGCCTTCCAAATGCCTGACCTATGAGTGCATGAAGCTATTGGAAGACTTCTAGATGTTAACCATGATGGGGGACTAGTGTGGGGTTGTAGTGGGATTGTCTCCAATGTATTTTTTCTAGTTCTCTATTTTCTGTAAGACGTTGTTCTGAGTACCAACTATGTGCAGGTACTAGAGAAAAGATATAAGACATTCTGCTTCTTTGAAATTGCTTCTACCTGACAGAGGAAGCACTGGAGAATGCTTGCAAAGGACTAGAGGGGACAGTAGCAGAGGCCACCAGCAGCTGTCCTTCCAAGGACCTGGCTATAGAGCTGGCTTTGCATGCTATAATTTAAGGTCATGGTGCATACTACATTTTTTTTCTTCATACACATTGCAGAATTTTTTCCTAATAGGAAAATATATAACCACGATCAGCCTAGGTCAAGGCTATAGGCCAGGGAGTTGATGAAGAACTTGATTTCTAAGCTTTCTCTTGAGCATCCTGGAGCCAGGTTTGATAAAAGTTGCAGATAAAGGCAAAACTGAGCAGTGTAAACAAATGGTGGGATTTGATTGTTGGCTTTGGGAGGGAGGAGGCAGAAAAGAATGAGGAAAGATTGGAGGGTAGGATCACAGTGAGGGATATAGGATCCAAGTTGTGGGAATAGTTAGGAGATGCTTTTATAAAAATAAGAATAATAAATATTCCGTTTCTAGAAGTTTCCATCCTGATGATGTTAACCATTCCATGTATCCCAGTTCAGGAATGTCCAATTATTATGTGAGTTTTATTCACTTGTATGATTTTGGTTTTGCTATTTTACTTGCGGAAAATAAAGATAATAAATGATTTTCACATTTGTGTCAACAGGGTACAGAACACCCTGGGGGGGGTGGCATTGCAAGTGGAATTTAATGGAAGCAGAAATACCAAGGCATTTTGGGATTGCCAGGCCTCGAGAATTTGGGGAGATCGGGCCGGGGATTTAGCTCAGTGGTTCTGGTACCTGTTTTGCAAACTCAAGGATCTGGGTTCGATCTCCGGTTAACCACATATAATACTGGGTGTGGAGACTCACACTCAGCAGCAACCAGTACCACATACCACAGTGCCGGGTGTGGTGGCTCACGCCTGTAATCCCAGCACTCGGGAGGCAGAGGCAGGAGGATTGTGATGTGAGTTTGAGGTTGAGCTCAGGGCCAGCCTGAACTACAAAGCGAGACTCTGTGGGAAAAAAAAAAAAGAATTTGGGGAGATAAAAGGGAGAATACTTGATTACTCAGGTGAAGTCCTATACTGTGAATGAGGAGAGGTTAACTTATGCCGACCTGAGCTACACTAGTATCTTTCTCTGGCTGCAGTACCTTAGGGTCTTTCCTGTTTCTTGTGGTCTTAAACCTCAGGTGGTTCCATGCCTATGGAGAATGCACTTTCCTTGGGAACTGTGTGCCAGCACAACCTGGCAAGGCTCTGAACAGAGAAGGCAGAGAACAGACTGAGAAACACCGTGACCACAGCATGCTACCTATAAGCCACATGATTTTAAACATTCCTGTTGACCAAACTACACAGTAGGCAAAACAGCATCAACACCAGAGTTTACCACAGAAAGGCACAATTGTGTGTATTGTGAAACACTGGTTGTTGCGCACTCTCTTTGCCAGAGAGACTCTGTATCCCACATCTTCCAGAAGGGTTCCCCATCATGATCTCAGGATTGCTGTGACAGCCATGCACTCTGCTTGCTTCTTTGGGTTTTTGTTGGCTTTTACTTTTTGATTCTGTCTTGGTCCACTGTGCATCTTGTGCCTTGGCTCAATGCCTGCTGCCTGCTGAAGGTACAGGGTACCAGCAGTGGACCAAGGTCTGAGAGTTCAGCACTGAGTGACACAGCACACAATGGGTCTAAGTACTGCTGAATGCCTTGATAGGGACAGCCTGGCTTTCTGGCTGCATCCAGGGATTGAGAACAGTCTTTCTGGGCTGGAACTCAAAATGGGAGTAGATAATTAAGGATAACAAAAAACAATCTGAGAGTGAGTGCCAATTTAAACACTCAAGTGCAAAACTTGTAAGTGATGTGCTTCTATGTGTGATAATAATAGCAGTAATGATGACAGTGTTCATTTCTTTTTTCAAAGTTTGTCTAGCCAAACGTTAGTGGAAGGTGTAGTTCAGAGAACAGATTCCTTTACCCTCCTCTCTTTATTGCCAAATTATAATGAAGTGCAAGCCAAGAAGCAAATTCATTGCAAATTGTATAAAAGATTTGGGGCCAAAATGAAGCTGTTAAAAACCACATCTGTAAAAATGGTGTAATTATTATGGGTGGGTAAAAATCTGGCAAGAATTATTTTCTTAAATAAGGCGTAAAGGAGAACAGATGTGCTGTAACTGACACTTTTTTTCCAGTTTCACAAATTCTGTGAAAAGAGAAAAATTGATTTGATTTATCAGATTATCCTATTTATTACAGTGCAGGGAGGACCACAGAAAAGCCTATCTTGTTTTAGTCTCTTGCAGGGGCAGATGATCTAAAAGGACTGCGAGAATGTGTGTCATAGCCAGGCAGGCTCTGGTCGGGAACAGAAGCACTATGTTGTTTGGGGGAATGAAGGAGACACGGCAAACATCAAGGTCTGTGCAAAAATCAATGATAGTAGAGGAGGTGACAGTGACAACTAAGTTGAAAACCACAAACACAAAGGAACGCTGATACTTCAGGGTCAAGATGGAGTGAGAAAAATGACCAGAGACAAAGACAGTCAGTTTAAGTCTGGAAATAATTATGGCTGAGTGAAG
The DNA here is from genome assembly GCA_004026965.1 of Petromus typicus. NCBI lineage: Eukaryota > Metazoa > Chordata > Mammalia > Rodentia > Petromuridae > Petromus > Petromus typicus. Next base: position 634,811 of record PVIR01000004.1, read on the forward strand.
ACAACTGAATTCCATATTACCTTGGTCAATGTCTGCAAAGGCAGTCGGGGGAGGTATTTGGGTTGGGTTTACTTTTTGGAGCTTAGCAACATAAATTTGTTGTCACTGATCTATTAAATACAATGGACACATGTTGGCAAGGAGGATCCAGCCAACGCCTGGAACTTATTAAGGGACAGCCTATGAAATAATCGCCTAAATGGGCCCACTGCACAATTTTAATATCCCATGACAACACTCAATTGTCAAATTCGGCTAGAGTGTCCAGGATGCTACAAAAATTAAGCCAGAAATTCCTAGATTTATTCTATTTTTTTTCTGAAGTTAGGAACAGGAAATGCCAGTAAGCTGTGAGAATCTAAGCAAGAAATAAGAAACGGGGAAGAAAAAAGGATGGTCTAGCATTTTATGAGATTTCTGCCGTTAAATCTATAATGAATGTCTTTCACCTACCCTCGATAAAGAGGCAATGTGGGATTTTAATTGGACTTTTGGCTTTTCTTCATTTGATTTAAACCAAGGTAGAATTTCAAACAATAACACTAGAACACCTGGTTAACACGTTAGATGATATGTACAGTTGTAAATTGTGGTTTTAATAGTTGCTCTCTAGGGGATTTAAAAGGGTCTCATTGTTCTGTATGGCAGATTTTTTTTTTTTTTAAATCACAAACTATTTGGCTTTTAAGAGCCAAGTGCATGACTTCAATGGGCCTCAACTCATGAAATTTAATCATCTGACCCCACTTGTGGCCAGTTTACATGGGGAGACTCGTGGTCAAATACCGGGTGTTTTGAGTCCTCCCCAAAGTCATTGTTCAGCTCCAAGTTTGCAGAAGTCTGTACATTTCATATTTCTGAGAAAACAAGGAAGATTTTTTAAGTGTAAGCATGGAAGGAAGGCTCCAGTGGTGAGTGTACATATGGGTGTATTCAGACATGCTTGTGTTTACACGTTTTCCATTGTGTATTGGTGTGAACGTAGACAAGAGTGAATGTGAGTATAATAAATGCTTTAGCTGGGCTGTTCTCTTCTTGCTTCTTTTTGAAAAACAAATGTGAGTCCCCCAGGCCGACTCCAGTCTAATTCAGGTTTCCTGCTGATGTTCTGTTCCTCGCTGGCCTTCCCTCATCAGCAGGGGGCTGGGCCTGCCTGGAAGCCTGAGGGGTTACCCCATATTTTAAAATGACAGTTTTCAAAATGCCTGCGTGACTTTTGCCCTTCCCTTCCAGCTGTGGCCCCACCCTGCCCCTGCTTCCCCACCCTTAGGGGAACATATTTAAAACAAAGACCCTGGTCTTATTGCTTCCCTCTGACGGGAGCTGTGAACTCTGTGGAAATTGCCCTGAGAGATGCTCCATGTGGGGGTCCCCCTCCACTGCCCCTCCTACCAGCTCTGTCCCACCTACATGGCTCCAGTCGTGGCCCACCCTGGAGGCCACAACCTGGGTTCTTGTTGCCCGTGACTCAGGATGCTGAGAGGAGGATAAGGATAAGAAAGGGTAGAAGCAAGCTAGTGACAACCTGTTTATTTACGGTGAGCAAATTGAGGCTGAGGGAACACAGGTCTGGACTGGTAAGGCAGGGTGGGACAGACACTCCAGGCCCCTTCCCTCATTTCCTATTTCTTCTGTGCTGGGTGTGTGTGCCAAAGCCATACCCTGCCACCCTGTTTTTGGTGTGGTCTTGCAAGCTGCTGGCAGCACACCCCAGACCAAGTTTCAACTTCCAGACATTCTCTTTGAAAACTCTTCTGGACTTTCTTGTGTCTCCTAGAAAAACACCTTGGTAAAAAAGGATGTCAGGACCTGCTAAGCTGAGTGTCAGATACCAGCTCCACTGAGCCATGGTGGCTGATGGAGAGATCCTTGAGTTCTGAATACAGCCTCTTGACATCAATTTTATGTCCTGACATCATGACCGGGTTTCATACAATGGGCATGATTCCCCGTCACAGTGGGTACCATTCCTCACCCAGTGGGTACACACATCTCATACCCAGTAGGTAGGTAGACGTGCCTCACACATGGCAGGCACATTGCCCTGCTCATCATAGTGTTATTCCTCACCCTCAATGGATGCCCTGTTCCTCACACAGGAGGAACCATGTCTTGCACACAGTAGGTGCCTGCTGCCTCACAGAAGCAGTGTCCCATGTCGAGATTGTCATGTTTTTCTGCTTTGCAGGAGAATATGACTGGTGATCTTGCAGGGAAGGTCAGCAGACTCTGTCTCATCCTAATGAGACAAGAAGTTTGGCATGAAAGAGCAAGGTAGTCAGACTGGAAGGGCAGCTCATCACGTGAGAAGTATTGTCGGGATAGGGCTCCTCACAAAAGTGCAAATTATGGCTGAAGAGGGCCCCAAAAGCAATGTGACTTCTGTAATTATACCAGGGTAGGTCCAGCCAACTGTGTGGCTTCGGTCTGCAATTTCTCACTAGTTTTAGGGGCTACCTGCTTCCAGAAGTGACCCCTCTGGTCTGTCACATGAAGGGAGGTATGAAACTGAAGATGTCCTTCCATACCTGTGAGCTCCAAGCCAAAGTCAGACAGCCCTGGCCATTTCTGCCTAGACATAGTTTAAACCATTTTTCAAAAACCATCATATGATTTGGATTTTTTGATGTCTTACTAATCCTTTAGACCTGAGATTTTGCTATGGGGAACTCATTTCAACAACAGTACATTATCACCTGCTTCAAGTCAAGGGAAATTTAACAAATTTCTTGTATACATCAGTGCTCAAGGTCAAGACAGTATTATTTCTGGGTTGGGTAACTTCAGGTAGGTTATTACTTCAAGGCTTGGTTTCCACATCTGAAAATGGGACAATAGCAATACTCTTCAGAGTTGGGTAAAGATTCCAAAATTGTATTTGGAGGGAACCCAGCACAGGACATCTCACCCCACATTTAAATGGATTGTGGACTAGCAGCTACCTCTGCCTTGGGCATGGTGGGTATGCAGAGATCCAACGGACAAGGCAATAGCAGCTGCCCTTTTGGGCAGATGGATTTCTCAGGATCACTCAGACCCTAAATTTGCCAGTGAATATCCACTAGGTTCCAGGGCCTCTCACTGTCAATGCATTAGCAGCCTAGATCCTCTCTAAGATCAGCTCTGGAATGGGATTAGTTACAATAAGCCCTGTTCTTGGCTGGAGGTTTGCAAAGTCCAAGTCTTACTGCTTTTCTCCATGAAATTGAACATTTGGCTTTTTGGAAACTGTCCATCTGGGACACGTACTGATGGACGATTTCAGTTTTCACTCAGCTGTTGGGTGTGATGTTGACAGTGGCCAGGCCCCAGAGACCAAGGACTGTCTCCAGCGTGAGGTTCATAGGATGTTTGTGGTGGTGAGAGTGTGGCCTGAGCATGTGGAGCATTTAGGGAACAGCCGGCAGCTCAGCTTGGATAAACAACAGGGTCAGGAAGCTTGGTGGTTGAGGAGGTCGGGCAGGATGTGGGGTGGCAAGGTGGAGCAGGAGAGAGCCTTGTTTGGCAGGCAGGAGTGAGCTGAGGATGGCTCGTGGTGCCTTGTTATCACAAGAGCTGTGGCCCAGAAGAGCCCTGTGACAACTCTGACAAGGTGCCCACCTGGCCCTTGATGCCCTTGACTGGGTGGCGGGTGGCCAAGAGCCCAAGGGGAGACTAAGCACCTGTCATGGCATCTCAAGCAGGGCACAGCAAGCCACACAGAAGTTCAGCCTACCGTCTCTGATTCCTGATGGGGAGGGAGCAAAGGTTTTCATATGAGCATCCATTAACAAAGCAATCCTTGTCTTATTTCAGGAGAGAGAAAGACAACTCTATTGCCATTGCCTTCAGAATAGCACACGCATCCTCAGGAAGGGACTTATAAACAGTTCCATGTTCAACTAAAAGTTCCTCAGAGAGAACTGCATGAGGCCACTGCAAATCATGTGGAAGGAGAAACTCCTTTTGGCCCCAGAAAACAAAACTACAAAAAAAAAAGACACCATCATGTTTTTTGATCACAACATGTCTGTACACCATGCAAGCTCCAAGTGCTTTTCCATGCCCAACAACAAAGACTTCATAGGCCCCTGAGATGCTCTACTTTGTAGCTTTGTGTGCATTGTATATGTGTGCATGAATCTACACATGTGTGCACTTGAACATGTATGTCCATGCATGTCCAAGCATATATGGCATTGCTGGGGATATGCACACATGTTGGTAGATGTGTAAAATATATGTGTATACATGTGTCTGTACATTTTTACATGTGCACACGTGGCCATGTGTGTGCACGTTCAATGATCTCCCAGGCATCATTGACACAATGTTGCACTCAAACATGGGCAAGACTGACAAGGCCAGAGCAGTGGGAACACAGCTCAGAGTACTCTGGGTCTGTGCTGTCTTCTTTCCTGTCTTGCTATTTTACACTAGCGTTGACTAAGAATACCCAAAATGTGCCATGTAGCCATGTGGCCCCAGACCTCTGATGTCTTTCCCCCCAGCTTTGTTCTTCAACTCCAGAGACTGAGGCCACAGTTCTCATCCCTGAGGAGCCAGCTCAGTTCTCTGTCCACACATGACCCAGATGTGATCCTATTTTCCCATACCACTGCCAGGGGCTTAGATCAAGTTTTTGGCAACTTTTTTTTAGCTCTATTCTCATTGTCACTAAGTTTCTCTTGGTGGACTCCTGCTTCCCCTCTTTCTCTCAAGCTTCCACCTTTCACACAGCAGAGTTCTTGTCCTACTGGAAGGTTCCCCTTCCTGGGGTACAGGCTTCCTCTGATCATATATCTTTAGAGGGTTCTCATCCCTCTGAGTTTAAGTGGCCAGTCTTACCCCATTCCAATGCTCTTGCAGCCTCATCTGCAAGCCAAGGTTGCCTGTGCTCCATCTCTTGACCCTTGAGTCTCCCTGGCCTTAGAATGCCATCCATCTACCTTCCCAAAGCTGCTTCCTTAACCTTAGAATTAAGGCAGTATTAACTCATACCCTAACTTTGCCAGTGAATATCCATTCGGTTCCAGGGCCTCTTTCTGGATAAAAGATACTTGAAGTTTGGTGAGGTCCAATCTCTTGCTCGTGGCAGCAAAGCTTTTATGTGGCAGAGCTTTGACATAGTTCGTTCTTCTGCTACAAAGACATTGCTCCATGTGACAATGTTATCCATAAAGTGGTACAAAGGGTCCTAGATGACTCTTCCTAATGGTGGCACTCAACTTCGGGCCAGGAAAGTAGTGGCCTCAAAGCTGGTTTTGTTCCTTCTGGGAAGCCCTCCTAGTCCTACAGGGACACCTGACTGCCCTTCAGTCTCGATCTTCCTGATGTCTGGAAAATTCACTTCACCTCTACATAGGTAAGTATTGATACTGTATATTTGGTTTGGAATTTCATTATACATATTTCTCACTGTCTTGTAAACCCACCTGGGATTAGACATTTTGCTGTATTCTGGACAGCTCAGCTACAGCTTCTGTTTTTCTCAGCCATGATCACTTCCCTGCAGATATTTTGGACAAAATGTGTCACCTCTCCTGTCTTGTCTAGGACTCTGCTTCCACTTATAACAGAAGAGTTACTCGTAGGCCTGCAAGGAAGACCTGCAATATGCTTATCATAGGAAAGCTGGGCAATTGAAGGAGTACAGCCTCTGGGAGCCAGTGCACAGTGTGGCTACTCTAGGGCTGGGAGATTCAAGTGTATTCACTCACTTCAAGACATTTAATGAATATAGCGTGAATTATTACCCCTAAATGTTGCTTGTTCAATATATATTCATTCTACTCTGACTTGATTGTTGCTCTCCAAGGGCTTGGGATTTAGCTCAGTGGCACCACACCTGCTTTGCAAGTAAGTCCAAGGTCCTGAGTTCCGTCTCGGTTACTAAACCAAACCAACAAACAGTTGCCCTCCAGAGTCCATGGCTGCTGAGAATGCCTCCTTCTAGTTGTTTTCTTCTCTTATTCCACAGTCTTCTTCCTTTCTTTCCCTTCTCCTCTTTCCTCATCTTCTCTCTTTTTGTCTTCTGTTGTTGTCATCTTTCTTTTCTTACTTCTTACTCCTTGGTCTTCCTTTATCTCTTCTTATTCATTTTCTTCCTCCTCTATTTTCTTTCTTTTCCTATACATTTAATAATATCCATATTTTAATACTGCGAAACTGTCTCCACCATGACAGAATTACCATGAAAATTTTAATGGGCATGAATGTTGTTTTTCTTTTTCTTTTTTATTTTATTTATTGTTTGATAGTGCTTGAGATTGAACCCAAGGTTGTGTGCATGACAGACAAATGCTCTACCACTGAGCTTTGTCCCCAGTCCTTTTTAGGCAAAGTCTTGTTAAATTGCTTCCTCTGGCCTGCAGCTTGGAATATTCCTGCCTCAGTTTCCTGGGTAGCTGTGATTGCAGGCACATGCTCCCATGTCTAAATGGAGTAGGTTTTTAGCACTCACATGATGGGTATGTATACATATAGATTCTAACGATAGCAGGATGACCACCTCTCTGTTGTGTATACTTTTTCTGTGTTTAGGCTTCTCCCACGTGGGCAGCAGCTAAAGGAGCAATGAGTGATTTCCTTATGCATCTATTTTCCTTCTCACCTTCACTCTAGGCTTTCCATTTGGTGGGTGCAAAAGAAAACAGAATGCACTTGAATTACTGTACAGTACAAGAGAATTTAATTAAGAATATACACATTAGAATTTCAGTGGGATTGCCTATTTAATGTTACTTTATTAAGCCTTCTATCAAACGCTTTTTATGTATATCAGTTGATATACAATTAATCTGTTCTCTTGTGAGAAAAAAAAATAGCACCGGAGGTGAATGAAAAGTGTCAGATGATAATAATTATAAGCAGCTGTTCACTTGGAGCACCTCTGGCCTACATGGGGGATGCTGTGAGCTACCACTCCTCACAACAGCCCTCCTCATTAGACTTGACCTTCCCAGCTGGGGATTTCATTGGTGTTTTTTTAATGGGTTTGTATACCGCAAATCACAACACCTTATGAAGACAGGGTCTTTGTAGCTGCAACAAAAGAGAGCATGCGACTTTACAAAAAAAGCAGCAGCTCCCACCAGCTAGCAGGGTCCCCGCAGTAATGCAGGTAACTTTGCAGCCACTGGCTGGGGAGAGACGCACCCCCAAAGTCTTAGCTGAGATAAATGCATTTCCTTGGCTTTGAAGGGCCTCCGCTCCATGCAGCTACCAGCAGTAAAAAAGTAATTGCCAATTCCTGATTGCACTTCAGAGCCCAATGACAGCCTGCTTACAGCCCGAGCTCCAAAGCCAAGGAAGCCTGATCCCTCACAAGACCCATTCCCCAAACTTGGTGTCCTCTTGTAGATAACCCAGGACAAACTGGCAGGGACCACTGATCAGACACCAGCAGAAGCACAGACTAGAGATAGACGGAGGAGCCAGGCCAAGATGGGGGAGCCTTTGGAAGACCATCTCTGCCTTCTTTTTTCCTTTCCATTTATGTTTGTAATAAACTCACTCTCATACAATTAGCCTCAATTGTTTTTATATCTTCAGAGGCAATAATACAGGCAGCCTGGGGAATACAGTAGTAATCCGTATACCTGTGTTCATTTACCCAAATCACTATGGTTACAGCCAGGGCAAACTGTTTACTGTGAGGATCCAAGAGCCTCTTTCCAGCTACTAATGACCTTTCTGCTCCTCCAATAACATCAACAAACCGGGGAGGCTGCCCACACCATTAAAGCCAATTGCCTCTCAAGTTACTGAGGGACTCGAGCGTTTCCTCATTTATTTTCTCTCATCTGATGTAACTCACATGCCACTTTCTTGTCTTTAAAGAAGGGGAAAAACTGTGGATTATTGATTTGCTTCTGAACAGAAGACCAACCTAAAAGCCCCGATGAATTGTCACTCATTATTGAAATTACTGAACACTAATTAAACTGGCAGCTCAAATCCCAGCAGGCCACACTCATCTGAAGCTGAAATTCAGACACTTGGGCAGTGGAAAAGAGAGAGTGTTAGCAACCACCGGGATTGTAATAAGCTTTGCATTAATTTTTGCTTCTTAAAGGCACATGGCCCTATTTGCTCTGGCTCAGACGGCCACCACCCGTGTTAAGGTAGAACAGCTTGCCCAGGTCCATTTCCTGTCTCTGTGCAAGACCTGGTGAGTCTGCCCCGTGGAAGAATTTCTCAGTACTCTGCTCTGGTCCCCTGCTGAGGGTAGGGCATGTAGCCTCAATGACCCCATGAAAACACAAGAGCGGTGGGCAGCCCCAGGCAAACGAGAGGTTCAAGAGGCCTGGTAGTTCAGTAAGGTGGCTTTGGTGGGAGGAAACTGAGTCAGACTTGCTGCAAGTGACAATCCAGGCTTCTCCGGAAGCAAACAATGCCAAACAACATTTCCATTCATCACGCCTGATTCACTCACTGCAATACGCTGTGGCCTATTTTCTCTGCTGCACAAATTCCATATAAATTATGCATGACCAGTGGTAATCCACCTCCTTTGGCTCTGCCTAAGTAGTAGCCCCTCATTTGTGCAGCTTCAAAGGGGGCCAGTTCTGGGGAAGGGTCTGATCCAAGACTGAAATTGAGAGTTAATGTCCTGTAGTCACAGGAAAAGCAGAGTAATTGGACCTCTGGAAGGCCCCTGTATGGAGCCAAGGCATGAATGGGAAGGAGCAGGCAGGTGCTGAGTGCCTCACCTTGCATATTCAAGCAAGGTGAATATCTGGACTCCTGATATTTTTCTTTTTCTTGTTTTTCTTTAAAGATATATATCCAGAGGAGAAATTGACTAAGTTTAGTTTAATCTGGAAGGACCAAAAACTAGAAAGAACTCAAAGGTCCATCAATAAATGAAGAGAAAAACAGCCTGGAAAAAATTAATAAGATGGAATACTACTCAGTAGTGGAAAGGACTGATCTAATGAGATATACAGTGTAGCGATGTGTTTTCTTTTAAAATAGGGTTGTTGTCCTACGTGTTGGTGCACACATGTAATCCCAGTGTTTGGTAGGCTGAGGCAGGATACTGAGAGTTCAAGGCCAGCTTGGGCTATATGGCGAGCCCAAGGCCACTACAAAGACTTTGTCTTAAAACATAAATACAATACAGGACGATATGTTCATTTGAGGACCATCATTATCATTAGCGAACCTAAAACCATGAAGAAAAATACTTTCACAAGTTCTAAGAAGAAGGCTGGGAATTTAGCTCAGTGGTTCCGGCACCTGTCTTGCAAGCACAAGGGCTCAGGTCCGATCCCCTGGTAACCACACAGTAATACTGGGCATGGAGATTCACACCCAGCAGCAATCAGTACCACAAGTACCACATTCCACAGTGCCGGGTGTAGTGGCTCATGCCTGTAATCCCAGCACTCGGGAGGCAGAGGCAGGAGGATTGCTGTGATGTGAGTTTGAGGCTGAGCTCAGGACCAGCCTGAATTACAAAGTGAGACCCTGTCTCAATAAAAGAAAGAAGTTCTAAGAAGATGCTGGTAAAAGAGGTTTGGGAAGTAGGAGTTTAGTAAGAGAGGGCCGTGGTGGTGGGATGGTGCTCAGATCCTGAGGAGTTCTTGACTGGCCATGTCACCAGTAGAGGACAACTACCAACCACACATCATCTTAAAATGTACATCTTTGGAAACTGGAGTCATCGGAACTCTGAACTCTTGGTCAAAAGTTGATGTGGATCTCAGTGCTTGTTCTCATTGCAAGGTATGAGGGTGGGGCTCTTAGGGAGGCTGATGGGATGAGGAGGTCCAGGCAGGGTGCTGCCTGGATCTCCAGAGCAGCGCCTGAGGGAGCTGCTCACAGGCTTCCCACCGGGCTTTGCTCAGACCACAGTGAGTCCCACAGTTGCCAAGCTCTGTGAGCTCTCTTAGGGGATGCTGAGATCCCTGCTGTGGGAATAAGGCTTGGGCCATCCTGCTGTTTTCTCTTCCAATGGCCAGCCATTCAGATATGCAGAAACCAGGCTGTGGGAAACATAGTTCATCCAAGAACCAGCTGCCTGCCTGTGGGAATTTTGATTATTTCTGCTCTTCATTTGTCAAGCAGTGTCCTCCTTTCATTATCTCCTATCATGCTGCCACCCTCAAGGGTCAAAGAAGTCGTCTACATGATGCTGTTTGTGCCTGGCATAGGAAAATATTCAGCAGAGCTTTGGGTGATCCTTGACCTGGGGTTTTATTTACTTCTCTGATGCATGTGCTGCTCAGCAGTGTGGCTATGTTCACACTCCACCACCTGGAAGAGTTGCAACATGCTCCCAGTCTCTGCATAGGCCACACCTGCTTTGCACCAGTGAACAGTGGCATACCGCTTCCTTCCACAAATTTCTTGCTTTGCTTGTTCATTAGTTTGCTTCTCTTCTAAGACATGACCAGCTCTATGTCAGCCTTTCTTTTTTGGATTCACCAGACAAGTGTTATCATTCATTTATTCTCTGTCCAGTCACTCAAAGAGCTTGCAAAATTGCATCCTCACAGTTTGGGATGATTCACAGTTTTGGGGATGATGACACCCCACATTGATCCCCATTTCCAGGACCCTGTTATACCCCAATATGAGACACACACACACACACACACACACACACACACACACACACACACCCTGACAGACATGTACATCCAGACACACACACCAAAGCATGTGCAGGTATGTATGCCCAACTTCTTTAGTCTTATTTTAATAGTAAAATATTTGTATTATTTACTAATAATATTAGTATTATTAGCTATGAATATTATTTTTCAGATATGAGCCAGGTCGAAGTAAGATCCTTTCTCTGAGATCACACAACCAATAGTTAAGTGAACAAAAAAATAAACAGGATAAGACATTAGATCATAAGGAAAATAAATTTCGAATAGCCAAATGGAGGCCAGGGAATATAGGATCGATGGACACTGTCTTTCACTGTCATTCAAATTAGATTATGAATACTGTTTTTCCCATTTGTTAAAGAAATAGGAAATGATAGTGAGTTATCAGATTCAGTAGGAGCTATACAAAAACACTGGTTATTTGGGATCAGGGCAGAGTGTTACTATGATCAATAACCCACAGGCATGGTGGTTACAGGGTTTATTATACTGATAGCCTGTTAGGCATAGCCTGAACTAAAAAATGAGCAGTGCAAAGAATACTTAATTATTCTCAATGGTATTTTTCTTCCTTTTTAAAAGAATAAATTATGTTTAAAGCCAGATATTTTGTCTTCACATGAACTATTATTTCTAGGTGACCATAATATTTTGGGTTTTTTCCTTTGTTGAATTAAGCATGCTACTTTTTATTTTCAATAGTTTAATGGTAGTGGTAAATATTAAAATTTAATATTCATATCATAGCAAAGACTAAATGTGATAAATAAGATTCTCGGTACACTTTTGTTTCATCCAACTTCTACCTTATTGCCTGGATTTTATTATGAGTTTATTGATAAATACTGTCTTTATTTGCTTAGGGCACCATGGAGTAACAGATTGGTGGCACAAGCAGTTCTCAGTTCCAGAGGTTTGAAGTGTCAGGTCAAGGAGTGGCAGGGTCAGTTCCTGGAGAGGCTCACTTTCTGACTTGTAGATGACCGCCATTTCATTACCTGGCTGACAGACGGCCACCATCATCTCTTCACACTTTTATGGACTTTTCCTAGGTCTGTACTTGTGGAGAGAGAGAAGGAGTATGTTCTGGTTTCTTGTTTAACAAAAGGACATTGACCTTATTGAAGGAGGGCCCTGTCCTTATGACCTCAAGTAACTTTAATTACTTCCTCAGCCCTCTCATCTACTCCATCTCCGAATATTGCCCAAGTAGGGGCTAGTGCTTTAATGGATGAATTTAGAGAGGAATATAAATACTTACTCCATAGACTATGTGTATTTAGAAGTTAATGCCCTTGCTCATACGATATTATTTTTAATGTTAATTTTTAAAAATTTCCCCAAATATATTTACTTATTTTTTGCTGTTTGCTTTTGATTATTCTGACTTTTCAGTACACTGTTTATCTTTTTTTTTTTTTTTTTGTCTCACTGACATACATCTTTAAATATTTTTCCCTGGAGATCTGGTTTTCTGGTTCCTCAGCTGTCTGAAAATATCAGTCTAACCTTGTTCTTTAATGGTAACTTGAATGGATGTAGAATTGCAGGTTCCTAATGAGTTCTCTTATCATCTTGAAGGGGTTATCCTGCTGTTTCCTGGCTCTGTCCAAGTTGATGAAAGTCTATCTTCAATCTGATTTTGTTGATTTGGTAAGTCATCAGTTTTGCTTTGGTGAATTTTGTACATTTCTCTCCACCTTTCATATCTATAGTTGTGCTGTATTATGTCTAATTGTGGTTCTTTAAAAAACAAACAAACAAATTTTCTTGGATTTCTAACTCATTTCATGCTTTAGTTCTGGAAAACTCTCAGTCATGGTTAGTCCTAACATTATTTCAATATCAGTTTATCTATTTTCTGTCTGAAACCCATCAAGGTTTTATGTTAGAGCTTTCCGGTCTGGCTTCCTTTTCTTTTACTGTTTTTCATCCTTTGTTTTCTTTGACTCTTTACTGTAGTTCATGTCATGTTCATTTTTTAAAAAAAAAATTCTTGAAGGCATTAATGATCACTTATTTCAAAATCCTTTCAGTTCATTGTGTTATCTCCGTGTGTTCAGTCTGTTGGTTCATCTGTGACTCTGGATTTACACACTGGTGGTTAAGGTTGGGGAAGTCATCTTCCTAAGATGGTTTTCCTGTGAGCCCTGAGTTAGGGTGACATCCTTGTGTAATATATCAGATCCCTCTTTCAACTGCCTCCCGTCGGTCATGTGTGCCCTCCAGTCCCATCATCAGTTCTTCCTGGTGGGCCTTGCTCCCACCATGACTGCACACGTCACCTGCAGAACCTCACCTGCCCTTTCCAACTCATGAATCACCTCCGGAGTGAGAGATTTAACACTCCACAGGTGTAAATCCTGTCCATCCCTGGGTGGAGTCCAGTGAATAAATATCACCTTCACTTTCACAGGCAACAAATTTTAAGACATATTTTTCTATGACCACAGTTTCCAGCATGGATTTCTGTTGCTTCTAGTGGGGAAAAACTCAAAGACACACTTTTGGATGGGCATTTGGGAAATGGCCTGAGCTCTATCACCAGCTCCCTATACCAGGCCAGCAACAGAGGTGTGACCGGGTGTGCCTACCTTCTCTGTATTCAGATTCCTCTTTATTTGTATCTCTAGAAATGAACTGCATGTCCTGAATCCTGACCTCCCACTAAAAGCTGCTCTGAAGTATGAGGAGGGGAGAATCTGATTCAGTGACAGCCTCTGGGGAAAGTTGATTGCAAAAGACCTTTCAAGGGAAAGAGAAACCTTCTAGCCTCTAAGTGAAGGCAAAGGATTATGGTTCTGACATTCCTAAATATCTGCCACTAGTGGCATTCAGTTTAGGTGTTTGTAGTTTAAGAATTTTTTCCATCTCTTTGATGTAAGTCCCCATGGGAGGTGGATATTAGTCTCAAGTTAAAGAAGGGACACAGAAATCTGGTTACTTTCTGACTGCCTCTGCAGGCAGAATGGACACAACCTGCCCGTGCTATCCCTGTCAACAGCAACAACAAAAATGTCAAAATCCTGAACACAGCCATTTCCCACAACAAGTCTCCTGTCTGGTTGAAAAGAGGTCCCGTGTATACAAAAGGAGAGTTGAGAGGTTCAGATAAGTCTGAGGCAATTGTTGCCAGGATGTGTCTTGGTGCCTGGCAGCTTTTGGCTGAAGTGACTGTGGGAAGTGCTTGTGGATGACATTTCTGTATGTGTCAAGGTGCTTCAAGGGGTCTGAAGGTCTTGTCTGCCTCCCTTAAATGTGACAGGATGTGTGACAATAAGCCCATTAGACAGGAGGGCAGGACCGCAGGGGTCCATGCTGTTACATAAGTAGGGACAGGCACAACATTCACCCAGAATGAGATTTTTCAATTTAAGAATTAAGATAAAATGCAACTCTGGCAGCTGCTCAGAGCAGTGTTGACGGGAGCCTGGAGAGGTAGTTATTCAAGTCCTTGAGAGAGACTAAAGGCTTAAGTATAATCTTGGTGCTGTACAGACTCCCTACCTGCTCAGCTCTGAGGTGCAGCTTGGGCTATGGGGTAGGGCCAGGGCACCAAGATGCAGGCTGGATATAAGTGGGTACTCAGCTGGGGCAGGGACTCCCACCCAGCCTTGCATGAACCCAGTGGCCAGGCTGAAGTCTTGCACCTTCCTTTGAATAAAGCTCGAGACAGAAATGCTATTTGGGGACAGTCATCTTTTTCCTTACTAGTGTGACATAACTAGCTAGCACATACAGTCTTTTTATGAGACTAATACCAGCTAAGAGCTCTGAAAAACAGGTCCTCAATAGCAATTACTCTGGTACTAAAGCCTGAGTCCTTAGAAAGGCTTCTCCTTTTTAAATTTATTTTTATTTTTTAAATTTTGAATCTTTATTGGTACATTATGAATACATATCATCATCACATTGAGAATTTGTACCAGAATATGATATGACTTCTCATTTTTTCCCCTTTCTCCTGCCCTGCAACCTCCCAACCCCTACATACATAAGCTTTGTTTCCTTTTTTGTTTATTACTATCACATTCTTTTTCCTCTTTTTTCCCCTTACACCCTCTTTCCTTTTAAATATTTTCTATTTCACAGTATCAACTATACATACTACAACTCATTTACATCTTCATTTCCTCATACCAGAGAAAAGATATGATATTTACATAACTGTGACCTATTTATTTCACTTATGAGGATGTCCTGAAGGGTCATCCATTTGAGTATGAATGATTCAATTTTATCATTTTTAGTGGCAGAATAATACTCCACTCTATAAAAGAACCATATCTTCTTTAGATTTAGCAACCACAAACTGAGCTATTCTAAATATGAGTGCGCATACATCTCTGTGATGTGAATCTGTTAATTCTTTTGTGTATATACCTGGCAGAGCAATGGCCAGGTCAAATGGGACCTCCAATCCTACCTTTTTGAGGAATCTCCACACTGATTTCCACAGAGGTTGTATGAGTCTACCCACCAACAGTGGAGAAAGGTTCCTTTTTTTCCACAGCCTTGCCAACATTTGTTGCAGCTATTCTGAAACAGCAGCCATCCCTGTATACTGTCAGACCCCAGTGCTTTGAAATTGGAGCTCAATAGCAACACAAAATTCAGGACCTTCACAAACACATGGAAACTGAAGAACAATCAGCTAACCAACCAATGGGTCACAGAAGAAATTAAACAGTTCTTACAACTAAATGATAACCCCAATACAACATATAGAAATTTATGGGCCACAGTGAAAGCTGTTCTATGAGGAAAATTCATAGCAGTGAGTGCTTACATCTGGAAAACAGAGCAAGCTCAAATAAACAATCTAATGTTGAACCTCAAGAGACTAGAAAAAGAGGGCATTTCTTTTTTGCAAAGCACCTGATGGCTGATGGCTTTAGTGTAAAAGCAAAGATAGTCATGAAAGACAGCAAGTGGAGTAAGAAATGGTCTTGCCAAGAAAGAACCATCAGATCTTCCTGGAGAAAAGAGAGGAAACAAAAGATTCTCATGAGTCCCAAGAGACCTGAAGATTATAAAAATCAGCAGTAAAATGTCCCCAAGGCTCTTTAGTGAGGAGGATGCCCTGAACCCGCAGATGGTAGAGAAATTCGTCCCAATCTTGGTCAGGGGATGAGCTCTCAGTGCTGCTGCTGAACTACAAAAGGGAAGATTTCTTCATGTGTTTGTCACCCCCAGCCCATCTCTCTCTTTCTGCCAGAAGGAAAGGAATGGGGCCGTGCATGGGGCAGGCTGTGTGGAGCTCAAAAAAATAACAACAGAGAAGTCCATTCCATGAGGTCCTTAGCAAGCCCAAGAGAGGGCTGCCTTTGATGACTTGCTCACACAAAAGACCTCAGCATTGAAGAGGCTGGCTGGCTGACCTCCCCACAGGGCACCCGTAGTCCCTCAGCTTCTCCTCCCTATAGGTCCTGTGAGAGTCACTTATACTTCTACTTCCAAGGAAGGCTGTGGTTCAAAGCTGTTGGACTCCTAGCTCAAGGTCATGTGGCCACACTAAGACCTAGAGAGCTGCTCCCCTGGATCAGAGGTGTTTCCATGATTTATTACCCTTGGATCATCCTCTAGCAAACTGCGACTTGTGCTTTAATCTCTATCTGTTCTCACTCTGATCTTCATTAGGCAAAGTTCTGAATTAGACAGAGAACCTTAACCATTTCCCACACAGAAACGCACAGCCAAACCTCTCTTGGCCTGCAATGTCCTCCTGATGTGTTTAAACAATCAGAACAACAGTGCTGAACTTTGAAAGCTGCTTCCTAAGATGTGGACAGATGTGGGATTTAAGAAGCACTCTGCCTCCTTGGAACCCAGAGGTACATGTGGTCCATTCACAGCTGCAGATGGCATTCCTTGCTCAACTTGGCACCTTCTCTAAGCCATCACTGGCGTCTTTTACTAAAGCTCTGAGACAGCTCAGAGGCCCCAGCACTGGACCAGGGCTACTTGAGCATCAGAAGCCTCCACAAGTGGGTTCAGACCAGGACCCCACAGAAATTCCATCCTGTTCTTTTACTTCCGGTGCATCACCATCAGAAACGAGCCACTGTGCTCCTGGGTGGCTGAGAGGACATTACCAGCAGGGCTGTAGCCTTGAGCTCTACTTGGCATGTTCAGAGGTGGAAGCAGGTATT
Organism: Petromus typicus; assembly: GCA_004026965.1. Lineage (NCBI taxonomy): Eukaryota > Metazoa > Chordata > Mammalia > Rodentia > Petromuridae > Petromus > Petromus typicus. The sequence goes on from PVIR01000004.1 coordinate 651,567, forward strand.
CTTCTCCATCAAAGTCAAGGCTAGAGTCCACAATGGAGTTGTACCAAAAAATAGAGAGCTCCCAGCCTGAATCACCATGTCCAATAAAAAATGCTGTGAGTCACCTATATAACTTCATATCTTTATTAGTAGTCACTGTGCAAAAGCATAATAGTAACAGGTAATATACATTTTATATTGTATTTACTCCACTGTAGAGTTAGTATCAAGTCAAAATGTAATCAGTGTAAAATTATTAGTGAGCAATTTCCATTTGTTTCCACATGAGATCTTCAGGATTTCACAGGCAGAGCCTTGTATTTTACACTTCCAGTGCCTCCAAACTGAACTGGCCTCAGTTCAGGGCTGAAAATTGGCTAGGGATGGGCGCTTCTGTCTTGTTTCAAGCAGCCCCAGGAAAGGCTGTGGTCACCAAACTCCTTTTCTACTGGCATTTTTCAAGGGTGCTATTTGGATTCTGGACCTTGCATCCAGCCATGCACACAGGAGTTATCTGGCCAAAGGCATTGAAGTAAGTGCACCCTGTTCACAATTAATTAATCACGTGTATCTACATGTCACAGGCTCAAGGCATCCCTGTGAAGATCTCTAATCTTTTGGCTTTTTGATGTAGCCAAGTGATTTCCAAGTTTATTTAGCCATAGAATGAGTGAGTTAATATTGTTGGAAGGCAGTAGGGCAGGAGAGGTCATGGCGGTTTTGTTCTCATTTCCTCTTTAGCCACTGTGGTCTATTCTGACTTGCTTGGAATCTCCTGAGGGCCAGGTGTGTCCAAAAGACCCAGACACGGTGGAATTGCCCCAGTCAAGCAGTCCTAGAGTTCTTGATCTGGTTAGGGAGATATGCAGCGAGGGTCACTGGGATTACTGGAGCCCAGATTGAGGTCTGGGTTGGGATAGATAGCTTGTCGCTCTGTGGAAGTTTGCTGTGATGATCTCATAGCAAGGTTCCAGCCAGAGTGGCCAGCTATCCTTGGGCACTGTGGTAATGTCAGCTAAAATCAGGGGCTGTACCTCAGCTGGAGAAGGAGGAGACACCCCCGACCAGGATGATATCTGGTCAAAGGCCAAGAACTGGAACTAGTCAGGAAGATTTCTTTGTGCTTGTTCCAAGTAGCAGGAACATAAGGATTCCCCTGTGTGTTGCCCTGAGAAGTGCTGGCTCTGGTCCTGTTGTGGACACATATGTTCTGGAACAGAGCCCTACGCACATCCCTCCATGTGATGCCAGAGGCAGCCCTCACCCACCCACCCCAGCTCTGTGAGAGAAGAGAGGGAAGCTGACATAACACATCCTCCACACTTCACACAGAGCACATGCTGCATCTGAGGTGCTCAAATACATTAATTTCCTGTTGCACTTACAGAGGCTATAAAAGCCCAAGTCAGGAGAAGAGCTGCTTTCACTTCCAAATATCACTTGTCTGTTGTGAGACTGTGGGGAAAGTTGCAAATAATTTATATTTTGCTTTTTAAAAGTTAACTCTTTCAACTTCCCACAAACATCATCCATAATAATAATTTCAAGTGCTTGAAAATATGTAATATACCAACTAAGCACCATGCACTATGTGTTTACACATCTATGTAAACACACATGCACACATAAACACACACACACACACACACACACACACACACATACACACACAAAGATGCTTTAGGGGTAACTCAGACTTCAGACCTGAAGGAAAAGCATTTTTCTGGTAAAATTTCAAACATATACTTTAAAAATATTT
>PVIR01000004.1:658304-804335 GCA_004026965.1 Petromus typicus
CTTTCGAGGCTGAGCATTTTCTCTCTCACTTAGTAGTTATCTGTGTTTTCATTTTAGTGAATTATTTATATCCTTTGCCTATTTATTGAGTGTAATATTCAGATTTTTTTCTTACCGATTTGCAACCACCTTTTGCATATTAAGGTTAATATTGGTCTTATTTATGGTGATTATTTGGACCCAATTTGTTGTGTGACTTTTAAAGATATTTTACGCATTTTAGACAAGCCCAAGGTATCAGACATTTCTGCAACAGAAATAAGAATTATTTACCAGAGAGAAAGTCATACTCAAAGCAAAGTATACAGTGAGTTAGAGGCTGGTGGCTGGGGTCATTAGGAGCTGCACGATCCTGTATTATTGCTGCACTTTCTGGCTCCCTTTGGCCTTTGGTGATATAAACATTGTGAGCACTTTTTCCACTTAGAACTTCTACGGGGTTGCCAAGTTACGTGTTTTGTTTGTTTTTCCTTCCCAACATAAATACTTTGGCATGGTTTTCATACAAACATTTACCATCTCTTCCAAGCTATTAGCACACAAACTCAGGGGCATTTCAGGGTATGTCATGGGTGGGAGGGCTCAACTGTGAAGTGATTAAAAGGCTCATGCGCTGACTCTTGTCTGTGATTACTCTGTCAGGCCGGCTCCACCACTGACCATGCTTTGATGATCATTGCTACTTTAAAAGGTAAATTATATATTTTTATTAGTTGCTCGCTATTTCATTCTTTCATTCCTCTACAACTCTCAGATGAATACCATCTGGCCTCCGTAATTTATTACAATTTAATTTCTCAATTTGTTCCATCACCTCTTTCTTGATATTTCTATCAGCACAAGTCTGCTTCTTTAGTCCCTGTCACCTTGATGAAGGGATACTGGACACAGAGGAGACTGAGAGGAGAGACCCTCTGGGTCCCCACTGTTTGGATGAAGCACATCATCGGGATATGTACTTAGGTTCCCCTCTACAGATTGCCATGACCTGGTACACAGCAGTCCTAAGGATCATCAGCCAATCAGAAGTATAGGAATGAGGAAGGAGGAGATGTTGAATACTTAGTTATCACAAATAAGTATCTTTCATATACAGAGCAATGACATTCAAAGTTTTTCTTCCATTACTCTTTATGATTAAGTAATAAATATAAATACAGATCTGAGATCTGTGGCTAAATGTGTAGGAAGCCAACATATCCCTCTAAGAGTGACAATTTTAGTCTCTCTTTTAAAGACTGCTTTTCTTGATACAACAAAAGTAAATGTCCTTTGAGTCGGGCACGTCGGTGGATCCCACATTCAGAAGTAAATGTCCTTTGGGTCAGGCATGTCAGTGTATCCCATATTCAGGGGTGAGGAGCTGTGACAAAAGACACATGAGACAAACCCAGCATGCTGATGAGCTCTCTCTCCTCCTGTGAGTCTGGAAGGTTTGATCTTATGTCATGTTGTGTTCCAGGCCACAATGATGAGCATGAGCATGGCAAGCCCCAAGTCTCCCTCAGATCTGCCTTTGTTTTGCCACCACACACCCACTGATTTAAACTTATCAATAGGTTCACATGATCCATAATCAGCAACGAAGGTGGTTCTTTGCTACAAAATAAGGATGTTTTTTAAAGCGAGTTGAAACTGATCACATGATTTAAAGACTTCTTGACTTAGACATTACCTCAGAAAGTGGGCTTTACCACATTTTTCCCTTCCAAGCATCAAAGATGGCTGCCTAGCCCACCCTGGACCTCTCACTAGTGTCTTAGGACAGCAGCACAATGGACACACAGAGGTGACGCTGTCTCAGGAGGGACAGAACTCTATTTTCTCTCCTAGCAACACCAGTGGTTCTTCAGTTATGCAAGAAAAGTACCCAGATCTGTACCTCAAAAAGACAAATTTCAAGTCACAACTAAGGAAGGGATGACAAGTTTCAAAACCAGAAGAGGACAGGAACACCTGGCATTATGGAGGTGAGGCTAAGGAGAGATAAAGGCTTCTTCATCCCATGATCTCAGAGAACACATCAGGCTATGGAATCATCCTCTCTTCTGGCACATGGTCTCCAGTGAAAGGGATGCTAAAACCAGAGTTCCTCTTTATAGGAGGGGTCTTCACACCTTGAGTAAGCTCACTATGGTCCTCGCCAAACAGAACCATCCCCAGCTCTCTCTCCCCTCAGCTGTGCCATTGCTTAGCCATGACTCCCCTGGGAGTGAAGAAGTCTCTTTCCTCAGCACTGGCAACCTTAAGGTCAAGGATCTTGGGACTTCTGGGGAGGCCTCTCCATTGCAAAGGTAGAAGAGGGTTTTGCTGAGTCCTGCAACGGGACTGGCCTTCCCTCTGTGAGTAGCTGCAATAGGGTTGTGTGTGGTTGTTTGTCTGTGTCTGCATGTTCAGGTACACGCTCATGTGTGAACATGTATGTTGGGGGCAGAAGGCTCAAGAGGACTTTAGTAGTGCATGACAGCATATTTGGGTACAAGTGTGTGAATTTGTATTTGCATGCGTGTGTGTGTGTGTACATGAGTGAGTATAAGAGAATGAATAGGACTATATAGGAGTGGGTGCTCTTGACCATCTGTGGGTGTATGTGGTTATGTGTGCATGTTGTTGTGTGCTGCTTTTGAGAGCATGTGAACATTTGTGAATATGTATGAGTTTTATATACCTGGCAGTGTGAGTACGTACCTACATGGGAATGAGTGTGTGTGTAGTTACTGGAGTCTAACTGTGGTGGATGTTTTGGAGGAAATGCCTTTGGGGTGAAGGCTGATGATGGCAGAAGGAGGCTGAGTTATGCACAGGTCTCAGAGTCGGTGGGTGGGTCTCAGCACCCACACTCCGGCAGGTCCCAGGTGCACACCTCACTGCCTTGCTCTTGGAAGCCCCAGGCAGCAGCGTGCAAAGTTAAGGCCGGCAGCCAGGTGCATCCTGGCTTCACACACACCCGCAATCCCAGAGCTTATTACTTTTCCTCTCCAGAGAGCAGTGTCACCTCCCTCCCTAGAGGCTGTCATAAATATTAAGTATATTTATGCCAGCTGGCCTGTGCCTCCTGAGCTCTCCACCAAGCCGGTTTACTTTCTGTCCCTCCAACAAAGTTCTCAGTGGGTTATCAATAACCACGAAGAGACTGGTAGGTCTCCTCCATGGAGACACCAGCCATCCCTAGGGACAGAGTGAAGCTGCTGAGCTGAGGATTAGCCTGGCCTAACGCACAGAGACTCCAGCGTAGGTCACAGGACCCAGGGAGCATAGGGTGTGGGGGCCCTGTGAATCCTACACCCTCAAAGCCATATGTCCTGCTTTTGTCCTAACTCTGTGGGTGGCTATTCCCTCTCTTACATCTGTTTTCAAAGTTGGTCCTTGCCTAAAGAAACCAGACTTGGGGATTTTGCAAGACGTAGGCTCAGGAAGAGAACTGAGCTGAGACACTGTGTGTGGGAGTTTGGAGGTTTGGGGTTTGGTTTTTGTTTTTCTGCTATGGATTATAATTTTATTTTCAAAAGGAGCTCTCTTCTCCTCGAGGATTTCATCATAAGTTTGTGATGAGGTTCCTCAGGAGAGAACATCAAACTCAACTGTAAAATAGCAGCTGAAGATCCCACCTGAAAAACATGCAAGCGCTTGATACGAGGATGTCCACCTGCTGGGAAAGTTCTGTGCTCAAAATAGAGACAGGAAATGCCGATCCCAACAATATGAGAACACATTTTAATATATACCTCTCTTAATTTTGTCCACAATTCATTCGTTTATAAAATTGAGAATTCTCCAAGTTATGTCATGATGCATATTCAGTGAGTGCAAATGTTGTTGCCTTGCCAATGCAAGTGATTTCCAAACACTTATTTTAAAATCAGCTGCAAAGTATGGAAAGAGTATTCATCTGAAATGTAATATCTGGCTGAATCAGTAAGTCCTGCTGAAATTACTAAGAATATACATTTCCTACCACAAAGCTCAATCTCCACCCGCCCTTGGGGAGGCTGTGTGGGTGAGAGAGGAGGCAGGACTCTCACCTCTGAGCCCAAGACGGAAGTTTCCTCTACACACCATGGAAGGATAGGGGGGTCTTGTTGGGGTTCTCAGAGACTAGAGAATCATGGGCTATTTTCTCACTCTTATCAAGGCAAGTTCTTTCTTCCCAAGGGGATTTTTATATGTACAATCTTGGCATCTATGACGATCGGTTTCAAGACCTCCATAGATAACAAAATCTGTTAATATTCAAACATCTTTTACAAAATGCTTCATATTTTTAATACCTAATAAGTATAAATAGCTATAAATATTGGATTGTTTAGGAAATAATGACAAGGAAAAAATACTGCCCTTGTTCAGTATGGAGACATTAAAAAAATATTTTCAAGCATGGCTGGCTGAATCCACAGATGAATCCACAGACCTGGAAAGCCAACTGCATCTATAAAACACTGACTTTTTGAGCTCTACATAGGACACATGATCCCAAAATTTAGGGGCTAACTCACTATGGAGGGAAAGGACTAAAGTGTCACTTTTACTGAGCCTCGTTGAGCCATTTTAATCTATTCTCCATTGTATCAAGGTAAAATAAAATAACTCCAGCCCAAAGTATGTGGGCACACACATGAACACACATGTATGTAAATGTTGCCCACCTGTGCACACATGCATGCACACACAAACATGGCCCGCTTTCTAAACATGAGATCAGCTGCATTTCCAACACTATCCTTGGTTTAGATGTAATCACCCTGGTTTAGAGAATGACAGTTTTATTGTTCAATAAAACACATTAATTGATTCAGCTATCTTCGCTAGTAGTTAGGAGGTTTCATATATTTATCCAAGAAACAGGAGCAGATTATGAAGTGAGAGGAAAGGAAAGCCCCCTTGAAAACCAGATCTGCAGTGTTGGGTGGGCAGTGCCGAGGCCTCAGCCCCTTATTCTTTCCTGTGAAAACCTTTGACTTTGGCAACAAAAGGGTCAAAGTGACATTGAAAATGACCATGGTCCAGAGGAGGCATTTTATGGAATCACTTTAAAAGTCCTTATGTGCTGGCAAACAAAAATGTCCTGTTTTTCTTTTAATTCTACCCTTCAGTCTGTCTCCTCCCTCTCCCTATAATTTACCCTCCACAGATAGACAGGCTTCTGGCCTCTGGAGTGGAAGAGAAGGTGCAGGAGCATTGGGAGGCGACAGAGGGAGGAGTAATTTAATTGTCTGACTCCTTCTGTGCTAGAGAATATCAAACAGATGAGGAGGATAAAACAAGGAGCTCAATAATTAATTTTCATGTTCCTCACTAGTAGGGCTTGTGCCGTGATCATGAGAAAAGGTTGGATTCTGAAGTTTAACTCATTAGCTACGTGTTGTATGAAAATACCTATATTTTCAAAAGGCATGGTGACAAGAATGAAAAATCTCAGCTATTAAAAATATCCTGGTGTCAGGGACTTTTGTGAAAGAACAAAAACTGTCTGATTCCCTCAGATAAATAATGAAACGAATGGTTGTTGGGAGGTTAAGGGTCAAACCTCCCTGTTGACTAAAATACAAGGTTGACTTAAAAGATTTTTAGAAGTTGCTCAAGGAGCCATGTATTAAGCTGGATTTTTGCCTTCTAATGAAACCGAGTAGGTGCCCTTAAATTTCTGCCGCCGCCTCCACATTCAAAGCACACAGGTTTTAATGGGCTGGACATCGTTTTTGACATGGGCCCTGCAAATCAAATGTATAATAGAGAGCGTTGGTGAATAATTAAATGATGCTGTCCCAGCTCTGAGTTTATCCAAGCATAAGTATTAAGATTTAATTAATTCCAAATTAACTGTTGAGTTGTCCATCCAGAGGGGTGGACAATGGGACCATCAGCAAACTCACAGCTGCCAGAAAGCCTATTTTGTCCCTACCCATCTAGGCCAAGAGCTGAGAGGATTTTCTTTCTGGAATACTGATTAACCCAACCTGCATTTGTTCACAAGCTTAGGATTCAAAAGTGGGTAATGTAATTTTTAAGTGCAAATTGTTCAATCATTCAAATACACAAACATTTCAAGGTAATTTCTGCAAATCCCCCTTGTGATCTAATTTCTTATTAAGCAGAATAGAGCTGTTTGGCATTGTAATTAATCAGTTTGGGGTTCCATGGAGCACTTGCTATAGTGTGCTTCCTTTTATACCTTTAAAGGAGTGTGAGAGTCCTGTTCTTTGGACTTAATCCACGCATTTCCTGTGCACGTGCACATCTGTGCCCAGGCCTAGCCTCACACCCACCCTCCTGACAGGACTGTTGGTCAGCTTGGAGAAGGTAGACATCAGAGAGCTTTGATCACATTATGTGTATGTGGGTGTATGTGTGTGTGTGTGTGTGTGTGTGTGTGTGTGTGTGTGTGTGTGTGTGTGTGTGTGTGTTCTCGTGCAGGCAGTCATCTAAATCTCTATTAGGCAGATGACTAAATTTGTGTTTTATTTTTTAGTTATACAACAACTAAAGCACTGTATCAACTATAAAATTACTCAATGTCTGAACATTAAACAGGTCATACATCACGTTTGTGAGTCCCTTTGTCTGTTTTGTAAACCTCTTACCTAAAAGTCAACCTATGTGAAATTCAAGAGGCTATGCTGAAAAGCAAAGTTGTGGCTTGGGGAGGGCAGGGAACACTGCTGGGCAGAACAGCACATCTGGCCTAGCATTTCTACTTCCAGGTGCTCTGTATTCATAGAAGATGCTCATCAATAGTTCCAGGTTGCAAGAGTCCTGCATTCAGACCTCCGAATGTTCCAGAGAAAATGTTACTCCAACTCTAATAATCCCCTTCCAAGATTTGTATTTTGAGGCTGATCAATAGGCAGTTTATGAATGACCAATATCATTCCCAGGGGTTTAGAAAGACACTGCTGGGTAAATACTTGCTCACCAGTAATTATAGTTGCAAGAGGCAATAGCACCACAGTCAGCAACTGAACAGCCAAAGTAAATCATGTGTTTTTATCTAACAAAAATCTCAGTGAAGGTATGGTAATTATTTCAGAAGCAGAAATGATTGCCTTTGGAGCAGAAGAAATGGCGGGCCATAATTCTTTAATTCAAACTAATTTTAACAAGGAAAAAGATCTGTTAAAATGTGCCAGAGAGAATAGGAATTAGACCAGGTCAACAGTAGGTTAAACAGATAGGGTGCTAAAAAAAAAATCCCTTTTACTACTTTGTAGTATATTATGGTAATTCAGGTCCCTTTCCTGTGATAAACAAAACAAGTGGGAAGTAGTAGCACCATGTAAGGATAGGTCCCTGGGCTACAATTTAATACAGATCTAGTAATTCCATCCCACAATCTATCTAGTTCATTTAGGAAAGACAAATATGAAAGGTGTACAGTATTGCATCACTTGCCCCACAGTACAAGGATGTTGTCTTTAAAACACACGCGCGCGCGCACACACACACACACACACACACACACACACACACACAACAAATATGGTTTTAGAGGATGATCCTTACCTGGGAGAGGAAGAATTGTGCCGTTGTTGGGGGAAAGTTCTAATGCCCCGATGCTGGAGCTATAGTAGATACAGTTTTGCAGAGCCATGTATTAAGGGGTGCCAACAGCAGGTAATGGTGGCAAACAAGTATTGATGGCCTGGATTGAACATCAGTCCCTACTGCTCAGTATTTTCCAAGGAGAAAGGAGAGGGTGAAGGGCACTGGGAGACCTTTAGGAAGCACAGGATGCTTCACCAAGGGCATAGGAGAAGTCGTTTCACTCTTTTGATACACCATCAGACTCCTGGGAAACTTCGTTCTCCTCTGTACTGCAGATGAACTCCCTGCTCTGCACAAGTTGAATTACCTATGCAGATGATTTCCCTTCTCCTAAGAGAGGGTTTTGCACAGTCATTTATTAACAGGTCAGGCTAAAGGGTTAGATGGTTAGGGGTGTGAATTAACACAGCCGCTTAAAGCTGTGGTGCACTCACTGGTGTGAGTGTGATTAATCCATCTCCCTTCACTACCTTATTTGCTTCCCAAGAATGACTTGGGACCCAGGGAAAGCAAATCCCCTCATGCGAGTGAACTGTTAGTGCCTTTTGGTGGAGAGACCTGGCTCCTCAATGCATAAGACAAGGAAGATAAACTGGCTAAGACTGTCTTGAAATGGCTGTAAAGATAAAATTGGTGGTGGGTCAAATCCCTAAAGATGTGACATTTGGATTTGATTAAATTCACCATCAGAGACTGTATCTACATGCACAACTGCTTCTTCAATTTTGATAAAATTGACTCAATTCAGTCCAAAGAAAATGGTCAACTCAAGGGCTGATAGGAAACCCATGTGAACTATTTCCATCTCTTGAAATTGCTTTGTAGAGTAGTCCTTTGCATGTGAAACATACGTTGTCTTCGGTTCTCTGTTTTGGCAAAAGCAGTAATGATTTTAGCAGACTTTCCAGCTCTTATCCTATCCAGGAATTGTGGTTGGAGGATTTGTTCTGACCACTTGGTAAAAGTTCATATGGAATATGAGGAGCTCTGGATCCTTTACTGAACTTGCTACTCACTCTGCAAGAATCACTGAAAATGAAGCTGCACTGTTTTCAAGAAACTTTCTGGGTGTTCCCTGTGTGTGGCACTGGGAGCGTGAAGCAGCAGTGCATAGACCTTGTGTCCTCCTTAGATTGTAGAGTTTGGGTGGTTAGGAGAGCTGTTCTGCATTAGACAGCTGAGGCAAGGCTCCGAATGGACTTACTGCAAAAGAGTGAGGGAGGGGAATGCAAGCCAGGTTGACCAGAGCCGTGATAGATGTTAAAGCTTCCCAGAAGAGGCTCAGCACAGGCAGGTCACATTTACCAGAGCTTACTCATTGTGAATCTTGAACCTAGCATGGTCATAATAATGTAGAAATCATCACAGAGGCTATAAGGAAGCAGTCTATAAGTTATTTAAGGATAGGGAAACTGAGGCAGTGATTGCTAGTGACTGATTTCATAGTCAGTAAAGTAGGCCCAGCTACCTGACTTTGAGCTCATACTCTGGTCACTGTCTGCTGCCAGATGGAAGCAGCCATAGGAGAGGCAGGAGTCAGAAGGCAAAAAGGCTCCTGAAGGCAGGAAAGCCAATAAGGGGGAAAGGGCCAGGCTGGACAGGTTAACATATGAGCACTGGCCACTGCAGATGATCCTCACAAGGGACAAGAGGCTGTGATGTCCCACTGTCAATAAATAGGTGGCCAGCCTCAAGGACGTGGGACAGCCTTGAGGAGCTGGGAATTAGCAACAAAAGGCCATTGTGCATGAGATCAGGGTGAAGTGTTTGAGATGGTTTTAGGATAAGAAGGATAATAATGGAAAGGAATGGAAAAACATGGAGAAATGAATATCAGGGACAAAATGAGCTGCTGGGGACTTTGGACAGGGGTGCTGAGGAATTAGCCAAAGGCAGGAGCAGAAGTCTAGGATACTTAGGAAAGCCCACGCACCAACAGGAGGGGAGGTCAGCAAGAGTCCAGCCAGTGTCATGGGACAGAGCCTGTGAGGAGATAACAAGATGGCTGAGGCAGGCTGGTTCTGGTACTTCCAAAGCAGGGCCAGGGCCTGGGGGTCATGCCGAACGCACATGTCTGTGTTCAAGGGTCTAAGTACTAGCCAGGACTGCTCACTGTGAAAACCAGTTAACTTGGTAACTAGAACCTATTTCAGTTGTTAAACTGGAGTAAGGAAATTTCAAAAGACAGTATAACCCTCTCCAACCTCCCTGAATGCTTCCCCTATTTTTGTGCAAACTTAATTCCAATTAAGAATTCTACACATTCTATCACTAACATGCTATCCGATACTCAGCCTTCGATTTTAATCACAAAATACTTCCTCTCTAACTTTTCCTTTGGAGAGAAAAGAGAGGAGAAAGCATACAATGTCAGTTTCCTCCCATGTTCCTGGAATAGCTGTGCCAAGGTTTTCATTAGTTTACTATGAAAATCTTTGTCAGATTTCCTGCCTCACCCCCTGCCTGTGGCACCTTTGTCTGAAAGAAAACTCCTATTGGTTTTCCTGGTTTTATAGCTTTTTGGTGTAGATGGTCACCTGATTAATTAGCTATAAAACTACACAGGAAAATATAAAACAGACGCCCAATTGCACTGTGTGTAATGTATTATTCATTCCACCCAATGCAATCGTGGATTTGCGGGAGATTGTGTGCTGAATATTTCTGGCAAGGTGTTGCTTAGCAATGCATTCGGTGGTAATATGGACAACACAAAATACACACCAAATGTCATTTGCCAGTGTTTCCTCGTAGCTAAATGAATAAGGACAATGGAATGACATGTCCTTACATGGTGCCATCTCAAGTGAGTTTTAAGCATCCCATCATGAACACTGAAACCTACCAACAGCTGGTTGTTTGACAAGGAGCCAATAATCGTGTTCTTTTCCTGCTTCCAGTGACAAACCATGGTATCCTTCACTATCCAGTTTAGTGGGATGGTGGCTGAATGGAGAAAGAGAGTTGTCGTCTGAAAATACAAAACTGTTCTCCGAGTACCTGTCATTTGCTAAGTCACTAGCAGGAGTCTAGAAGGGGAATGAAGGAGAACATATCATACGTGGCTTCATTCCTGGAGGGCCAGTCCAGGAGGAGGAGCCAGAATGGAGACACCAGGAAGGGACTTTCCTTTCTAGTGGCTCATGAGGCCCAAGGAAGCAGGAAAAATAACCAGCCAAGCAAACCAAGTCATGTGACCATGACTACTTAGAGAAGCAGGAGTCCATCTCTGGCATGTGCCCCAGGTAACATGAGGTTTCCAGTTTCAAGTCCAGTTGAGAAGTGAGACAAGAGAAATTCAGAAAAAAAGATGGTGGTTATGGTATGAGACAAAAGTAAAGCCATTTTGTCTCAGGCTTTCTCAGTACACCAAAAGACCTTAAGTTCCCCGAAGGTGTCTGCGTGGGAATGTGATATAAGAAATAAGAAAACCACCAGATGTCTATGTAACTGTGTTGTAGGGATAAGTCAAAACTTCTCTGACTGCCCTGAATAATGTCCTTGTAACTGTGCTGTAGAGATAAGGTAGAAACGCCCCTAACTGCAAAAATCTCGCTTCTGTACTTCTGCTTACTTGGTTCCCACACTCTCCCCTACAAAGGCCCCAACTTGGAGTCAGGGCGCCTCTCTAAATCCAGCATTTGGAGAGTGCCATCTGGCCAGACTAATAAAGGTCTGCTTTAACATCTACCTTCTGCCTGGTGTGTTCTCTCTCTGGTGACCCTCGCTGCAGCCTGCTCCCTGGAGCATTTGGTAAAGCTTTCAGTCTTACATTTGGCCTGCTCCTCGGAGCGTTTGGTAAGACTTTTGGTCTTACAGTGGGATAAAAGGCATCATTTGAGTCATAAGAGATTAAGGGATGAACAGATTCCAGCAGTTTGGCTCTGTGTAGCAGCCGTTCTGTCCATGCCCCTTTGCCCTCTTTGCTAAGGGACACTGCTTGGCTGCCTACTTCTCCTTCAGAAATAACCTTCAGAAGTTTGCTGTGGGGAAAAGGATTTTTGTTTAAAGTCAACTTGTACATTTTCAAGTCCTGATCCTGCGGGGTAAGTGGTGTCTGGTGACCACCTGTTGGAACTCAGCCCAGGAAGAAAGCTGAGAGTCAATAGCAAATCAATAGTGTCACACGCAGTGATGCATGGGAAGAGATAGTATCTCTGGCCTGAAAATCTATCTTGACAGGAGGGCAACATGGAGTTGTCTGTGACACCACAAAGACTGGCAAGCCAGTGAATGAGAAGAGGCCCATGTGGGCCCGGGCTGTGGGGGGAGAGTGCTGGTTTTCACTGAAACCTGGGACTGCACTCCTATGAACACATCAATAAGGAGTCAGCCATTCTCCAGCAGGAATACAGCTCATTTAGGCCTCTGCCTAGAAACTTGATGGTCAAACTATGAATCTCTTCTCTCTGCTACACCTGCCAGTAGTTCTGTGTCATGGTTTAGATCTAAAATGTTCCTCCAGAATCTCCTATGTTTAAAAGTGGGGCTTCTGATGGTGATTAGATCATGGCTTTGCTAGTTCATCTGTGGTTTAATTTACTGATAAGTTCATAACTGAGTGTGTTATTAGGACAGGAGGTGTACCTGTGATAAGCACAAGAATTTGTCCACCCTTTGCTCTTTTCTAGAGCCTCTCATGCTCTGTCTGTTTCCTGGCTATTGTGAGGTGAATAGCTTTATTCTGCAATATGTTTCCACCATGACATTTGCCTTGAAGCCAAGTGACCATGGACTGAAATCCCTAAAGCCCAGATAGAACTTTCATCTTGAAGTTTTGTATTTCCTGGATTCTGTCACACAGACTGAGAGAAATGCTACTAATTCAGCCTGATCTCTCCTCCTCACTCTGTCTTATAGATGGTCTGGAGGTCTGGCCAGTTTCCTTTAAATTCAGTGTTGCAGAAATATAGTTCACACAACCAACTCATTGATATACCTGATACGAGAAGCTTAAAATAGTCCAAAAATTTAAGAGATATATATGTTTTGATATAAAATTCATACAAAAACATTATCCTAGGTTGACCATTTAGCTGGGATTCTAGCATTTTTTTTATTCTATTACTTAAATGACATTTTTACAAATGCGATAAACAGTGATCCTAGGTGTTGTGTTTTTCCACAAAAATATCTTAGCTTTATAGCAGAAGCAAGACATGTAGGTGCCCCAGTCCACATAAGTGCATGTCACTGGCAATGCAGTGGCTTCTATTCCTTGGGCACCCTTGCAGTACTTAAAACAAAACCAAACTTCTCCATACACATTGCCTGAATGGATCACAGCAGTCTCCACTGAACAGCTTAGTAAAATTGGTGTAACCATTTAAGTGTTGCTATATATGAAGGATCTCAAAACTATTTCATTGTGTCATAAGACCCGTAAGATTGGTATTCTTTAGTCTTTCAATACACAAAGTTCTGATGACTTGTCCTACAACACACAGTAAGCAAGGTAGCCAGAACATGAGGGTTCTGCCATAACTCAAACCCCCACAGCACAATCTCCCACTCCTGCCCAAGTAGTTTTAGTCTCATCCAGAGGTCTGGATGGCATATGAATTTTACACCTCATTTCTTGGAGGAAAGTTCTTTCCAAATTATAAACTGAGTTCAGATATAAACTAGATATTTTATCTAGATTCAAGTTCCTCACCTACAAGTACTGACTTCGATATGCCTGCTGTTCGTAATCTCGCCTGTTTCCACACTGATGTCCACATGGGATGCAGGAACTGAGCACCTGCATCCTGCAGCCACAGGACTAAGTGCACAGGCTCAGTCTGCTGCCTTTCAGGGCTTCCTAGGGCTATTCTGGTTCACTGTGGAGCCACTGCTGGAGATCAGTCCAGGGCAAGACAGATCACAGATATAAAATCTTCCAATCAGATCATCTTTGGTGGCTAGTGTGACAAAACATGCTTAACACTGACTTCAGCCCATAGGCACGCTTCTGAATTGTACATGCTTTCCTTACTCTTTGCTGCTTTCACCTACTTGTGACCAAGCACAGTACCTGGAAAAAAGTTCCCTGGCAAGGATACCAGCCACTGCTCTGCATGCCTCCTGCCTCGCAGACATCAGATGAGTCTGCTCGTGCAACTCTTGTGACCACAACCACTCCCATTCTCCTTCAGAAGCAAACTCATCCAGGCCAGGCTGTCTTCCCAGTATGCATTTATCTGTGTGAGTGACCCTATTTAATCCACTTGGAAGATGGCAGCTTGTACAAACTGACATTTAGGGTTAAGGAGCTCTAATAACTTGCAGGAGAAACACTGACACTTGGGAAAGAGAAAACTGAGTGGCTCTCTCAGCAGCCGAAAAGCAGCCTTCCTCCCACTCAAAACTGAGTCATACACATAGTCTCTGCTATGCTTTCAGTTCTAGTTCTGGAGTTCCAGCAGTAACCCTCCCCCCTTTTTCTCTTCCTCACTTTACAGTGATGCATAGGAAGTGATCCTGGCACTTCTCATTTTAGTGCTAAAAGCTCAAGGAAGCAGCAGCTGCTGCTGTCACTGTTGTGGCAAACAATGGTTTAATAATGGTGCTTCACACTTATAGAGAGCTCTTACTTCCAAAGCATTTAGAAAACATTTAACAAATTGACACATTTCTTGAAGGCTTTGGATTTCTGTATAGAAACTCCTTTTAGATTTAGAGCCTTATTCAATAATGTAGAAAGTGAATATAACTGGCATACTGTAATCATTTATTGAATCTTACAATCAAATTAACATGCATCTGAAATGACAAAGATCTTCATGATAATGAGCCAGGCAAGTTCAGCTTTAAAAAAAAACAAAAACAAAAACTCACCTATTGCATTTATGAAAGAAACTCAAGTGGTCAATAAGTTCTGTATGTAAGGTAAGGAATGGAAGAAAAGCCCAAAAGATTTCCTTTCAGAATTGCAAGAAGCAAATCAAACTCTCCATCCTATCTTTATAAGGATGTTGGACTCTGTGGAATTATAGCCATAAGTTTCAAATGATGCAAAAAATAGAAGTCCCATTCCTGTCGGCCCTGAGTTATTTGATGTAAGTTACAGAGTATGTGGACCACGTTCGTACTGTAATATTCACTGAATTCTGTTGTCAGACACGTTAGAAACAAAGTCCGTGGGGTCCAAACACTTCCAGATAAAAAAGGGAATGGAAATATTTGTTGACAGATTTTAAGGTTTCCGATTTTTCCATTTCCTCCCTCCCCAGAACATACTGTATTAAGGGAATTTGAGGGGGTATAACTATTTCTCTCATCTATTTTTGCTTTAAATAAAAAGGCCTCATCAACCTTCAAACTATTTTGAAAACTCAGATTTTATATCTTACTATGTTTTGGCAAAATGGATTTTAGTACTGCTGCACAGCAATGTGAGACCCCAGGGGAGACCAGCTGCACCTGCCTGTGCAGAGGCCTGGGACTCATGCTAGAGTCCTCCTTCTGTGGAAGAGGACTTCTGAAGCAGAAAGGCCAAACAGGCTGCCCACCTGTGGGGAATCTAGCTGCAGAAGCCTCTGGCCCATCGGGTTCTGGCTAGGACAGTGCTTTGCTGGCCCACTGATACCACTTCACAAGTCGGTGAGTAGATGGTCATCAGCAGAGCTCACACTTGTAGCTCTCCAACAACAACCACGGGAGGATGCTCTAAATTGCTGTGAATGTTTCTGCATAAGTGTTACAGCAAAGTGGGACAGCTCAGGGTTACAGCCAAGTGTTCCAGCTATCTGAAGGTTTCCAGAGCTGAAGAAACTGAGAGCACTCAGAAAATTGGAGGGAACTTTTTGGTATCCCTCTGGGTCCAGTGAGCCCAGAGGAGTTTGGACTCTGAAATCTGAACCCCAAACAGAAATAAATGTTTTGCTTCAAAAAGCTATAACTTAGAAGTAAAACCAAGTACTTTAATCCTGATTCATTTGTGCTAACTACAAATGATGTGATCTTGAGTAAATCCCTCAAAACTGCAAATAAAGTTGCCTCCCTTATAAAAAAGTAAAAACAAAAATGAAGCCCTAATATAATACAGAAAAAAAGTTACAGACATTCTGGAAAGAAGAAACAAAGCCATCACAATCTGATGTACACATGTATACAATTTGATTGGTTATTACAGCACTAGAGAAACAGATTTAATGTAAGCTTATAAATAGATAAGGATTTACAAAGCAAGGTTACAATGGCTGCCTGCAGAATCAGGTGTGGAAGGGTGAAAAGGGCTTTCTGCATGCTGAAGATCCAAAGGATCCAGTCAAAGGTCAAAGGCCCGGTGTTCACTGTAATGTCCTGGAGTCCTTAATAGCAGGCCCAAGTGTAATGAAAGGCTGAAGAGTCTGTGCTGGAAGCCAGGAGAGAATGTCCAAAGTGAAGGTATAGACTGGAACTCCTCTAAAGAAACAGAAGCGAGCCCTTTTTCTTTATTCCCCTTTTTATTCCAAGTAGGGTACAAGCCTATTGACTGGTGTTACTCCACACCCAGCGTAGGTCATCTGTCTTTAGTAAATCTGTTAAGCCACACTCACAACTAAACTATCTGGTTAGTTGGACACTTCCTACTCAAATTGACACAACATTTAACTATCACAACTATGCAGAAAAATGCACAAGATCTACAAAGAAAATATTTCTAGGTCGAATAATACAGCACCAAAGGATTCGAGAACAATAAATAAAAATTTACCATATTTTATGTATAGCAGTCAATTGGAAAACAATTTTAAAAAGTCATAATAGCTCCAAAAATTAAAAATAAAATAAATGCAAATATTACAATATATACAAAAGATATAATGATTAAAACTATAACACACCAATAAGGAACTAAAGAAGATATAAATAAGTGGACAGATAAATTTTTTTGTGCACAAAAAACTCAACAGTTATTATGCTTATTTTCCTTTAATTGACGTATACATTTCTTATAGTTTCAATAAAATGAATGCAAAATTTTTGTAGATATTGAGAAGTTGACTGTAGAGTGTACATGGTATGGCAAAGGAGCTACAATAACTAAAACAGTTTTAAAAATAACAAAATTAAAGAGATAACATTAAATAATTTTTAAAATTTGGGTAAAGCAACATGAACAGTCAAAGTAGTGTAATATGGATAAAATGACAAGAAGACTAATCAATGGAACAGAACTGAAAGTCCAGAAATAGTCATACCAAAATATTGTCAATATTTCTGACCAAAATACAAAAGGGACTTAATAGAGAAAAGTCTTATCAACAAATGAACATTCATATGCACAATTATTAATTTCAGCTTACATTTCATACTTTCTACAAAAGCTAACTCAAAAGAGATATCCAATTTATATGGAAAGGTCAAAATTATAAAATTTTAGAAGAAAACATTGGGAAAGATATCTGTGACTATGAGTTAAGAGAAAGACTTTTGTAAAAGATTCTTAAAAAGGAGATTTTAAGAACGGGTTATACAGTATACAACAATATTTGCAAACTACAAAGCAGAAAAAGAAATAGTATCCAGAATATATAAAAGTTTCTAAATACTCAACAAGAAGTAACAAAACAACTCAATTAAAAATTGAGCAAGTAATTTGAACAGACTTTTCACTAATGAAAGATATGGAAAAGCCAAACAAGCTCATGAAAAGTTATTCTACATTCCTAGTCATCAGGGAAATGTAAATCAAAACCACAAACTACATAGTTATTAGAATGGCAATAGATAAATACCAACACAAAAAATATTTATAATACTCAATGAGGCAAATCATCTAAGCCATTCATATTTTACCAATGTAAACACAAAATAGTCTAGTCACTCTGAAATAGTTTGGTAGCTACTTATATGGTTAAATAAACACCATAGGAATTATGAATCCCATTTTCAGATGTTCATCCAAACAAGATGAAGATACACATTCATGCAAACACACATGAATGTTCACCACCGCTGAATTCCTCATTGCTAAAAATTATAACAAACAAATACACTTTTCACTAGTGAAAAAATCAACAAATTGCTGCATCCATATTATGGAACACTACTCTAAAATAAAAAGAAATAAAATATTAGTACACCTAACATTTTTGAATCTCAAAGGCATTATGCTATGTCAAAAATGATTTCAAGAGATCTTCATAATCTTCTTTTATGACATTCTGTGAAACTACAAGAATAAAGAATAGATAAGTGGTTGTTAGTGGTCAGGGGTGTATGTAGGGGATTCAGATACAAATTGTAGCATGAAAGGATTTTGGGGATGATGGAATTGCTCTGTGTCCCAATTGTAATAGGGGTCACATGACTATGTGTCAAAATTTTTAGATTTGCACAGCAAAAATCTAGGAAGGCTAATTTTGTTCTGTTAACAAATATTTTAATTAAATATAAATAAAAATGTTATATATATATATATATATATATGCACATAATAGAATACAGCTCAGCTATAAAGATGGATGAGTTTGGAGGAAAATAGTATCTTGAAAGCATCATACTCAATGAAATAGATCATACACAAAAAGCTAAATTTCTCATAGTTTCTCTAATATGAGAAATCAAAACAAAAGTAATCTAAGAAGCAAAATAAAAGAAAGAGAGTACAATCCAGAGAGATAAACTCTCCAAAGATGAGAATGTGAAAAAGGAAAGAGAGAGAAACATGGAGAAAGAAAAAAGGAAGAAAGAATAAAAACGATCAAGATACAATTCCACTAGTTGAGTGTAATTACTGTATATCATGAACATACACTAATGAAAAATAATACTGCTTCAACCATCTTACTCATATATTTATTCTATAAATCATTTAAAGCTTACATAAATGTACAATGTTATAAAATTAAGCACATTGGCATTTTGAATCTCAATATTCAAGAGATCCAAGAAATTATTCAAAGTCTAAGCTGTGTCTAGACATCCTCCCACAGCCTTATGTGGTCATAGATGACTTTTTCAGAGGTGGTTGAATCTAGAGTGTGCGATGCTGGGACTGATTTATGACACAATGCTAGGATTAAGGGACTCACACCCTGGACTTCCCTGCCTGCCTCCTGGCTGCTTCCTGCCTGCCATGATCTGTTTCTGTTCTGTCATTTCACCCTTCCTTGGTGCCAGACAAACATGCACTGAAACCTCTACCAACTGTGAGCTACAATAGGCCTTTCCTTCTTTAACTTCAAGTGTCAGGTATTTTGTCTCAATAATGAAGAAAAAAAAACATAAAGAAATATAACTAAGACTGTCCATCTTCAACATAGTTAGAAATGCAATTTCTTCAGGACTGAATCTAGTGGCTGCTTTAGTAGCTGTATCCTCCACAACAGACTCCCCTCAAAAACGGGGGCTTCCCCGTTGCTCATCCCATCTGAATTCTTACTCACTTTGAAGAGTAATGAAGCACTGGCATTGGTCTGAATTGAATTGTTCTTCCTTACAATTCACATGTTGAAGTCCTATCCTCTAGTTCCTCAGAATGTGATTGTGTTTGGAGAAAGGGGCTTTAAAGAGGTGATTAAGTTAACGAG
Source organism: Petromus typicus (assembly GCA_004026965.1). Classification (NCBI taxonomy): domain Eukaryota; kingdom Metazoa; phylum Chordata; class Mammalia; order Rodentia; family Petromuridae; genus Petromus; species Petromus typicus. The sequence continues at coordinate 677,345 of PVIR01000004.1, forward strand.
GTCACCAGCGTGGGCCCTAATCTAATTTAACAGTGTCATAAGAAAATTTGAATAACAGATACACAGAGAGGAAAGACCACAAGAGAACAGAGAAGGCAGCCATCTGCAAGCCAAGGACAGAGCCCTCAGAAGGCATCAAACCTACTGACACTCCATCTGAGACTTTGGGCCTCCAGAATGGTGCAACATAAAATTCTATTTTTTAAGGCCCCTGCATGGTGCTTTGCTTTGGCACCCTGAGCAGGTGTGTATGGGTGGCAGATCTGTGACCCTTTCCACCTCCCATTCCTGGCCCACACCTTGCATCACAGCCACGAGGCACAGAAGGGGTTAAATTAAACATTGTAAATCAGATCAGGTCTCCGCTGTCTGCGTGAAAGTTGCTTCTCTAGATTTTACATGAATTTTTAATTTTAGATGACACCTTTGACTAGAAGTGACAGTAGAGCAGATCATTTGTGTAATTACAGCAACAATCGCTGAGGAGAGCAAGCAGCTCTCAAAAGGGCAGAAGACATGAGACAGAGCAAAGGGAGGGGTGCGTGGGTGCCAGAGGTGCAGGAACAGCCGGGTTCTGAAGTGGTGAAGCCCCTGGTAGCCCCACAGCCTTGCAAAACATAGAGACTTTTAGTTCCCATTTTCAGAAGTAAATACTATAAATTCTCAGGGAAAAGCAGCACTGGGTTAAAAAATATGGTTAGGAGTTGGGTGGGAAAGATAGCTCCAACACGAAGGTGTCAGATAAATAAAACTCAGACAATCAATAAAACAAAAGCCTGGCTAATATTCACAATTTGAGCCGTATGTTTACAGTGATCATGTCCCTAGCAGTGCAAGCTGATCTGTTTTGGCTTTTATTTCCACCTCAGATATGATATTTGAGGCCTATTAGTGACTCTAAGGTAGAATAATTAAGCTGACAATCTGTCCGTGCAGTAAAGGCATGATAAAAAGCTTTAAAATGATTCAGTCTAGGAAACGCAGAAGTAAAGCTATGTTTCAATATCCAGAGCACACGTAAGCTGATGCTTCGTCCTGTGCATCAGCAATCAAGCCAAGGAGAGAGGGGCCGGAAGTGTGCGGTGTAGAGGCAGAGGTTTGCTACTTCTGCAAATACCGCTTGGAGATCTGTGTCCAATTTAAGCCACTGGAAAAAAAATAACACTTGAGAATAAATAAGATATGGACATTATTGAAAGATAGTTTTAGAAAACTAGGTCCCATTGAGAAGCTGGTTAAAAATTGAGAGCAAATGTAGCATTTTTATTGCTTATGGGAAAATTACAACTAATTAGCTTCAGTTAAGTAAAGCATCTCCTTTGAAAATTAAGAAAGTTCTTTTGTCCTCTAAAGACTTGTCTATTATTTACACTGTTGATGGTAACATCCTGCGGTCTGTTAATTGTGATTTGGCTTTGACAGGTAGCCAGGGAATAAGCAGCCTTACCTCCACGTAAAAGGAAGATGTTTGAAGGGAAAAGTAATACAACAGGTGAAAATAGCAAGTGATCTCCTTCACCGGGTTGATAGTAGCACTCTAAACTCATTATCAAATTGGGAAGCTTGGAAACTACAGCTTACATCTTTGTGTATTTTGAGTCCCGTTACTAGTGCAAATGCTGCCATTTTTGAAGTTCTGGTAGCATCTGCAGAGTCAGTAACTGGGACTATGATCAGAGTGTTAAGTTTGCTATGAAAATGGTGGTTCTTCTCAGCTGTAGAAGTAAAGAGGACCCCCCGTGTCTTGTCCATTTATGAAAGACTGTCCTGAGCATGAAGGAAAGGCTTCAGTGTGTGAAGGTCTGGGAGATGTCTTCTCTTATAATCATATTTAGCCCAAACCTTGTCCTGCGACTTTTCTAGTTTAGTACATCTTGAATACTAATGAGAGATCCCTCCTTTATCCTCTAGAAATAGAAGCTCTGCTCAGAAAGTCAAGTCAAATGCCAAGGAGATGATGATGGATGGTTTGTGGCATCTAGAACGATGTCCCCTATTGCTGGAGGGCTCCCCCTAGACACAGAGGTTGCTTGCTTATTCTGATTTCATTCTTCTTTGCAAGGATTCCCTCTGGGTCTGGCTCTTTCAAGGAAAAACATCCATTTAAAATGCACACATTTGGATAGGAAGTAGTGACCTTTCTGTAATGTTCCATGTTCCCGCTGGGTATGGAGAGGGAATCAAGGTGCAGAGGTGCCCAAGCAGTGTCTACACATGCAAGAGCTGACATGATGCATTTCTACTACAGACTGCAACATCCTAGCACAGTGACTTAGACAAAGAGAGCCTTTCTCTAGTGGTGTATCAAAGACAAAGATTCCTGGCTGATAAAACACAGTCATGTCAAAAGGAGAAAAAGACGCAGATGGTAATTCCAGCCAGATCAGGGGCCAACTGAAAGTTCATTTGTGTGCAAGTGTAGTTTGGCTCTTGGTTTTCTGTCTTAAGTTCAACAGGTCACAAGAGAAAAACAGCAATAAGGAGACAAAGAGCTGCTCAAAATGCATTGGGTACTGTGTGGATGGCTCGTCCTGAATTGCCAAATGGAGAGGATGTTTTTTGGAAAGGAAAAGAAAATTTCATGCAACATAGACAAGAGGTGATGTCAAATATTATAACAGAAAGGGCAAAAATACAAGCCAGCAGTTAGTGTGGGGGAAATAATCCAGGTGGCGATGGATTAAAACTAAAATAATAAAAAAGAAATAAGATTCTCATTAATTATGCTCTCTCCATATGCATTGTGGAGTGCTCGATTAGTCTTTCAGTAATACATATTATTAAAGGCTTGTTTTATAAATAAGAGCTCCTAACAGATTAACGAATGAAAAATTTCTGTTCATAGGAAAGTGTAAGCAGGAGAATAACCAGGAAGAGAGATAGTGTGTCTGACCCCAGTGGTAGCAAATCCTAGAGACATTAATAAGAGATGAGATCACACAACATCTGGAGAAATAACCCAGTGAGTATAGTTTATACAAGAAAGAGCTGCCTAAGAAATCAGATGGAATTTGTGCTAAGATATAATGCAGAACGCAGAGCCCACTGAAAGCATGGCCTTGTCCAGCCTGCAAGGGGTGTCAACTACACCCATTCTGTGACATCTTTTTAGTATAGCAAAAATCACTTTACAGAAGTCAGAGATGAAGGCAACTTGCTGGAGATGGAAGAAACCTAATGAACCAAATTCCCTTTGAACTGTGGATACCAATGCTGGTCTCAGCTCAGTTCTTGATATCCCTGACATAGAAACACACACACACACACACACACACACACACAAAAAAAAAAAAAAAAAGGCTTTCAAAGAGTATGCCAAATCATTACCAATGGTCAAGGTTCTTCTCACTTGAAATATCATGCAAAGCATGAGTGTGTTAGTTTTTGCAGGGAAAGAAGCTGGGAAAACTATGTAACTGGGGACTTCCCGAGAGGCACAGAGAGAGGACTTAGGATCTCTAAGGTCTCCCATCTGTCCTCACATGTAGTTTTCATTTCTTTTTTGAGCTATATGAAAATTAGTTCTGCAGGCAGACAGACAGACTCTCCACAGTAGGAAAGATAGACAAAGCTTGAATTCATAGCTTTAGACCTCAGCAGAGCAAGTTATTTTCTACAGTGATGAATGTGGGTCAGACTATGACTGGTCTTATCTGGACCACCTGTCCTCTGTTTATATTTGTTGCTTTACTGAAAGTTAGGTCCCTGGGGATTGGGGATGACCCAGACAGCTACTGATTACAGTGGAAATACCACTGAGTAGAGGATGAACTCCGCTAGTGGACTGAACATTGAACCCACAAAAAGCAATACAGGTTCACTAAGGCACTCACACAGAACTTGTGCCTGGGTTTAGTTTCTGGAGGTAGTTCACATTTTTAAAGTGGATTCAATTTAATGACTAGTATATATTTTTCTCGCTATAAAACAATTCTTATGAGACTTTTGGGTTTGCCTGGATTCTAGGTTAAAAGGAAATTCCCTGTGATAGTCTTGCTATTATTTGGAATTATAGTTACATCATTTGTGAATGTCATGTGGTTTGTGGCCAGGATCTTCTTTATCACCAGGAGACAGGTCCATATGGGCATCTCCCTAGTTTGCTCTTAGGCAAAGTGGCTGTTTTATATATCTTTGTCATTGCTGAGACAAAATACCTGAAACCCAAAGTGAAAGGAGGAAAGGTTTATTCAGCTCACAATGTGTAGCAGTTGCAGTTCACAGTCAGCAGGCCTCCAAGCAGGGTGGCATGGCAAACAGGCATCTCAGAAAAGAAACAGTTCATGGCAGGCAGAAGATAGCAAAGTGAGCAAGGGACAAGACAAGCCTCTTTCTATCCCTTATGTTGTATCATGCTACCCGGATTAGAGTAGCAGCAAACCAATCAGTGGACTAGTAGTGGATTTAGTAGCCACCAACCCTTAATCCTAGCTCCCTTGATCTTAGCATTGGATCATCAATGAATCATACACTCTAGATCCAGCTACCTCTGAAAAAGCCCCACCTATGACTACATAAGTCTTTTTGTGTGTGTGGGGGACATCTAGATGCACAGCATAACGGTGCCCCAAACTGGATGTGGCTTTATAGTTACTGGGTAGCTCACAGAGCCTCAGCAGCCTAAGAGCACATGTGTCACTCTGTTGATTAAGAATCCTCAGGAGTGCATGATCACAAGAGATCAATGTCTAACTAAGCAAACATACTCTAAACTGAAGGTACACAGGGATAGGCCCCCCATTTAATGTGTGGTCCCCAACATGTAGTTGGGGAATGAAGGGCTTCAGTCCTCATAGTTTTAGCTATTACAAATCATATGGAATTGCTAACAGATATTGTTATCTTGGGCAGGTTAAACTTGGTGTCCTCCTACCTGTGAGGCTGATAAATGGGTGTCATTTCCCAGAATAACATTCCAAAAGCATATTTTTGCCATTTTTATTGTTTTGTGGGCAGTGATGCTTTCTGACGGTTGAAACAGGCATGCTTTGTTTTCTCTCTAAAGAAGTTCTTGAAGCTCTTCTGGATAGAGCCATGACTGTTGTTAAATGAATGCTCAATAAATTATTTTAATTGAATAAATAATTCAGATTACAAATAGATAACCTTAGCTTGAGAGTTTAAAAGGCAGGAGCCTAAATAAATCAAGTGGCAGAAAGAGAAGATGACAAACTCCATGTATTTCACCTTTTTGCCTTAAGTAGACATTCCACTGAAGCCCACCAAGTCACTGGTTTTGCTAGGAAGCTGCAGAAAGCATGTTCCAAAGTGAGAGCTTTTGTACTGGGGCAACTCTCAGTGGTAAACAATCAGCACCACGCTGAAGATTTAGCTCAGTGGTTCTGGTGCCTGCCTTGCAAGCACAAGGTTCCTCAAAACAATCCTCACCAACATTGATGACCCAGTCACTAGAGTCATTCTTACTATTGACACAAATAGAGCAATTAGACAAAACTTAATTTTAAGTAAACTCAAACTATCAGTTTTCCTTCCCTTTATAAGGCAAAGTCACCAGTGTGAGTTAAAGTATTAGATTTACCACATATTTTAAGGTTGTGTGGACATAAATGTACATGGGTACAGAGAGTCACAGGCTCTAAACCCATGTTTTGGATGTGGTGACCATGGTACCCCAGGTACATGGTTATTCATGAATGTCAGTTATTCAGCACACACATGTCTACACATGAGTGCACATATGTGCTAACAAAGATCTCTTCTGCAAGCAGCAAATAATCAGAGTTTGGATGGCATCAAAGTCAAGGAAAAAAATGCCTGGGTGAGGATTAACATACAAACTGCAATTAGTCTGGCGCAGCACTATCCATCACTCGGCACACCACGAGTAGGCTGGCGGGCTGAGGTCAAGGTCCCATAAGTGAAGGTATTAGCCATAGATGTGACATGAGGTATTTTTCCAACCTGCTCACTCAAGAACTAATTGGTAGGTCAGGAAATTGCAGACACTCATCTGAGAGAGCTAGGAAAGGAGCACGAGGAAAGGGCAAAGTTTCAGCATGAATATAGGAATTCTCTTGCTTTAAATGCCATATTCTTTGTTGCTTGACATATTCACATTATCCCAGAGGCCATTTTAGTTGGTCTCCAGCTGTGAAAAAGACAACATCACATCTGCGGTGTCAGGTGGAGGCAAACACAACAGGAAAAAATTAATTGAAAAATCTTGTTCAGATATTTTGCAAAGAAATTAATAATGTGCTTGCCTTGTAGAGAGCTGGCCCATTTCAGGGTTTTGTGAAGATATTCAGTACACATTTGAACAGCTTTTGGATGCACTGTTCTGATAGTGCAAAGACAGTTCATGATGATGTGGAAAATTAGAAGTTATTGAGTAATTTTACTAAAAGTAAATAGCCTCGGTGTGCCAGTTGCCTGAACTGACTGTACAATGGACTTGTGGGCATCACATTTCTAGTGAGTTTAACTGAAATGTATTTTGAACAGCACATATGCCTTCAGATGAATTAGGGAAGGAAAAGTACAAAGGCCAAGACGAGAACCACAGACCCCCTTTTTGGCCCTGTGTGCAATCCATCCACACAAGCAGTGCAAACTGAACCCTGCACAGAAAGATGTAAACACCTTCATTGCATGATGTTTCTTTGACATGGGGGAGCCAGAAGAGGCAGGCACAGATGTTCTCAGGAGACAACTAAAACAATCAATTTTTCTATCACACCATGTGAGTCTCACATCAATTACCTTCTTATTTTTGTTCATTTGACTCCAAGCCACTTGTAATACAGTATTAGCCAGTCTTTTAATTGTATCAATAAAAATGAATTTTCACCTGATATGGTAATTAAAACTAAATATGTGATAATCCATTTGATTAGGGATCAAGAAACATAAGGAAACCATGATGGAAGGATGCGCTGAGTCCCTTGTTGCATGTGGTCTCTTTCCCACAGCTACTTCTTCCCCATGGCCCTCACTCTTTGCCACGCAGTCTGAGTTTCCTCTGCCACTGGACACAGATCAACTAAGAAACATTTTACAAAAAACCTTTGCTAACATCCCAAGATGTGATTTTCAAGGAGATATGCTTTCGACATGTTCTGGGATGACGGGGTCTTGAGGGGAGCCCATTTTTCTCCAGCCCCAGGAATGAGGCAGTTTCTTCTGACCACTAAGAAGAACCTCCCATCATTTCATGATGTTCTCAGCTTTTGTCTTTCCTCCCCTATAACAAAATATTTCTCTTTTTATAGGAGACCACAAAAGCAGCTCTGGTAGGTGCCCCAAGTCAACAGATACCTGTTTAAATTCTAGTTTTGGTGTTATTAGAGCAAGCCACTTACATTTTCAAGCTTTGTATTTTCCAGGCATTGTAGAGAAGACAAGCTCCATCTCTTAGAATTTTTCAGTACATGAAATGCTAAAGGGTGGGGAAATATATCACAAAACTCTGCATGAGAAAATGCAAGGCTGTAATTCTTCATCTTATTGACTATATACACTTTGGCTAGCAGAGTTTTAAATTTCTAGGATCAAACAACCAATGATCACATTCATTATAAAGCTAGTAACGATACATCTCAGTGTTGTGTTGAAATAAACTGGGAACCAGGCTCCTGAATGATAGATTCTTGTTGAAGACAAGCTCTTAGAGCCACATAGAAGAAAAAGCACAACAACTCAACTTGTTTCTTTGTCCTAAAGGTAAAATAGTCTGGGGATACCTGGTTGAGAAAATCCCTAATATTCTCTCAAAGCCTCAGTCAATACTTAGCAGTCGCATAATGCACAGTGAGACAGCTGATGCGCTGGAGAGACCGAACTTCATAGTCTTACATGAGTTGGGTAGGCATGAATCTGTGCAGTGCAAGATGTCTGTTGTACCAGAATAAATATTTTCTGAAGCACCTTAGCTGAGTTTCAGACAAAGCCCCAGACATGTGGAAGAAACCACCTTCTGGAGGCTGCAAAATAGATGAAATAGTTGGCGTCATAAAAAGGAATCAAGCCAAAGAAAGGCTGCATTACAAAAGTATCTTTATGCAAGTGCATATGACAGCCACATGAATACCAAATGAATTCATTATGATCACTGCTATTTTCATGAATACCAAGTGAATGTATAATGACTGGACTCTTAAAGTGTTACCAATTTTTTAAAATATATTATAACTAATGGGAAAATTAATCTCATTACATACTGAAGAGGTTGCATTTCAGAAAAAGTGTTTGGAAATACTTAGAAGGTTGGCAATCAGGAATTTTCATAAATTGCATCAACTCATTTAATCTTCCAGCTTTGTCCAGAGTCTATTTCAATTGCAAAGTATTCTTACCAATGCCCCAGCAGACAAAGTGTCATATCTGGTATCCAAGTGAGCAGGAGTTCCCTTTATTTGGGGTCCTTCACTGGTCTGAGCCTTTCTGACATTGGAAAGTTTGTCTTATTCTGAATGTGCAGTTTTGATAGACAGAGATATCTGCATATCATACATACAAAGTATGTATGATACATACATACAAAGCTACCTTCTGCTGTGCTGTTTCCTAGTTTACTAGGGCATGGAAAATGACCAGTATGGAGGGAGGCTTTAGCTTTGCTGGTATCTATACCCTGGACCACAGTTATTCAAATGTATTTTTGCTCTCCAGAGAGCCACGGTTTCTAATAGTGTTTCAGGTGAGGCTGGTTCATACAGAATGAAGGAGGAAACCTGAAGACTTCCTATGTATTTACAAACACACACACACACACACACACACACACACACACACACACACTTTAAGTGTATGCATGGATACAATCATAAAGACACTTAGAGTAAATACACAAATTTAGCAATTTTTCAAGAATATTTTTCATCAAATTTCTCGGCCTTTTTCACCTTAGCCCTCAAGCCTGTGCACCTATCCCCAGAATTCAGTGGTTAAATAGTATACTAGTCAATATACTTCTCACAATACTGTGAGAATTCTTTGTTTAAACCAAGAATCTGGAAAGCTATGGATTGTTATTTTCATTTATATTCTAAATTTACTTGTTTAAATACCTTGTTCTGTTACTTGAATTGTGTAAAATCCAGAAGTTCCCAAACACAGGCCAGCATTGAATCATGTTCACAAGAGGGTATTTCCATACAGGTGCTAAACCTTCCCAGGAGACTTTGGGTTCAGGACATGCAGGCTAGCAGCCCAAGGCCTAGTGCTCTGACAACCCTCTGAGCTGTGATGTGAAGGCTCATTGCAGCCCATGATTCAGATGTGCTGCTCACTGCCCAGCTCACCACCTTACACCGCCCCATCTCCACCAGCCACAGACAGGAATGCAGAAAGATGAGAGGTTGGAAGGGGTTCAAAATTCAAAAGGAGAGGTTTTGTTAGTGTTTTCTATCTGCAGTCATCAAAGGGAAGGGGTCCAATCTAGAGCAATTTCTTGTTAACATCTCCAAGCAGGACAAAAACATTTGGCAGAGACAGTGGCTAGCCCAACGGAGTGCAAGACACATCTTTGGAAGATAAAGGGCACATTGAGTGCATGTGATACAACTCGAGCACCATTTTGGCATTTCTCTTATAAGGCACAGGTCATGCATAGATGGAGAAAGTCATTATGACAGCAAGAGTGCATCCAAGGCCTCAGTTCTCTCTCTCCGTCATCATGGATCAGTCTCCCCAGACCTCTGCACGGAACTTTCCACATCCACATACTACCTCAACTCTCTCATTTTCAGAATGTGAAATTCCAAGGAGCAGTTCACCATGGCCAGGTGGAGTCCCATCCTGAGATAGAGATCAGTGTCATGGTGGGTAAAGGTGGGAGCAGTCAAGGACTCAACAGGAACTATTCTTTTTCTTCATTCATTTAATTATATAAATAGCTTTGTCATTACCCATTTCCTAGGGCACCTACTGAAGAATCATACAGAAAAGGTAAGTCTACACAAATGCCTTGGACAGGTAAAGGATGTCCCCTTTGACAGATAAAGGATGCCCCCTTTGGGGAGCAGGAGTGGAACCCCAAGCTGCCCACCTACCTCAAAGGAAGCACCATCCCTGGTGGTTACACATGAGGGAGGCCAATCAGGTAAGACTCCCAGTCTGGTTCATTCTTCTAAACTGGGGTCTAGGAGTCAGTCATGAACCCTCTCAAAGCCTTCACCTCCACAGTAATAAATTAGACACTGATAAGATGGCACACTAAATTTGACACACAGTTCTGGATGATACCTTGGAACAGAAAAGAGATATTGATCAGAAAGCAGGTGAAATCTGAATAATGTTTGTAGTTTAACTCATTTTGTTGTGCTTGTGTTAATCTCCCATAGTCACCCAAAATATTAATATTAGAGAGAAATGGATGAAAGGTCTTGGAAAAATCTTTAAATAATTTCAAAATAAAAAGTTGAAAATAACAGTATCATAGAAGAGGCCCTTGGTTAATATTTTTAGAATGATCATCTTAAAGGATTAGATGAGATAACATCCATAGAAAAATCAACACAGATCCTGGCCAGCAGCCATCAGTGAGTGATAATCACGCTGTCAGTTTTCAGCAAAGAATTAAGTTCACTCTTTACCAAGCCATGTGCAGTCCCTCCTTCTCAAGCCTTCTTCTCTGATGCTTCTCTACCTCCTAAGCCTACTATGAAGCCATGTGGCCATGCTAAGAAGTTTTCAGATATACTGTGGTCTCCCTGGACTGCTGGCCAAGACACAGTGTTTCTAACATGACTTTTTATCCACTTTTTCTGGTCCATGTAGATGTCATTTCTTCCAAGATCCCCATAAAAACCCATCAAAGATGAAGCTGTCACCCCAACAGTCTTCACTCTTCATCACAACCACCTCTTAGTGAGGAATTCCCCACTGGACGAGAGCCATGCACTGATATACTCAAGATAGAATTAGAAATGTTCTTTGCTAGTCACTGGTGTCCTAAGTGACTACCATACTGCATGCACTCAGCAGAATGACGTGAGCATCTGGTGTCACTCCCTCTGCTCACACTAATCAGCCACAGATCTTCTGGGCAGTCAAGCTGAGCATTTACTGCATCCTCCTGAATTCACAGCATAATTTCCATCGAGTACTAACTCAGATTTGTCCTCTACCACGAAACAGAGTCTTCTTTTTTGTTGGTGATATCTGTGCAAGTAATATCTACTTGTCTTGCCTTACAGGAAAGCACATCTCATTGCAGAAAATAGGTTTCTAATAAAAATATAAACATTCAAGCTTGTTTGAGGATATAAATTAGAGGCTCTCCTAGATCAATGTTACAATTTGTGTCTAGACATTTCCTCAAAGCCTCACGTGCTTAAATCTAGGGTATGCGAATGTGGTTAAGGGAATGATACTGGGATTAAGGGTGTGGTACTGGATTAGTTCAATGCTTGGTTTAACAAAGCTGTGAGTGTGGGTAATCGGAAGCCTAGCCTGGATAGGTGGGACCACCTGAAAGGTTTTTAGCCTGGATTAGGATAAAAGAGGAAGAGAGACCTGCTGTTTGCTGTTTGCTGTTTGCTGCTGCTTGCTGTTTCCTGACTGGCCTGCCATAGACCGTTTCTCCTCTGTCATATCCTTTGGCCATGCTGCTCTGCCTTGGAGTAAACTATAGACTGAATCCTCTACAATCTATGAACTAAAATAAATATTTCCTGCTTTAACTTGTGAATATTGGGTATTTTGTTTAATCAGTAAGAGTAGTTAATAAGACAGTTAAGTAAAACTTTGAATTAGAAATAGAATTTGGGGTTTTGAGAATATTGTGTGTTAAAAAGACAAGTGTCACATTAAAAGTAAAATATAAGCATTAAAATATATTAAAAGAAGCTGCTTGAAGGCAAGTGTATGGTAATTACAAAAGTTTCTCTCATAGATTTTCTGTATGTACCCCAATAACACAACCAGCTAGATAATATGCAAAGTCCAGTGCATAATAAGAATGTGGTACCTTCTCAGAAGAAAAATATTAAGAATTTCAAGATAAAACAAAATTAATATGTGGACCTCCTTAGCCCAGGACACAGTAAAACTTCCTAGATCAGGTACCCTGATCACATGCCACCAAGCCCCACAATCAAAAGCCAGCCATATCACACCCTTTTTCCTGATCTGTAAGCAATTTGTCCTGCACAGCAGCAAGAAGACATCAGTTAAACATTGCTCATCTTTTTTCACAGATACCTATAGCCTAAACTTTTCCTCAAAGAATCATTGACTGCTTATGTAGACATATTCCAACCAAATTCTTTCCTAAGAATAAACCATTGAATTCTATTTCTTCATTAACCAATGAAATAATTTCCTCTGTTTTTAAGATACTATGATGTGGGAGAAAATATAGGAAAAAATAAAGAGCCATATCCTCTCAGGAAAATAAAGCCTAAATAAAAGAGAAAGCAAAATGAAGAATAATTTAAATGATGCAAAAACAAGCCTTTGACAACAGAATTTTGAGACAACCTCCAAAATAAGATCAGGAAAGCAAAACCATCTCTTGTTCAAAGTGAGACATCGGTGGGTGTATGTTTACCAAAAGTGCAAAGAGAATATTTTAGTAATAGCTATCAGGAGCTGTACAATGATTGGCAGAAACTGTAATACAAAGAACATCCAGAAAAATTACTCTGTGAAGTTTTTGAGATATTTAGAATAAATTATAATATTTCATACTGATTATCTTATTCATTAGTCTGGCAAACATATATGATTTATGCCTGAGTGAGAATGTTTGGAAATTATCCTTTATTTGGCAACATCTAATGTGCAAATGAGAATAAGATTAAGTTTTTTCTAAAGAAAGCCAATGTTGTTTTGGTCAAATCATAGGAAATGATCTCAGGAGGAGAATCCATAACATCCCACAGTATTTTCCTTTTTGTTGAAATTTTCAGTTAGAGATTATCCTTATTTATGCAAAAGAAAAAGGCAGTGGAGGAGCTCAAAGCTCTATGTCTGTCCCTCACCTAGGAAGGGGAAGACAAGTCTGCCTGCTTCCGCCAGGTCACCTCTGAGATGGGCCTTCTGAAATTTCCAGAACAATTTGTCAGTAGTAGCATTTTCTACCACATACATTTGGCCTTGCTTTCAATGTATAGAAAATGACTCATGGTCCAACGTGTAAAAGTCACATATAGATTTCTCAAGGTAGCCTTTGTGTGTTCATTCATATGGCCTCTTAAGTTTCTTCATATTTGTTGCACTATAAGTCTGTATTTTTTCATTATTTTTACTATTTTTGCAAATACTGTCTCTCAGTAGTGCAGAAGCATTCCAACTGAATCATAATCTTCTTTCTACCTTAAGATACTAAGATGAGAATTGTCACCTGTTGTCCAGTTCAAGCCCTTGTGGTTTCTTCGCTTCAGCTTGACTTTGTATGATCAGACCTGATGCTTAACCAAAGCAGGAGGTCCCGTATGGTCACCCAGCCATTGCTGTGTTTTCTCTTGCACTAGGAAACCTCCTTCCACAGGGCTAACAAGGCTGTGCCTTTGTTGCTTGTCATGGCAAAAGCCCTACGGGGGCTGCTTTCAGCTTCCATCTCAAGTGACTTCTTATTCACATTATATTAAATTCATATGCACATTATACCAATGAACATTTTATATTTCTTCAATTAAAATTCCCTACTCAAATATACTGCTTTAATAGTTGGAAACACCAGTATTAAGTCACCATCTCTGTGTAGCACAGTGTAAGACAGCTTCTTTTCTAGTGTGTTGTGGCCCACCTGTCACATATCCCTCCAGAGTGTGAGTTTCCAATTATGAGATGGTGCTGGGCAGCAGCATCATTAAGAACAAGTCACATTGTGTGGGCTTTAGCCATGCATTGGGGTTAGTAACTGGCTGTTTGATTGCCTTCAGGTAAAAAAGAAATGAAAAGTTGCCAAGAATGAAGGAACTGGAAGAGATGAGATCTCAGCTCCTATCTCATGCAACTCCAAGGTGGTAGTTTGTCATACATGGCCGAGCTGGCCAGGAGCAGGGGTCCGAGATTTTTTTTTTCTTTTTTTGCCAAACACACCATGTTACTTTATAGACAATTACCCTTCCTTTTCTGTTTGCCTTGGGGACACTCTTTTCCCATTCTGTCTATGTGAAGAGGTTTTGTAAAATCCCCAGAGCCCAAGCCTGGCAAGCTACCCTCTCATATTCATTCAATAGGGTAGCTCACCTGCCCTCTTCCTAAATAACAGCAGCAAAAGTGTGGTAAGGGATGTCCCTCTGGAAACGAAGAGTCCAAGGTGATCTTAATCTTCAGAAGTAACTGACTGAAGTGTGGGTAGGGGCACATGGGGATAGGGTTTGCCAGGGCAACAGCCAAACTCCCCTTATTGCATGAAGTGAACTAAAGAGGTGAAAATAAAACAAAGAAAACAGACCACCTGACTCTATCTGGTGTTACTTTTATGCCTGTGTTCGGAAATGGCTACATATTTAATTGGCAAAATGAAAACTCTAGCTCAAATACGGTCCACAGTAGTGTGAAGGGAGTGTTGTACTCTGACTCCAAGCCCATATTGACATCATACTTTCATGTCCTATAGGCTTTCAGCTCTTCTCTATCCATAATTTAAACATACCCTCACATCTTGTTGCATTTCCCATTGAATATTAAAATGCTGATTAAATGCAAAATCCTGCTCTCCCACTGCATATGCAAAGTGGAAAATAAACATATATAACAAGTGAGACAGAGTTCCATTTTGAAAAGCAAATTGGGCATTGTTGAAAAGATGGGCTGACAGCCCTGGTGGAGAATGGTTTAAGGCTGAAGACTGTGTAGGGACAAAGCTTGGGGGCCAAGTGTCTAAAAGCACAGTGAGAAAAGGACCAAGACCACTGTGTGCTCATGGTGCCCACTGACTTGTGACCACCCCCTTTCCCCAACACACACTGCCCTGCAGCCTGGCTCATTCCAAATCCAAGCATAAGTAACTCACTCTGGCCTCACAAGTCACCAGGTTACTCCCACGTTCATCTTTATTTTCCCTCCTGGGGATGCACTCAAATGCTGTGAGCTGTGATAGAGCCTGAGTCTGAATGAACTCTGTGGTTCTCTGACCCTGGAAATGGGTCACACTGCCTAGCAGATGTTTTTACCCAGGGCTGACACACAGACCATTACTCTCCCACCCTCCTGGGACCTGACTATTGCCCTGTATGCAGAGCAGTGCACAGCAGGCCAGGGAGCGGTCACCTGATCACGCAGACCAGGTAAGCCAGGCCACCGTCTACCCAACTCTCCACGGTAGCTGAGCCCCTACTTTGCATACCGCAGTGCTATCTTGTGACTGCAGTGGGAGCAGAACAAAGAACCAGGGAGGTCAGGGCATCACCCATGCATCCTGTTGTATCACCAGAGGCTCAGATACAAAGAGGAGTGTGGATCGGGATGGGGAATTCCAGGCTGGGCTGAGCCACAAAATCAGAGAGTTGGCCATGAAGAAACAAAGTAGCCACATTCAAGAACTGTGAGTCAAAAAGTAGATGTGATGGAAACTGGAAACTGAGGCAGTGTCAGAGGTCATAGTCAGGGTGGGTCTCAAGGACATGGGTATGTAAACAGGGCCTGCAGGAATGTCAGCTCTTGCATTTTAATTCTAGGATTATGCCTGCTTGACACTACTATGTGTGTGCTCTCTACATGGCATCATTCCCGAGCTATTTCCAAAGCTGAGAAAGCCATTGTGGGAACAGCTTGATACTCATGCACTGAGGGATCAGTGCTTCTGTGTTTCTACTGTGTTGACATCTTCCACCCTAGAACCCTGTGGGGCTGGGTGCTGATATACATACACACACACACACACACACACACACACACACACACACACACACACACATATATACATACATACATACATATATATATATACATATATATATATATATATACACACATACCCCATATATATGTATAGATAGATAGATATCTATATAGATACAGACGTAGATATAGCTAGATCTATACTGATGATGCTTGTAATAAATGTGTACATTCCATGTGAGATTATTTTTCTCTCATCTTCATGAAAGCTGTTTTAAGAGAATGAATTCTTAAAATCCGGAGAGTATAAAGAACAGTTTGATAAATAAAGGTATTTTTAAGGCTCGAACAAATGTATTTTGAAATAACAGTCAGCCTGTTATGCTAGCCTCACATGTTCCAGGCCCTTAGCCTGTGATTTATGCTGTATCCCCCACTGGAAGGCCAAGGCACCAAATTGTCCACTTGGCAAAACTGTGACTATTTTATATTACAACTCAACTGTCATCTGTTTTGCAAATCCTTCCCTTCCCATGACCCCAACTGAAAAAAATCCACAAACTCTTCTGTTTCCACAACTAGAGATATCAACTGTCCTATTTTGTCAAAGAAAGACAGAAAGGAAGATTAGATAGATAGATAGGTAGATAGATAGATAGATAGATAGATAGATAGATAGATAGATTACTGAATAGCCAGTTAACCTATCTGTATTCAAAACTTGCTTTCATTTAAAGTCTTTTGTCATATTTTCTTGAAACTCATTAACAGTTCCTTTGTGACTTCCATATAAAGAGTTACTCTGATGTAAATTGTTTACAAGCATTAATTCAATTTTCGTCCCAACCACTTTTCCAGAAATTTCTATTTTTACAGCCATTGGATAGGTAAACAAACTGAGAGAAATTGAAGAAATTTGCCCAGAGTTGTACAGATTTTCAGTAGAAGTCTAAGATTTCACAGTGGCTAGGGTCCTCTGGGCTATTCCAGTCCCCGCAGTGGCCTGAAGTTTGCTTGATTTCAGGTTCACCGTGGTCTCAGTGCCCTGTGGTCCCTGCCCAAGCCCGAGACAGTGTGCACTCAAGGCAGGGAGGGTGCATCAAAGTGAGGACCTTCCTTTCACTACTTACCAGCCACTGTACTGTTTTGAAGTGTTTTTCTTTCACAAGAAGAGCAAAACCCATGTTTTTTTCTTTTTTGTGTGTGCTGGGGCTCAAATTCATGACCTTGCACTTGCAAAGCAGACGCTGGGACCACTGAACTAAAGCCCCAGGCCAAAAGCTTTGTGCTTAAACCAGGATTTTCCTTCGTTGGGGCCGACATCTTCAGGTAGGTTTGCCTCTATCAGGATAGCAACTGCCTTTTTATGGATCTACACAAACTACAAAATATCCCACATGGCAAAGCAAGTGTTTGACAGTCAGTATCAGACACCAGGGGTAGGATCTGGACAGTCTGGTCTGGGATTTGGGTTTCATATTCATTTTAACTTTTTCTACCCCTTTTACAATTCAGAAAACTCATTAATTTCTTCACCTAATGTCTTCCCTGGACCTTTTTAAATGTAAATTTTCTTCAGTGACTTAAATGGCCAATGCTGCTTTCTGATTTTGCTCTAATTTGCTGACTGAAATTGGTCCGTGGTATGAAGGAGTGTCCCTCATCCATGGTGAAGAGGCTTTGAATTGGTGAAGGTCGCCATAGTGGGTGGCACTCCATGTACTCTGGGGAAAGGTCTGGAGCACCGAGAATGATGGTAAATAACCAAAGACAACTTTCATTCCGGCAGACAGGCTACATCTCAGGATTCGTGACAGGAGATAAACTCTAGTGAGGATGCTTAGGGCTTTCCAATAGACCCATGATTGAAAAGTCACTTGTTTCTATTTCTCATTTGCATTGGGAAGGACCCAAATAAAGACTTGCGGCTCCTGATTGGTGACACGCCATGAAACCGTGCGAGTGCTAGGATGCAAGTTTGTGGCAAATGTATCAAAATAATTGCTACAGACAGATAATGTGACAGGCACTGTGCAGATTCCCCAAACAATCCCGCCCACGGTGGTCCATTTTGGAATCCTTTTGGCTTCTGTCTTCTGCAGGGTCCCCTCTGATTATATTTTTTCATCCTAAAAGTTTCCCCCTGGGAAGCAGGGCTGTCTTGGCCAATCAAGAATGGTTAACAACCATAGTAGAAGCTGCCTACATGTTGACAGGCAAACCGGTCAAATATCTCGACATAATCTCTCAGGTAATTTGGTGTCATAGCTTTAATAAATTTCTGTGAATGTCTTCATGCGAAGCTCCAGGAGTTACTTTTATTTTTGACAACATATAAAATGAAAGGGTGATTTTAAAGAACTATTATGCCATAAAGAATGGTCTCATCATTCAGTTCATGTGCTTTTATTTTAATCAACGAATTTGAGAGGATTAAAAATGACAACATTAATAGCCAGTTGGTTTCTATTTGTTCTAGAAACAGACACTAATTGCTCATGTCAGTTTACTCCACTATTATTCGGTGCTAAACTTTCTCGTCAGGCAAAGCCAGCGGTCCCCGCCATCAGGTGAGGGAGGGGGCAGAAAGGAGAACAAAAGCTGCAGATAAGGAGAGAGGGAGGCTGTGGGGATATTAATTAGCTCTCCTGTACTACACTGTATTTTAATTAATCTGACAGATTTTTCAAAAATGGAATTGACTTTTCCCATTCTCGTACCTTGTGAGCATTTTTCCTTGTCACTGAGCAGGTCAACTGTGCTCATGCCTTTAGCCTTCTCCATCATTGATCCCATGTCCTCCCAAATGTCGGTGGGCCTCGGCACTCAGGGAGCAGGGCTGGGCTTTTCCGGCACTGCTGCACTCCCAGAATCTTGGATCTAGAAGCCAGTCCCTCATTAATTGTCAAGTTGAACCTAGCAGCTCAGTGATCCAAGCCACAGGAGGAGTGCATCAGAAAGTCTTCTACAAGCATGGCTTAGGTTAAAGAAACGTACTCCTCAAAAAACTTAAAAGTAGAACCTGTGTGTGACTCATTTATTCTTCTCGGGTACAGCCAAAGGAAATAACATCAGCACCTCACGTGTGCAACCTTTGTTCATTGCAGCATTATTCATAATAGTCATGATAAAGAAACAACCTCATGCCATCAAGAGGTGAACAGATAAAGCAAATGTCATATGCATTTAAACACACATGCACACACATAGAACACAGAATATTATTCATCCTTAAAAAGTGGGTAGTTTTGTCATTTGCAATATGACGGATGAACCTGGAGGATGTTATGCTAAGTGAAGTAAGCCAGATGCAGAAATCAAGTTTCAAGAGGCCCTAACATGCTTGTGCAATCTAAACATAAGTGAAATACATGGAACAAAGAGAACCATGCTTACCAGGGGCAGAGAAGTAGTGGTGACAGAGGTAGGTCTAGGGTAAGTGCTAGTATTGTTTTTTTGATGAATAAGATTAGAGAGCTAACACACAGCATGAAGCCCATGGTTAATAACAATGCATTCCATATGAGAAATTTGCCAACAGAGTAGAGTTTAGTTGACAAACACAACAGTACCTGTATGAAGAGATGGGTCTGTTAATTTGCTTTTGCTGTGAATTTATATATCCAAATATCAGGAACATAAAAAGACTGATATTTCTTTGATTTTTGGAGGGCTTTTATATCCCCACATTTGACACCTCTCAAATTAACTGAGGTTCCCACATTACCCAGAAACCAGTATTTCCCTCAGTTCCTATAAGATATCTGGCAGCTTCTGCATTTGTTGAAAATAAGCTTTACAGGAGTCCCGGGGTGAAGGACATGGAAAACCCCGAAAGAAGCTGTTGGATTTCCTGAACACCTGCCGCCCTCTAAAGGTGCTGCAAAAGTGACTTCTATCTGGGAGAGCCACTATCTGGGAGAAGCATTTGCCACCAAGTCCCTAAAAGATGTCAACAGGGCAGACTTCCCTCTTGGCTTCTCCTGCGGCACTCTAGGCCGGGGCCATGACCCAATTATGAAGCAGAGTCCCTGTGAGAGGCTCAGCCATGAAGGAATGGGATTTGCTCAATCCCACCAGCTCTCACACCACCCCCACAGTGCAGAGCAGCGGCCCTGAGTTCAAATGGCCCCAACACCGCTGCAGGCTAGTGGCACGAAACAGCTGAGCTTTGCTGTTTCACTATTTCTATCTTTGATGCATTTGGGGCCCTTAGCGTTACAAGGATGGATGTTTCAGTGTGCAGGATCTGCAATGACCAGCCTCTGCTCCACCCCTCCAGCATGAAGAAATGACTTGGGAGAGCACATTCCCTTCCAAGAAACAGATATTGGGGCCCTTTTGCAGGAAGGTGCTGGCCACTCCTCCTACCTTACTTCAAGTCATGGAGTGGGAGATTAGAGACTTGGACTCGAGCCCTCTCCATTCCTCCTCCTGCACACTCTCCTCCAGGTCCAGGACTCGGGAAATCCCTGACGACATTCCGAACATCCTTCCCCTCCATGCTGTGGGCCCTCTGGTGCCTCTGGTGGCTGGTTCCTCTGTTCCTCATCACACAGCACCGACTCTGTGAGGCCTGACATGTGTGTTAATGACCATCGTAGACAAGAGGCCAAGTCTCTTACCTTCTCCGGTTTCTGCTCTAGAGATGATGTAAGGAAACTTAACACGCACTGGATCACTCCATCTTCCCCACAGCAAGAACATCTTAAAGGATTTAGATACTGAGGGGAAAAATGTGTATGATAAAGTTACTTTTAGAATCACACACACACACAATAGATTTCAAATTCTCTGATGATTCAGCCCAAGGACACAGGCCCAGCGTGTTGGCTCGGGCTTGAAAGGGTGACTACTCTCTGAGACTGCCAATTTGAGCTCAGGCCAAACTGCAACATGATCGAAGGAAAGGTAAGCGAGACTGATGTTAAAGGTGCAAGTTCAGTCCCCAGGACCAAAAAGAGACAAAATGTGTTGTGTGGCACTTGGCATCACCTTTCAAATGCATAGGTTATTTTTTTTAGAACATGTGTGTGTGCGCTCGCGCACACACACACACACACACACACACACACACACAGAGCCTCTGCCCCCAGTGCAGTGGTGGCAGCTCAAAAGTACAAACTGTTAAATGTTCAATGATCTTATAAGCCAATTACCAAACAGCTATTATAAAATATTAAATCATAGTGGCTTAAAATTGAATAATTATGTTTTTAAAGAGCCAAGGGTACTCAACACGACTCACTTTCTGATTATTTTATGACATTTTCATGCTATCATGTCCTGCAGGATCATTATGCCAATTTTATCTCTGTGGTAGAAATTCTGGATATTGGTATGCTCCCTGGTGGGGGTGTTTACACTGCAGAAATTGGCAAACACTATAAATGAAGAATTTTCCCCTTAGAGAACTGATTGTTAAACATTTTCTAGTTCACCATGGCCCTCCATGTACAGAGTGTGATACCTCCTGCTAAATTGATCTTTGGAAATACAGAGGAGTTTTGTCACTCATAGTCTTCATGAACTCTGTGGCCCCTTCACATTTGTCAACTAACATTCCTCCTGTTTGTGGGAAGCAGGGAGCTCATCTCTTAAAATCTTTTTCTCCTTGAAATACTTTCAGCCATGTACAGAATTATCCCATGTAATGGACTTCATCTCCATACTGCAATTATTAATATCGGGCAGAGGTCCTGTGCTTCTTGGCAAGCCTTGCATTCCCACGAATAAATCATGATAGAGTAGGTTAGCTCTGGAAGGTGGACTGATGGTTTTAATTTGGCCAGTGTAGAGATAGAGTTGGAGTTAAACAAGGGCTTTTCAAAAAATCTAATTCCAGTTGTACAGACATGCTGGGCTGGATGTAGTCACAAAATTCACAGCCAGTGAACATCAGCCCAGGAATAACAGCAGCCACTGTGCCAGAGCCGGGTCCCTGCTCACAGCTGCAGTGTCAAACTCTGTGCCGAACACCCTGTTATGGCCAAGTACTAGGATGCTTCATGTCACTCTTCAGAGCCTGCAGTGTCTACGTGGAGTCACGGAGCATGCATTTAGCTTCTCTGTACTATACAACACATACATACACACACACACACACACACACACACACACACACACACACACACACACACAATTCCAGTGTGAAGCAAATGCATCAGGATTTTCACAGGTGTCACATCCCTCCTCCATCTCCTCCCATTTCTGTCCCAGGACCTGATCCTCAGGGCCAGACACAGATCTCATCTAGAAATCTCCTTCCTGACAACTGGACATTCAAAAAAGAAAAAAAAAAAAAAAGAGGAAATGAAAAGGTCAGATTATGCTTGTCTTTGTATCTCCTGGGCGTGACCTCGAAGGGACAGTCCTAACTGCACAACTCCAGCCCAGTGTCATTAGGTGGCCTATCTCCCTACTGAACATCTCTTGGGCTCTGGCAACTTTATCTCATCTCTGTTGTTCTTGAACAAACCTTTATGGCGGATTCTTGATAGGCAGGAGGAAGTGACAGTGTGCCGAAAGACATATCAAAGAAACTTCATGGGGTACAGCTTTATTGAAGGGGTACCTTTGGGAAAAGCAGAAGATGAAGCTAAAGAAGATGTGCAGATCACATAGCCTGTGGACAACTCCAGGATTTTTCTTTAATACAAAGAAGATTCTAAATAATTTGAACTCAAGCCATGTATTCATCTGCATGTATTATATACACACAGTGTATGGAAAATGAGGAGAAGTCAGAGCTCAATGCATGCATCTCTAGTGTCACAGGCAGCGCTTAAATCTGTGTTGCTTAGAGTAAGGAGTTCATTATGATATCAAGCCTCTCTTGGAAATTTGCCCTCACTCACTCATTTCATTTTGCTCACACAGATGTCTGATGAAAATTTCTTTCTTGTGCTTATGTTTAGCTCTATTTTAACCATAGTGATATCTTTTTATCCTGTACTGAAGAGCATACCTGAACCCAGCACTTTCATACTAAGATACATCTCCAGTTCTTAAAAAAAAATTGTTAAGACAAGTTCTGGTTAAGTCATTAACTTACCCAGACTGGGCTCAAGCTTTCAATCCTCCTGCCTCAGTTCCCCAAAGTCCTGGGCTTGCGGGTGTGTCTCATTATACCTGTCTCAAAACAATACACCTGGGTACTTCCCCTTTGCTACTTTTCAGCAGACTAGTGCACTATAGCAATCTCTGTGTATGAATGTTATAAACCTAACCATCCAAGTGGCCAGGTCTAGTGTCAAGGTGGTTGAATCCAGGGTGTGATGCTCCTTAGACATCCCATGAATCAACCACTGACTCCCAGAATGTGACCAATTTTGGCCAAAGAAGGGCAAGGAGAAACTACACTGCTGTTCCCAGGCAGGTGCCATGCAAGCCAGCAAGGTGGCCTAGGATTTCCAGGTTTTCCTCGTTCTAGGAGACCACTAACTCCCCACACGTATGCTGTTTCAAAAGGCAGCATCCTGCAGTGAGGACAATCTGGAGAATGTCACTGCAGCCCCATAAAACATGATTGTCAGTATGAAGCTCACACTCTGAGATCTTTGCATTTTCACATTTTTGTTGGGTACTGCAGTCTATTCTGAGGTGGGTAATGTGATTAAGTTTCTGCTTGGAATTTTAGGCAGGCCCCCAAGGAATTAAAAGTTTCGATCCATTCCATGGTGTCTGCCTCATACCTATTTGCTGCTGAAGTGAAAGATAACCAGTGTCTACAGGCTGACACCACTTTGGTCATGTAGGACATTTGAAATGGACACAGTGATGTTTCGTTTATTATTTATTTATTTAATTTTGAGACAGGGTCTCACTTTTGTAGTTCAGGCTGACCCGGAGCTCAGCCTTGAACTCACAGCAATCCTCCTGCCTCTGCCTCCTGAATGCTGGTATTATAGGCATAAGCAACCAGGCCTGGCATTGTGGTATGTGGTACTGATTGCCAGTAGGGGTGAGTCTCCACACCCAGTATTGTTGTATGTGGTTACCAGGGATTGAACCTGCACTCTTGTGCTTACAAGGCAGGCACCGGCACAACTGAGGTAAATCCCCAGCCCAACAGTTACGTTTCTATGATGGTCTTTGATGGTAAATATGTGACTACTGGCTATCTAGAAAGTGGGTTGAAACACAGCAAATCATCTTTGTACACTATGAGAAAGAATATGAAACAACTGCTTGACACAGTAACCAAACTCCTTCTAAGTGTTAAGTTATATCTGTCTCTACCCAAGCTAATTGTCTCAATTCCATTTTGTTTGGAAAGTGCATCATCACAAAGAACTATTCCGGGTGCTGAAGCTAGAGTCAATAGTACAGTGCTTACCTGTTATTCATGGTCACACTTCAAAAACAATCATACAAACACTTATTTGCAGTTTCAAATTTTCTCCCTATTTTTTCAAACTTTTTATAATTTTATTAGCATGCATTTTCAATAGATGGAGTTTACATTGATCTTGGGGAGTAGATGGAAGCCCTTAACACAGTTCATTCTTTTAAAATCTCTTTCCTCTTTTCACTTACCTCCCACCCTCCATCTCTAAATCCCTTTTCCTCTGTTTCATTATTGTTTTGTTATTCTTAGTTCATATTTATGAAATCTAACATCTGCATTTGTTGTATGTGGTACCTATATATGACACATTTTAAATCTCATACATATTTTTGTTAAAGTAACCATCAAAATTGATACTATTTTTTATATATTTCTCTTCTTTTCTGTGATCCCTCCTTCTGTCTTGACATTAGCCTGGCAACCTAAGTTTCAAGAAAAACCTGTAGTACCCCATACTTCAGTGGTTTCTCTTCTTGTTTTAACTGAAATAACTTTAGCAAAGATTTCTAGAGAATTTTCTACTGTGTTTTCCATTTTTCATATATTTTCCTTTTTATTCTTGTTTTGTAATTATCAAAAATTTTTACAGGGCAATACTTTTGTAAGATCAGATTATATGGTGTTATATTGAGTCAAAGATACTTCTGACTTTCCAAATACACTTGCTACCTTATAGGTAACTACTAAAAATAATCTAGCAAGTTCTATATGTACACATACAAGCTTGATCTCTTTAAATATCCTTCCCATTGTTCTGCAGCATCTTCTCTGCCTACTCATTAATATATCTCTTGCCATTTCCAGTACTATTTATTTTTAATATCATTTTTATTTCCTGCAAAGCATCCCATAGAATATGTTTCATAATTTACTTAACCATCATCTATCTGATGAGCAAGTAAGCTGATTCCGGATTTTTAGATATTATGAGCAACACTGCAATTCATGTTTGTGTAGCAAGGAATCTGCTAGTACTTTGCTCACTTCTCATACTTGGAGATCGAGTCCCAGCTATTAGCACAGTTGGAGTTTCCTTGAAGGTCTTTCTATACCATCTTGTTCCTTGTCACTGAATTTACAAAATTACATGAGTGAGAAAGTAAAACCCTGTAGACAAACACTCCATTAAAATAAAATGAAATTTTATGAATGATAATTTTTGGTGCTGTGCTTTTCCCTGCAGCCCTGCAGCCTCAGGACCTAAAGGATGGGGGAATTTGTTCTGTGGGACTCGGAGCTGCCCCACGGCAAGTGCCTCATTGCTAAAGGATGCAAGTGAGCCAGTGAGTCACACTGGAACTAACCACAAAGACTGAGGGCCTGAGGTGGGACCTCACCTTTACATTTTCCTATTTTACTCTTGCTGAGCTGAGGGTTACTGACATCATCTTTCAGCAAATTGGGGTGAGTTCTCAGATGATGTTTGCTTTATCAACGATGTATTTGTTTCTTTCATTAAAAAGCACCAGAAATCTTCCCAGTGGGAGAGCAGCAATCACAATCACGGGAAAGGGGAAGAACAATGTCACAGGCTCTGAGCCTTTGCTCTGAGCTCTGCAGGATTTTGTCTGTGCTGCAGAAAGAGGCTGCACCAGGCTCCCTCCCAGGACTGGGGCCAGCTGCAGGCTGCTGGAGCGGACACCTACTTTCCTAGCACAGCTGGAGGACGGCTGTGCGGTGGGGCCAGCCCAGGTCCTCTGGAAGACACTGACTGGAGGATTTAACCAAAAGGAGCAAAAGTCCTTTTATTACCAAATAGAAAACAAAACAAGGGAATGAGGACAGAAATGAAGCCAAAGCATATTAGTGAAAATAACAACTGTGACGGACTCAAATTTTTCTGCTAACAGCTTTGCAGATGAGCAAACATGAATTACATACAGTTCAGCTGTGCTTCTACTCAATTAAACTGAACAACGTGAATATTTTCAGAGTCAAATGTAAAAAACTCAAATATCAACCAAAAGCAAAATAAATATGGCCATTTCAAATCAGAAATTAGGATTCAAAGTAGGAATATATAAATGAGACAAAGAAGTATATATTACATGTTAATGAAAACTGAACTAACCTGAGGAGAAATATCCAACATCTTATACCCAAAGAATAATATAAATCAAGATCAGTCAAGAAAAAAACAATTGTGCATAAAAGTGCAAATGAATGAAACCACATTCATAGAGGTAGGATTAGGTTTGCTTTTTCTGGTACAGAAAAATCAAATGAATAAAACAATGTAAGTCTGTTTAGGGTTTGATTGACAAAATTAAGTTCAATGAACATGAATATCAACACATAAATACACATGGAATTAGAGTTCTACTTTATAATTATGTGTTTTACTTGCATGAGAATATATAAGTACATACACACATACAACATCCATGCATACATATATATATATATAAATTTATATCAATAAATAAAGGCTGATACTTTTCTCCATTCATATTAAATATATACAGTTATCTAGCTAACAAGCACTACATATATACAGAATTTATGGGTGTAGAAACTTTATAAGCAATAACTCAATGACATTAACAAAATGAGTATAAAATAATCATGCCACTAGAAAGCTAAAAATTAACTTTCTAATCAAGAATTAAAAGTTATTATTCAAGAGAGAAAACAAATATTTACCTTTGCTTAAAATATTATGTGAACTTAAAATATCCAAAGGAATCAAGTAGAAGATACAGTATACTTTTAAGAAAATACAAAGCAAATAGATTAAAACCCATGCCTATTTTGAATATCAGCAGTGACCACTTAGAAGATACTTGAAAATTAACATTTCTCTGATAATAGAAAAATAATAAGAATTTAAGATCAGAATCAAAGCAATACAGGTCTCTTAACAGAAAAATATTACAATATTTCTAAACTGAGAAAAATAAATAGAAATCCTCAGCTCCAGGAGAAGATTGATATTATACAAGTGCCAGAGTGCAATTCCAACCAAATCCCAGTGGAAGTTTTTTTGCTTGAAAATTATTCTAAAAATCATCTAGAGGCATAATTACAGAGAATAAACCCAGAATGTCCCCATTTCTCTTTACAATGGTCTTGGAATATCTTGCTAGTCCCGGAAAGGCAGTCAAAGAGAAGCTGAGGGACGGACTGGAAAGAAACAAACAGCTTGAAAATGCCAGAAGAAAATAAAATAATAAAAAAACAATTCCATACATCAACCCTCCAAGGATTTTCAGATTCATTATTAACCAAATAAGTGACTTAGAATTTTTCTAACGATAAAATTAACATATAAAATCATCCTTCTAGATAGGCCCATAAAATGAAAATATTAAAGATACTGTTTTTAATATGATAAAATGATAAAAATCAAGCAACTAAGAATAAATATGGCACACAAAATAGACAAAACTTCTACATATAAATTTAAGTTAAAGATGAGATAAATATTGAAGGTAAAAAACCACATTCACAGTGGCATAAAGATGTCAGGTCTGAGGTTGATCAATAGATTTTAAAGGGAATATAATAGATCTAAAGATCTGATGTGAACTAATTATAAAGCTACTTAAAATTTTCACATAAAAATCCAAAGTGCCAAGAATAGCTCTAGTTACCTTAAAAGGAAACAACAAAAGAAAAGAATCACTTTACAAGAAATTAAATGTTATAACTTTGAATACATTAGGATAATGAATATTAGTAAAGTGATATTCAAATGGGCCAGCAGAGCTGGCTTAAATATCTGAAACCAACTATACATACCTAACTATTGATTTATAACACAAATGTAATTGAATAACACTGAAGGCAAATACAAACTTTCCAAAATAGTGCTGAGGAAACCGTGTATTCGTAGAAGGAGATCATACTCCAAATCACTACTTTATACCCCAAACTCTAACTCAAAGTGTTACAGATGGAAATATGAAAAGGAAAGGAGTACAGTGCTCACCAGACATTGTAGGAAAACCCAGTTAAGATTTAAAGATACAAAAAAGACATGCAGGCTACATATTTACACAGGATACATACAGCAACCATACAAGAATTATGTGATACACTTTAATATTTTTAAAATACAGGCATCTTTTCATGGACAAACATCATCAAAACTATCACAAGACAGTCACACAAAGGGGGAAGATATTTCTAATCACAAAGAGCAGACCTGGAGTTTATAAAATGTATAAAAGTGTACTTATAAAATGTACTTATAAAACCACACAAAAAGGACCAGCAAACCATCTAAAAATAAGCAAAAGTCATGATTAGACACCTCACAAAGGTGGAAATCAAAACAGCTAATAGACATACTGCCAAGTGTTCATTTTTATTTATCCCCAGGGAAATGCAGATAAAAACCAATAGATACTATACAATGTCCACCCAAAAAGCTAAAATAAAAAGGTAACACCAAGTGGTGGTGAGACTACTATGCAGTAGAAATTTTTATGCCCTGCTGACTGGAGCATAAATTTGTCTTGCATACTGAAAACCATTTTGCATTATCTATCAATATGAACTATACAATAAACTCTAAAGCATATTCAGTCTCCAGTGTACCCACACAAATGTATCTGCATGTATCCTGGAAGACATGTAGATGGGACCTCAGTGGTGACATTCAACAAGATCCTCAAACTTCCAACAACAGAAGAAGAGGCCCGTGTGTCTTAGGATACTAATTCTATAAAATATTTCATAGCAATGAAAGATATTGAACTGCAATTGTCCTGTTTTTTTTTTTTTTTTTTTTTTTTTTTTCCTTTTTGAGACAGGATCTTGCTTTGTAGTTCAGGCTGGCCCTGAGCTCAACCTCGAACTCACAACAATCCTCCTGCCTCTGCCTCCCAAGTGTTGGGATTACAGGTGTGAGCCACCACAACTGACACTGTCGTATGTGATACTGATTGCTGGTGCATGTGAGTCACCATGCCCGACACTGTTGTATGTGATTACCAGGGATTTAACCTGGGCCCTTATACTTGCAAGGCAGGCACTGGAACCACTAAGCTAAATCCCTGGCCCTAATTATTCCTAACTATATGGGTAAGCTTTAAGCATAAAACACTAAACAAAAGAAATCAGGTACTAAAGAATCCTTAACTCCTTTTATATATAGTTCATTTATATATAAATCCCCTTAAATAAAAATTTAAAATTATACTGAAGTGTTTCAGGGTATATATTTAGATAAATAACATAGAAAATGATAAGGAAAAGAAGCACTGTGACAACACTGAGCCAAGAGAGGACAATTGTTGTGGCCTGGGTGTTGGGCCTGGGAGTAGGCCTTCAGGGCCTCTCAGGGACTTCAGTGTTCCATCTCTGTACCGGGGTGGTATTTCTGTGTGTGTTCATTTTTTAATAACTTGTTAAGTTTTACACTTACAGTTCATGCTTTTTAAATATATGCACTATATTTCATAAGAAAATGAGAAATTTTAGAAAAGAATACATTTGTCAAAGTGGAAGTAATGAATAAGCTCTTGCCCTCCCATATATTAATGTGCATAATAAATCTGTAATAATAGAAACACTGTCTAGGAACAGATGGCCCCATCAACAGGACAGAATGGGTCCTTCTGCAGCCCTGCCCAAGACATGTGCACATTTAGAATGTGATAAAGGGGTCTTTCCAGGAGAGAGAACTTGGTTATTTTAAAAATATACTAACAGGATGATAGACTAGTTAAACAGAAAAAACTATTGAACCTAGTAATTCCTTTCATATCCTATACAAAAAAAAATATAGACAAAAAATCATGAGTTAAATATAAATATACAATAATGACACTATGTGACATTTGGACACAGGAAAGCTTTCTAAGTAGACGACAACAACAACAAAGGAAGAAAACAGATAACAAGAAATAAAATAAACAATAAAATAACCGCATATGCTTTTAAAACTGATGTCAAACATTTCTAATGTCAAAACCTTCCAATGTCGAAAATTTAAAAATATGTACTGGGGTAAATCAAGCATGGGATGCATAAGCACTAACATCTTTTAATACACAAACATGTATTGTCTATCTGTACAAACTATCAGTGTTGAATTTTTTTAAAATGTTAAGAATTAAGAAGATAGCCAATATTTTACCAAAAAAGAGAGAGAGAGATAAACACAAAGGGATAGGCATGATTCAAAGGTTCAGACTTGCAAGGAATTGAATAGCTAAAAGAAGAAGACATCCCATTTGTCACTCATCAAATGGACATATTTTAAAATGCTCATTTTCAAAGACTAGGGTAGAGTTGAGTAAAAATCTTACCAGGCTGTTGGCATGTCCATCAGGGTAGTGATTCACCAATGATCATCAAGAGCAAAAGGTCCATTTCTCCCCTTTTACCTCGTTGTTTCTCTCCTGAATGTCTGTTCCAGAAAAACAACAAAAAATGTGGACAGATTAATGCATAAACACGCTTCTTGCTATGCTATTTATAATAGCAAAATATTGGATTGCCTAAGGTCTCACAAGGAAGTAAACCTGATTCATCCCCTAAAGACCAGATACATAACCACTGGAATCCTGCTCACTGGGAGCTTTTGATACCATGGGAAACTCATGAATAATGTGAACAGGGAAGTTCCAGGTTTCAGGGGCCTGAAGACTACAACTTGTGTAGCCTCAGAGAGAGGATAAAAATCACTAGTGCAGGAAAGATCCTGTGTAGGTCAAGAGCCCAGAGGTTTAAGCTTCGTTTCCTTCATAGAAACCAGCTCTGAATATTAAATTATGGAGCTTAGGAAAACAACACAAAAATACATGTGTAATAAAAAGGGACTGAAATGAAGGAACAAACCACTGACTCAGGGTGCTGAAACAATGGTTGATATATATCCTTTATTTATGATTCATTCATTTAAAAATTATACATAAGGAAGCAGAAGGGGCAAGAAGGGGAAATTTAGAAGGCCAAGCATAAAGGACAGAATGAGCAAAGACGCAGAGACATAGGCTTTGGGATAGTTACAGAAATCAGCAGAGTTGCCTGTGAAGGTGACTGGGAAGCAGCCATCCCATCACCTACATGAAGCTCATGTTAAGGAAAGCTCCCAACTTCCCTATTTTCCCCAGACATTGGGGCTCTTACCATGTAAAGAGGAAGGACTGCAGCACCAGCTATACCTTCTTGTGTTACTCTCCTAGAAGCTCCAGTTCTCAATATTCCTTGAAAGGCCCTGAGTAGTGCAAGAGGAAAGGAGGGGTGTGGAGTCTGGAATGGGGGGTATGACATCACACCAACCCCATGCCCTATCTGGATCTTCTGGCTGGAATATCTGAACCCCCTTCCTGACTAGGTGCTTAGGCCCCATCTCAGCGCTGGGAAAAGGTATCCTTGAAGGAAAAAAGAAAGCAAAACTCATCAAACCTGGATGGAGGAGTCCAAGTCTCTATGCACCTGAGATGAGATAATGTGAAGATTGCAACCTGCCAGCCAAGTCTTGCATGCAGGGGAGATAAGGGAAGGGTATGTTTTTAACACAGGTGTCTCTTGCCTGTGAAAGAAATTGGGGCTTCCTTTTTATCTTTACCCTTTAGGAATCATCAAACTTTTTTGATTCTAAAACTATAAATGATCACAGAAGCTCTTCACAGGTACCATAGCACATTTCTTTCAAGGTCATTATTTGAGCAAAGGAGATACCTGTAACAGACAACAAATTAGAAGAGATAGAAAAAGAGGAATCATTTTCAGGGAAATAAATCTTTTCCCCTCATCACCTGCCCCAAAGAAGTCTAATTATTTTTACTCTCTCATAATCTTTACTATTCTAAAGGTAAAAATAGGAAAAAATTTAATTTTATTAGCAAAATTTACTAGATTAATATGACTAAGAACTCCACATAAAATGTTAGCATTAAATATTAAAATATATTAATAAAATACTAGATTATTAAAGCCTAATATTTAATATAACACATTAATTGGGGGAATTGTGTCAGTTCAAGCATAAAAGAGAAAATAAAAGATTCTGCGAACCTTTACAAAGCAGAGTGACAATAGGCACCAGCTTAAGGCTGGCTCAGTAGAAGTCAAAGAAGGGTCCCCTTGGGTCAGATCCCTGCAGAACTGTGTAAGGAAGAGTTTTAGTTGAAGAACTGTTGACCAAGGTGTGGGCCAAGTAGAAATCAGTAAGAGATGATGGAGCCCTGGGGACCAGCAACAATGGAAAGCTGTTACCAACTGGGCCTGAAGGGGTCAGAGAAGGGAAAGACAGCCACAGCACAGCAAGCAGGGCTTTGGCCACAAAGGCCAGAGTGGGCCAAAAGTGTTTTGCCTACTCCCCAGCCTCTCAAGGAGGACCTTCACTAGAGCCCTCATCTTGGCCTCGCCTACGTTAGAGAGGCTTCTGGTCCCTCCTACCAGACAGGCCACGTAGAAGTGAAGAACAGGGAAAGCAAGGGAGAGCACATGATGCCAACCAAGTATGCCAGGTCCTAGAAGTGAAACGGGGAGTGGGTGTGGATGGGGAGCAAGAGGCAGACGGTGGGAAGGATCAGCCCCACCTCCTTGCAATTCCTGTCCTCACGGCCCACTGATAACCAGCCAGTCATCTTTGCTTTTAGCAGCACTATGAGAAAATGACCCACCTGGAGTCAGGGGGCAGGTGAAGGATAGCAATGCCCGAGTAACTTGGCAGGGAAGTTGGAGGAGCCTCTTGAAATCACTGGCTTCTTTTAGCAGCCTTACTGTCTCTACACCTTGTTCACCCCGTCCTCTCATTGGGAGCAGAAGGAGGTGACTCAAAGCCATGCATAGGGGGAAGAGACAAAAGCATGTTCTGATGCTGGCCCTGTCACCAGTGCCTTGCAGTGGGCAATGCTTCTACACATGTATGTGGCAGTGCACTGGACAGAAGCCCCTCCCCAAGAATGTGTTCTCTCCAAAACTCAAAAGTTCCAGTATAAGAATCTTGTCTTCTTAATGGAAATGTTTTTGAATTTATACTTTAAAAAAACCCTTCAAAACATGATGCTAGTGTGAAAAACTAAGACTCACAGCTAAGAAAAAATAGCTAGAGTTTGTGGAGGAGGTCCTACAGAACAGGTGACTTAACCAGCAAATTATTTTCTCTTAGTTTTGAAGGCTGGAAGTCCAAGATTGAGTATTGGTCTCTCCTCCTGGCTTGTAGAGAGCCATGTTCCTCCAGTGCCCTCACCCTAATTTCCCTCGTGCCTATTTTAACACCCTAACCTCCTCCTATAATGGAATGCCCATTAATCAGGATGAGGGGCTGCACAAGTGACTTCATTTTACCCCAATCACTCCTTTAAAGCCCTTTAAAAATACAATCGCATTCTGAGGTGCTAAGAGTTAGCACTTCAGCCAAAGGGGTTTGGTGAAACACTGGTAGCCAGTAAGAGCAGTGACACTGGAAAATTAAAGATGAGAAACTCAGCCAGAGAACTTGGTGCAGTGGCAACCCAGGCAACATCCATGATGGGAATGGGTGTTGAGTGGCTAGAGAGGATAGAGGCAGGAATAGAGCGATGGAGGGAGAGATGAAGAAAGGAATACCACGCCTAGAAAAGTACCAGGAAAAGAGAGAGAGAGAGAGAGAGAGAGAGAGACAGACAGACAGACAGAGACAGAGACACAAAGAGAGGATATCTTTAAATATTTATCCACCAAGGAGTGGTGGCATCTTCTCTGGCATCTTCTCTACCATTAAGAAAGTATATAGCTAAGATCCCTTCTGCATTTTTTTCCATACGTGTGTACATTCCTCTTTAGGAGATCCTATGGGGTGAGAAAAATCTTACAGACATGCACTTGGGAAATATTATCGGTTTACAAAATGACTCATAATGGACACTTTATTTCCTAACACACCTCAAATGTATTGGAAACACAATCAATCTGTGGAGCTGTTCTTTTCTCAGGAAACCTACCCATAGGTGCATGAAGTCAGATACATGGGTATTTGATTTATTCAGCTTGACTATAAAACTTAACTGAAGTCTTGGACAACCAAGCCAAAGACTTCAAAGTCAAGAAAATTATAGCCTGTGAATTCAAAACATATTAAATATGAAAATTTCCCATGATTTTTCAAAAATATATTTTTTACAAGATGAATTTTAAAAATACTTTGGGCTTTTTTACCTGGTATATTAAAATGTTGTATGCATGATATAACAAAAGCTTTATAACACAGCTTAAATATTATCATAGTTTTAATAAAAAAAATCACACCCCTCAAAGGTTGTATCATTCAGAAACATGACTTAATAGACTAACTATCACAGTTAGTTTTAAGAATATTTGTCCTTGATACACAAAACCAATAACATGTGTTTTAATGTAGCTAGCCCAACATTTATGGCAGATGTGAAAAATTGTATTCAAATTAGAAATGCTAAAATTAATATTTATTGACTCCATGTTTCATTATCACTAGAAATTAGTTTGTTCTAGGATAAACAGTTTATAGCAAGATATAAATATGTTCCATTGACCTATTAACTGGTCCAATATATTATGGAATTATTGACAGCAGCAGTAAAATTTACTAACAGCTATTAAACCTTTTAACATACTTGATATGCCTCTGTCCCTGAAATACCCAAGAATTAGGTGTGGGAGGTTTTTTTAAGGATAATCTTCTGCTGATATTAAATTCTTCCAAGATTTTAATATATTGTCTAAGTTTATGGGTCATAAAATAAACCTAGAGCATACAAAAATTTACATGACAATATTATTTTTTTTCAGAAAAGGGCATGTAAATTTTAGTACAGTATGAATAATGATATAAACCACTAGAACACATAAAAAAGTTCCCAAACTGCATTAAAGGAGTATTTATATTTTTAATTTAATTCACAAAGCCTAGAGACTAACTGAGTAGGCCAGCAGACATGGAAGACTCGGGCAATTACCACGACGTATTGTAATTTAGACAAGCCCAGACCCAGAAGAAAGCCAGCATTCACATGGGTAGCCAGGTATGTGCCAGGGTCCTGCATATGACACAACATGCTTTTCTGGAGGAACAGACCCAGAGTTTCCATAGTAAAGGAAAAATTTAATTAAAAAGTTGCATGGATAGCTCATCTCCCATTAGAACAATCTGTGGAGCTGCTGAGGTAATTTTGCTTGAGTCACTTGAAGGATAGGCTGCTGTGGGGTTGACAGATGTCATCTCTCTCTTGCTGGGTGTAGAGGGATGAATACTAGGGCCTTACAGAGACTGCTGTAGGGCAAGGTCTTTGGCCTCCTCTACTATCCATCCATTAAGCTCTGGTAGTCACAGAAGCAATGTCTTAGTTTCTTTACCTTTCCAAAAAATCTCTACACAGTCCACTTACACTTGCTACTCCGCAAAGTTAACAGTAAGGTCTTTTCCCATATTCTACCACCATCATAGAGTATGCATTAGTGCCCTATGGCTACCAGAGCAAAATGCACAAACTGGATGGCTTTAGAGGACAGAAGTAGATTGTAAGAAGCATAGAAGTCAAACCTGGAGAAGGCAGTGCTGCCTTCTCTCTAAGATTCTAAGGATGAATTTTCTGACTACCCCCAATGCCAACTTGCCTTCCTTTGCTGGTGACCCCAGAAATCTATCTTATGTTCTACTTTCACCTGCCTCCTTTCTCTGTCTTTCACTCCTCCTCCTGTTCTACTTTCACCTATCTTATGTTCTACTTTCACCTGCCTCCTTTCTCTGTCTTCTTCATCTCCCTTAGCTTTCCTTGTGTCTTTGTTGCTGAATTCAGAAACCATCTTGATAACCTAGGAAAACTGTGGTAGTTAATGTCACATGTTAACTTGGCTAAGCCATGGTACCAAGGTGTTTGATCAAACATTAATCTAGATATCTCAGTGAAAGTTTTCATGATGAAATTGTATGTGCAAACTGGACTCAGGATGCCCAGAAAATTAAATCATTATTTTGGGGTCTGTCTAGGAGGATGCTTCCAGGAAAAATTAACATCTAAATTGATGACTTAAGTAAAGAATATGTACCCAACTTCCAATGTGCCTAGATATTATAAAATCCCTTAAGGACAGAAACAGAACAAAAAGTGGAAAAAGACCAAACTCACTGTTGATTTGACATTTTGCTTTTGTCCTTGATATGGAAAATCATGGTACTTAGGTTTTCAGACTCACATTCAGCATGGGCTTCACAATACCTTCCCATTTTCAAGTCTTTGGATGAGAGCTGAATTACACAACTGGCTGGCTCCCCTGGATGTTCAGCTTTACAAATGATGAATCCTTGGGTTTTCTTAATTTCCATACTCGCTTGAAATAATTCCTATGATAAGCTCTCTCTCTCTCTCTCTCTCTCTCTCTCTCTGGCAATCCCTGAATAACATGGTACAGTATTTGTTTAGGTGAGATTAATGCTTTTGTTATGGTTGTCACCTAAAATATCCCCTAAGAAGGTTGATTTTTGAAAGATTAATTACTGATGAGGATTTGAGAAGTGATGGGAACATGAGGGTGCTAACTTCATCGTAGAGTAATCCACTTAGGATGTTGTCTGATGGTACCACTGGGTGGCCACAGAAACAGGAGATAGGACCAAGTGGGGGGAAGGAATGTAGGGTTGTGCACAAGACAGCTGAATCTGGTCTTAAACTTCTTCCTCCCACGCTCTTCCCACCTCTATTTCTGGCTACCACAAGACAGGCAGTTCTCACATCCTTTGCTACACGGGCCTCGATAGACGGTGAATCAGATACCATGGACTGAATCTCTTGAAACTGTGAGTCAATATAAACCAACCCTTTTCCCTTCAAGTTGATTTGCTCAGGTATTTGATTACAGTGATAGAAAGCTGATGAATACAATTTAAATCAATAGCATTTGAGTAAAACAAATCACCCTCGATTCTATCATGAGGTCTTATCCAGTTAATTGAAATTCCTAACAGGAAGAAAGTGAGGCCCTAGAAGAAAGGGGAAATCTCCCAGACAGTGGTTTTTAGGCTGAAACCATAATATCCATTCTCCAGTTTGCTTTCTACCCATACAGACTTTAGAGATATTAGTCTCTACAATTATGTGAGCCAGTTTCTTAATATCTCTCTCTCACTCCCTCTGTCTTCTCTTTGTGGTTGTACATCCATACACATTGTCATCAATGCTATGGGCTCCTAATTACCTGAAAAACACTCTTTTAAAATAAAGTGATATTTATGAAATCTATGATATGATTGTGACTGTGAAAGTGTCTTTGAGGGGCCACATTTAACCACTTACAAGACACAATGAACATATTTAGTTGAGTGGTACAGAATCAAAGAAACCTTAAAACTTATTCACAAGATTTAGCTTTATATGTGATTTGTTTTATATCCATGTCACCTAGTAATGTTGGGAAATGTGAGGCTGTCACAGCTAGAGGTTCACTCCAGTGGTACATGACAGTGGTATTGCTCAGAATTAGGGACTCATGAAGAGACTGTGACACAGTAACCTAGACCCGGCTGGGAACATGACAGAGTAAACTTCCCTTTTCAAAGGCGGGGGGTCTTTACCTCTAATCCTTTGCAAGCAGCAGTCTCTGTAAGGGCAGCAAACTAAACTGCAGGGACCACATCTGCACACAGAACAGCACTGTGATGCAGCCCATGGACACCCACCAAATAGTACTTATACTGTGGCCTTCTAGCAGGAAAGAGAGAAGCCAACCTTCGTGTCTGCTCTGGAGCCTGAAGCACAGTAGGATATTTACCAAGTAAATGAGAAAGCCCTATGAGGTACACAGAGGCCAAAGCAAAAGGAGCACTTTGCCAAGTTTGCACAGGGCTTTGGATGTTCTCTTCCTAGATGTGAAATGTCAGAGGAGCAGAGATGAGAGAGACTACGTCCTTCCAGCAAGGAAGCCTAAAGCTCAGTTGGAAAAATCTAGTTATAATGTGCAATATTTCAACAGTAATCTCTGTCAAAAATATATCTTTAAAGTATGGTATCTGCATGTGTGCTATTTATATATATGTGATTTAAAAAGATATCTGAGTTTTTGTGACATTTGGATCTGCCTATAAAGCTACTTCTACTCTCTTGGTCTTTGCTCCTGATTGGCAATGATCTTGGCCTAAATATCCCCCTGGGATTTCTAATGCATAAATGTAAACATTGCTTTAAGTTAAGAACATCTTTAGTTTTCCTTTTTTTTTTTTTTTAGCCATAATACAAAAAGTTGACCCTTGAAAATATTTTCCCCTTGTGTAGGTTATACGAGTTGTAGGAAATGGAATCTATTTGCCAAATTGTCCTAGCACCAAAACTCTTC
The DNA here is from genome assembly GCA_004026965.1 of Petromus typicus. Classification (NCBI taxonomy): domain Eukaryota; kingdom Metazoa; phylum Chordata; class Mammalia; order Rodentia; family Petromuridae; genus Petromus; species Petromus typicus. The sequence goes on from PVIR01000004.1 coordinate 715,695, forward strand.
AAGGTGAAAGGCACCACTGATGACCACAGGGCAGCAGCTTGACCCCACGAGCAGGAGATCAGGCTATCAGCTCTCCCGGTCTTTCCTAGCAGTTTAACAGAGAGTGCCCTGTGTCACAGACACTTGTTTACATGAGAGCATTATTTCCATCTTTCTTCTGAAGCCCATCCTGCTTGCTGGTCAGTTTCCTCAGAATTGAATTTAGACCTTCAGTTATTAATGTCTGAAGCAAAGTCAGTGTGTAGTCAAAACAAACAAATCCTTTATACATAAAAAGAAAAAAAAATTCCATACCAGGGATCAGCCAGTATCCCAGCAGGAAACAGATGGCTCACTCAAAAAAAATAATTCAAGGAGAGCTTATTTATAAAAGACCTAATTACATGGGTGCACACTGGGTGACTGAAGACCATGAGGGATATTATCAGGGCTCCCCACAACGGAGCTATTACAACTCTTAGGCCCAGCAGAACAATGAAAAGGAGTAGACCAGAATTGGAGGAGGCAGACAGAGAGAGAGGGAGAATAAAAGAAAAGGAAAGGAAAGGAGGAAAGTTACTTACATTAAGGAGTTAGGTTCCATAATTAAAAGAACTAGTAAGTTTAAATGCAGGGAGTACAGGCCAATGGGAATCTCACGAGCTGATGGGGACTGTAATTTTAGTTTTGTGTAGTTTGCTGTAGGATTTCATCTGGTTCAGTCCAAGAGACTGGTCATTTTATTCTATGCATACTTTCATCTGATTGGATCAGGCCCACCCACATTCTAGAGGCCAATCTCTTCACTCTGTGTTCACCGAATTAGATGTTCATCTCATCCTAGAATGTTGTCCACAGTGACACATGATGTGCTACCCAAGAGGTAGAGCAGATCATTCAAGCATATGTCATGGTGACAATCTGTTGTAATGCCCTTCTGGAAGAATTCAGACAAACCCATAACACTCGAGGACCAGAAGAAAGGATGTAGTTGACTATGCAATAGAAGACCTAAGTAGCATGACACTATCACCAGCTCTTCTTACCAGGAAGTGGCCTGTAGCCACTAATTCTGTAGTCACTAACTCTAGTCACTGCCACATCCGCATTGAGCTCCTGGGGCAATGTCTAGCAAACCACCAGTCTTAGCAATTGCACCAGCAATGTAAAGATATTGAAACCTTCTCTCAGTTCTTTTGTCATATAGCAAGATGATCAAAGAGTAGCAGAAATTCAAACAATATCCCAGAAGATTGTCAGCGTCGCCACCGACCTAATCAATTCATATCCAAATCTATTGTTTTGAACTCATCCACCTAAATGATACATAGACTGCTCATCTTGTTCACTTTAGTCATTCAACCATTGACCTGACTTAGAGTATGATACTCAAAAGTACTATCTTAAAACCATTACCTACTCAGTAATAAGATTCCTACCTACCGAAACTATGAACTGAATGCTTTTCATCAGAGTTGGCTTTGAATTATCCTGGAGACTAGTGGTCTTAGAACTTGCCTCATTCTCTTTGGCTCTCAGGAATCCTGACCACTAGAAGGGGAGGTGTGCATGGCATGAGGACAACAAAGGCATTGGTGGAATCTTGTAAACACAGGTTATGGCATGTCGATCAGAACCATTTAGGTTAAGATGATGGTTTATTCCAAAGGCCTCAGTTTCTGCCTGTTTTGGTGGTGGTTCCTCTCCGCTCCCAAATCAGGGTCTGGAGGAACAGTGCCAACCGGTCCCTCAGCACAGGGCCACTGGCTGACATCCTTGTAATACGCGGTTTGTATGGAATGAAAGCAGCTTTGGTTTCCTTTTGAGCGAGCGCACCCAGTTACCGACGTGACACTACGGTTTCCTCGCTCGGCTTTGAAATCTCGTAAACTCACAAAAGCTACTGTCGAGTTCAGAACAAACACAGGGGGTATGTTTGGTTATTTGTTTTTGTAGTAAAATAAAATATTTATTATCGGCAGACACCTACTGTGAACAGAGGGGGAGGCCACTGCGTTTCATCTTGCCGGTGTCATGTTTGACTTCCATTAGGGATGGATTACAGACCTGTGGGTTTTCATGAATTCAGAAAGTCCACTTTGAACACTGATTTCAAAGCCTACAGGGGGTGTGAGGAGTGTAAGAACACAGCTTTGGAGGAAGGAACCTGTTGCATCTAGCCAGCACCTTGTGTTTGATAAGGCAGAGCTGGGTTCCCTTCGAGGGAGAGGCCAGGACGCTTCTCCCTTAATAAGATGACTTTAAAGGAAGCTCGCCTATTGTTTCCTCTACCCTTTCCTCAAGGTGTACACAATTAATTCAGTCTTGGAATCCGGAGAAAATCACCATTGTGTCAGCCTTCTTTGCCTCCCCGTGTCTCTCTAACTTATCACAGGGAATGCGAAAGTATCCTGAATCACCAGGGGCTGCTGGCTTAACTCTTGCGTGCTTGTTCAGCTGGCTCCCTATGCTCTTGTGCCTGCCTGCACCCACACCCACACCTGAGACTCTCCAGCGACACAGAATGGGACCAAAATAGAAAGGATGGCCACGTTAAGCACACATCTGCAGTTCAGTCACATCGCGATGCTCTTCTGACCTTCAGGTTTAAAAATACTCTGGCACCCTGGAGTCTATTTGAGGAAGGTTGTCCTGGGCAGGAGAGCTTGGAGGCCCTTCCCCCTGAGACTTTTTTTTTCATAGAGAAGATAGGAAAAGGGTAAGTCCAGTTAAGTCCTGAAGAATGTGGAATTCTATCTCAGGGAAGAAAGGCTGGATTTGGGCTGGACTGCCAAGGGAGCTCTAAAGCAAGCCTCGTACAAGAGGATTTTTATGGAGTAGAGTTTACAGTCTTCAAAGACAAAGTTGTACTGCCTCCTCAGGGGACTGGGAGCCTTGTATCATTGTAGAGTGGAGATCCCTTGGTGGGCAATATGTACAGGATGAAGGGATGTAATCATCAAGTGAATACAACTATGGGGCTAAGAAGATACCCTTCTCTAATAGCTGAGATGTCATCTTTAGGTCAACTGTTTAGAAAAAGGAATGTGTCAAGTAGAAGATAAGCAGCTAGGCAAAGGGACTTCTCTACTTGCTTCAGCCTTCCAAGAAAAGCCAGGGGGCATTCAAATCACTTCCTAAAGTAGCATCAAGAGTCACACAGAATTCTTTTCTTCTTTTTAACTTCAAAAGGTAGTTATGGCCTGATCCACTCACATTGAAAGAGTACTGCAATAGATCTAGCATCGGTAATCTCTTTACCTCTGGAAAAATCCAGAGACCATGTCTATGACCAGATGATTTACTTTTCTCTAAGCAATGCACAGCACTTGAATAAGAATATGGAGGTTAGTTTTTAAAAATATAATTTTAAGGGCAAGTACTGGAAGAAGTTCCCACACATGGGAACAACATAAGGACCATTCACCCAGGAATCAGAGGATCTGGAAAAGGGGAGAAAGACTTTGGCTTGGATATGGTATCAACTATCTGACACTTTGTCAGCAAGGAGGGTCAGTGCTTATCTTGCCTTACCTATCACAGGCAACCAATGCTTTCTTGTTAAACTGAAAAATATTTCCAGAAAGTATGTTAAACATTTTGTGCTTGCCAAATAGTACACTATGCTTGTATTTATCACTTAAATGTCTAGGTCCTTCAAGTTTTAAGGGTAGTTGTATTTGTCACTTTCCCCATTCCTGAATGATATTCGATACCCACAGCTTACAGGAGAGATTTAATTTGAATCACAGTTCAGGGGAATCAGTGCATGGTCATCAGGCTCTGAGCCAGAAACATCATGAAGGGGTGGCATGATAGAGAAAAACTACTTATCTTATAGTAAGCAGAAAGCAGAGAGAGTGAAAGGAGGAATCAAGGAGCAAGACACCCCCTCCAAAGGCCTGTCTCAGGGGCATACTTCTTTCAACAAATTCCTGGTAGTATATTTAGCTGTGAATTAAATAATGGATGAATTAACTGATGGGTACAGTGCCTCCATGACTCAATTATCTCCCAAACGCCCCACCTTTGAATGTGTGAGATTTTTGAGAGGCATCCTAGATTGAAAGCATTTTTACTATTTGTTAATTTGCATGCAATCAACCATTCAACAAGTGCTATCTAAGTAAGATGAAGTGTCTCTTAGCTTCTCCACATTAAATGCACTAATTGTTGTTTGAGTTTGGGTTTCTCTCTAACTTCTCCTGGACAAGGAGGCTGGCTATCATTAGTCCAGGGGGTCTGTTTCCATCACTTCATTAATATTGAATCTGACTATGGATCTGCCATGAGAATGCCTACAGTAGCTTTTCTGTGAATCACATTTCTGCTATTTCTTTGGCATTGCCCATGTATAAGGCCCTTGCACACATGCTTATATCATAATAGAGTGGTTCAGTCCCTAGATAGTCTGAAGAAGATGTAAATGTCCCCTAAGAGTGGCTTATGAGCAAGGGAGATATCCACATATCTCATGAAATGTTTGCTCCTGGTGCCTGATTCTTCTGGAACCCCTCTCTGGTTGATTCTCTGGCCCACCCACTAGCCAGACTTGGCATGAGTTCTGGAGCAGAAATCTTTGAAGCACTTTAACTATGGACTTCCAAAGAAGGGATATCAATATCACTGTTTTCCAGGAATAGTATGTATTTGGGTCCCAGAAAAGCTAAAGCTAATTGATAGGAAGAAGCAATATGATTACTAAGGAGTCATGATTCTGTGGGCGAATTAATCCACTCACTGCTGGTTCCAGACCTTCACCTTAAGAGCTCAGGAAGCAGATTAGAATATTCTAGAACAACTGTAGCCTTTCTGGAACCTTCACACTTGACCTCTAGAATCAATCCTTTGAACTAACCTGGGAAGCACTGCTCTTAGAAGGCAGAGTCACTTCCTAGATAAAGGAACCAAGAATGAACTAAGAGAAACTAATAGTATAAATGAAATAAATTAGAACATAGCTTGAAATATTTTTGAAATAATGGAATAGGTAATTTGGGAAATTATTTTAACTTCTTCCTACTTCTTATCTATCTTCTATTCTATTCTTAACTTGTACATAAATATTTAGAGCTTCTTACATAAAGCAGAGCATATGATACTTGAACTTGTGTGTCTGACATATAAAAAGTTTTATGCTATTATCTGTTTATTTCTTCTTTATAAGACAATACTTTTTTTTTTTACAGTTTGTATTCTGAGTGACACTTTGGCCATTATTTTAAGATTTCGATATACAGAATGTTAACTAATGTTATTCTTTATTTTGTTATGAAATTTTGTTTTATTTTTCAATGTAAGAGTGATTTTATGTATTTTCTTTATTAATGTCTATTTGTATCATACTAAAATAAAAAAGGAAAACAATCACAGAATACCTCCTGGGGTGAACATAGTTTCCTCTGGAAGTTTGTCTATTTTTCTCTGGAACCACAGAGAAGTGACAAGAAACACAATGGCCATTCTACTCTCTTCTGCTTTCCTTGGCTTCTTTTCCTTTCCATTTCACTCTCTTTTTTCTAAAAGCTTATCAAGAATACTTGCTGGATTTGGACTGAGAGCATCTCATTGACAGGCTTAATTCCATGATACAAGCAGAAGCAGTGCTACGAAGATCGTTGAATGGCTAATTGTCTTTCAGGTTCCAGAATGATGCACAGACTGCTTCTCACTCAGAGCAACTTGAAAACAACTTAACTTTGCTAAAACCCCTTCAAGTGTAATATCACTGCTGGAAGTCAGATTCCCTGTGTTTTCTCGTTCATGTACCTGTAATAACTCCTTAAAATGACTCTAGTATATTGTAAATAATTTTTTTCCTAAGTACCATTTTTGTGTTTGATAAAATAGGTACATCTCTGTAGCATTAATCTTATGAATCGACCTTAGGAACTTCTGGACTTATACACATACAAGTCTCTATTTCTCAGCCGCAGTGCTTGTAACTTATCCTGCCTCAGTTGCCAGCACTCTGGGACCCAGGACTCTGTCCTCAGCCATCAGTGACTGACAGATATAGAGAAAAATCCCAGTAATCTTAAAAAGGTAGTGTATTTTCTACACCTTCCTCAGCCCCAAATCCTAGTGAGTTTATGCTGAAATGTTAGGCTAGACCTCAGTCTTACTTACTCAGACCTTCCTCTTCCATTGCTTGCTCATCTGCTTCTATTAAGGTGCCAGGAAGCACAGTTCCTCACTCCACTGCGTACATCCAAATCCTTGCCTCATGCTCTGCTCAGGTTTCTGTCCTAAGGCAGAAGCTACAAGGGAAGCCCTTGAGAACTTCTGTGGTGTACGCAGAGGTGCAGAACACAAAGGCTTTCTTTGGCCCAGGAGTATCTGTTTGCTGAAATGCATTCTCCATAACAAAGGACCATAAACTTGCTTGTGTAAAACAATGGAATCTAAAAGCACAAATTTAAAGTATCATAAAGGTTGGTTCTTTCTGGGAGCTCCAATCTGTTCCCAGTCTCCATCCCATACTCTGGTGGCTCCAGCAATCTTGTTCTTTTACTTTGAGTACTTCAGTGTCTTCCCTGGTTTATACATGGTCTACCTCACTCAACTTTCCTTCCTTCTTTTCCTCTATGGACTTCTGCCAATGGGTTTAGGACTTAGCTTAAAACTAGTAAGAGCTCATTTCAAGGGCTTTAACTTAATCCAATTGGCAAGATTGTTCTTCCAAATAAAGCCAAAGTCAAAGCGCTATGTGGACATCCCTTTGGGGGGTTATAGTTCAACCACTACAGATAAAGTTGCAATTGTGCCAAGACCCACAGTGCTCAGTCAACCTGTTATCCACACTAGGTTTTCTTCCATCACTCCATCCATAGATCCTCAGGGATGAAATGCTTCTTCCAGAGCCATTCACAGCAGCCCATTCTCCACTATCATCTGCCAAATGCAATAAAGGGCCTGGTGGGAGCTCAGAGAGTCCAGCAGCTATAAAGCAGTCATCTCTCAGAATTCCTCTGTGACAGCAGGAGACATGCGATTTGAAAGCTCAGAACCTTTGAATGACTAAGAATTTGGCCCTGAGTTTATTCATAAACCTCTATAGTCAAGACAGATTTACATGAAATCATTAGAGTTTAAAAAAATTCGACACTATGCCTGGCATATTCAGCTTATCATTCATTTCCTCTTTGCCCTTCACTTTTGAGATTCATCAATCATGTGTGACACTCATCCGAAGTCATGATTCACTTTGGAAGCCGCTAGAGAAGACATCATGCAGGCGACTCTGAATCTGTGGGGCTGAGAACATCCTTACGGGCTCAGCGTAAATGCACAGCAGATATTTAATCTCCAAATTGTTACCATGGGTCCAGTGTGGTGACATCTGGCCCACTGAGAGTCCTGGTTCAGTCTCTCTTTATAGCTTTTCTCAGGAAGCCACCCTTCTACCCCCTGAGGAAATGCATGGGCTAAGGCAGCAGAGGCCTGAAACACTATGGAAGAGGATAAGGTTTACTGGTCATGTGTCCACAGTCATGTTCACCAAATCACTGTGATTTATTGTGTGTGTCCAATGGCATAACTGATTGTGAAGACACAAGGGGGATTGGAAATTATAGGACAGCTCTGGTGAGTCAGTGTGGGATCTAGCAGGAAATGGGTATGACCAAGTCCCAAGGACCCCCATTCCATGATGCCTTGTGGAGCTGAGATGACTTGCACAGCTAGAAAATCAGACCTCTCATGCTTCCATCAAAATGAGGCATTTCGAAATGCTGCTAGTCCCAAAGAAAAGTCTAAAGCATAATAGTCTTCCTTTAAAATGTTTTCTCCTATTTCATTTTGTCAGTGAGAAGCCAAATGAGAAGTGGGTGGTGATTTGTTTCAATATCCAATGATTTTTATATGTGAATATCGGAATTATGGCTCTGATTATGATATTATCATTAATACAATTATTTTTAATTAAGAATTTTTATTAGACCTCATCAAATGGAGTAATGGATGTACTGTGAAATGGATTTGCTCCCCATGTACGAAAAACCCTTCATTAGGACAAAACGCCAAGCAAAAATTATGCATTTTCACTCTCCTAAAAAGGATGTCATAGCCAGGGAAGGGCCTTTTCTTAAATCCTGCTAGTTTCCCAGGTTCAGACCTGAGGACCAGGGGGTCAGGGCAAAACTGGAGGCTCTGTCTGGGTGCCTAGCTCTCCATGATGATTCGGACCGTAATGATCTGGACTCCGAAATGCAGATTAGCTGTGGGAACATCTATACCCCAGTGTGTTATTGCCAAAATGCTTCCACATCATGTCATATCCTGTCCCCTTAGGACAGACGTGTCCTCTCGGGAGCTAGGCGCCTTCTAAGGTAACCAGGAGGGTTATTTGCAGTAAATAATCCAGAGCTGAAACTACCCCAGCTAAGAAACATGAAACTCACTTTAATTAATGTCAATATATTTCTTTACATCCAGAGCCTCTTGGAGGAGCTAATGCAAAACAAACCAAAGGGGGAAAGAATCTCAATTGGTTGGGGGATTTTAAGAGAATTCTTTAATATCAGATTAAGCCCATTTTGATTGTAAATCTATTTTCAGCTCAACATTACCAAAGAATATTACAAGAAAACTCTGTTTTATGAAGTTATTATGATTTAAACCACTCTCTCTCTCTGCTCTTCCTCTCTGACTTTCTCTCACACACATCTTCTCTCCAGAGGATCTAAAAATAAGCCTCCAGCTATACATGTCAGTGCTCGGGGTTTATCCACAGACTAAGGAGTTTTTCACAAAATACCTTTATTATTTTCCAGGGTTCCACTGCAGTATCTGGAAACAAAGATGATTTTAGGTCTGAACCATAAGGGAAATGTAGCTGCTCAGTGGACAGAATCGCCACTGTTTGCATCCTCATTCTCACCATGATTGGAATTGGATGTTTTCCAAAGTCTTACCATCCATGATCACCCAATTTTAAGAGTCATTTTTATCCCCAAGATTGCAATAGAGCAAAAACCTCCTTTGTCTTTGGTGTGTGTGTGTGTGTGTGTGTGTGTGTGTGTGTGTGTGTGTGTGTGTGTGGTGTGTGTGTGTGTGTGTGTGTGTGTGTGTGTGTGTGTGTGTATGAAACTTTCTTACTGTGTTTTCAGCTATAAGAGGAGGGTGGAGGGCTTTGAAAGATGATTTTCCCAAAGAGCCTGAGCCGCACCCCAGTATGGACCAGGTCTGTAGCCATCTTGGAAAGAGCCCTGTCTTAAGAATGTACGCTGTGTTCTGGGTCAGTATGCTAACTCTCTTTTTGGTCCAGCCCTCCTTGGGCTGTACCTTCTGACTCAGAGATGTTTCAGGGCTGTTCTGAGGCCCATCTGGCCCCAAGAATGTGAAGCAATTAGAAGCAGAAGCCATTTGGCAGCTGTGGTGTGTTTTCAAGCCCGTCTTCAGTGTTCGTGGGCTTGCCAGCTGAGAAGGTAGAAGGTGAGCTGTGGAAAACTGACTTTTTGTGATGCCCCAGCCCTTGACATGCCCTACAGACAGCACCTCTTTTCTTTTTCTCAGTGACAAAGGATATTCAAGGCAAATATACAGTCTGCTCACATTTGTGACTGCACACTTCACAGCTAACTTCAGTAAAATAAAAACACAAGAGTATTTTAATAGGTTGTCACTGATATATGTGCTCCTAGGTCAGCTCAGCACATAGAAAATTGATTTATTGACACCTTATAGATTTTACATTGAACATTTTCTTTTGAAAGCATAGTTTTGGATTTAGTGATGTTTTGGGGTGTCCTCTGAAATAGGCCACTCAAGGGGTGCCATCCAGGTGTTCATGGTATCGCTTAGATGATTAAACTGTCATAATCACATCCTTTCTGATTATTATTTATCTAAGGGTAATAATAAGCACAGCTCTCATTCATGAAACCCTTCGGTGTGCCAGGCTCCAGGCAGATTGCTGTGGCGCCCTTGGCTTGTTTATACTGAGGTGGACACTACACACTTCTATCTCATAATTAGCTATTTTGTCATATTTTATATTTCTGAAATTGGAATCTGCCTTAAAATGAATGATATCTGATAGTACAAGCAGATACTACTGCAAGAAATATGCATATCAATTTCAAAATATATCATTGATGTAGGTTGTTTTAGAGGAGAAGCAATACAGTATATTTACAGATAAGGCAAACTAACACAAAATCAAAGCAACTCACTCTACAGCTGTGGATGGAATAGGAGGCTAAGCTCAATTCTTTTGCATTGAAGCCCTTGGCTTTGGTATTTCTTCCATTACGAAGCTATTTGGGAGAAGCTGAGATAATTCTTGTGCTCTGAACCTCCCCATTACTGAACAGAAAGTTAGAGCTATTGGAGCATATTCCTAGAATTCAGAAGTTGAAGAAGTAAGAAAAGCACTTCATTCTCTCTGTTTACCTGGTCTGGTATCTGCACAGTGCTGTGGGTGTAATACAACTGGGAGCTGAGCTGGGGGAGGAATGCCCTGGCCAGGACAGAAGGGTTCAGAATTGCACAGGCTGGCTTTCCTTGTCTGTCACATCTTTCTATTTCATCCTCAGTCTACATCTTCTTCTCCTTCTCCTTCTCCTGGACATCATCATGATGAGCAGTAGTCTCATGAGTCACTGGCCAGCTGCATAAGCAGCTATGAAGGCCACCATGCCTCATGAAGCCCAATGACCCCCAGCTCCATACTTTGTTGCTTTTGTTTGTAGCAGTAAGGACACATGATGCTTCCAATGGCTTTGGGTGTTTTTATGATGCCCAAAACAAATCAAATGCGAAGGCTTTGCCAAATGCTTGATGACAAATAACAAGGTATTAATGTAGTTTTATATCTATATAAACATATATTGGACCCTAGGACATGGCTAGTGTGAGAATGAGATTGTTTTATGGAGAAGGAATCTTCTTCCAATATTTGTTCAGTCTTATAATGACCTACAGCTTCCAGGACTCCTTTTGAGAACATTTTATTGAAAGTTGCATTTTGCAAGGATCACAGTTGCTCCTCATCAGATTTTGCTGCTCATGGGCACATCGGCCAAGTTCCTCTCAACATACTGATTCCTTGGGGTTGACATTGACAGGAAGCTTGAGTTGGGCCACAGGACAGACTCCAGCTATTGCTTACCCTGTCAGTGCATATCTTTGGTGGCATATGGTCTTGTTCCTCACTTCATGAATCTTCATGGGTAGATGTCAAATTCGACATTTTAAAAAATAATGGAGATTAAATCCAGGGAGTTCAGACCTACATTTCCATCCCTCTTTATACTTTTAAAATTTGAGACAGGATCTCACTAATTTGTGCAGGCTGGTCTTGATCATGTGATCTTCCTACCTCAGCCTTCTGAAGAGCTTGCATTACAGGTACATGTTATGAGGCCCGGCTTCATTTCACTTGAAGCCAATGAAGCCAATTATGGAGGAGTAGAGAAGTAGACACTGGGCTAAGTCTTACAGAGTAATGTGCTTCCCTGAAGCCCAGATGAGGGGGTTAGTGTTACCTTTTCTCCACACTTTGTCTGTTCCCAAGTTAACCACACTGAAGAGTCATCTTGAACTTACCCAATAGCTGAGGAGATTCCGCTGAAACACTGACCCCAGAAGCTTCTGGTCATTTTATAAATAAATCATCTTTTTACTGTATTTTTTCCCAAGAAAAAGCTCTCTTTGTCTAGTTCATAAGCCCCCTATCTCTTCCCTTTTGCCCTGCCCTCCACTCCTTTCTCCACTCTACCAGGATCTACCCTCTGCGTCTTACAGAGTGGACCTGGTGCGTTGGGAGGAAGAATTTATTGGAGTATTCACAAGTATTTATGGATACCTGCCCACACCCTGAGACCTGCACACTCACAACCACCATCAGCAGTTTATAGAGGACACCATGGGGAGCTGAGGATGACCACACACTGCACTTACAGATACTTTTGCTTTGCCCAATGGCAAAAGCGGCATTTGAGGAAAAGAAGCTTAGAATCTACACTGAGGGGAGGTCACTGACAATGTGAGAAGGTCTCTGGGGGCCATGATGGGTTTAGAGAAGTCAGTGAAGTACTAGACTATCCTGTGTCCAGAGGCCACCTGCATGCATGTGACTCAATCCACAGCTCCTAATTTTGCTCATTTCCCTAAGAATTGAACTTCTCTATCCCCTGTTGAGTAGCTGTATGATGAAAAAGTATAAATTTCCAGAACTATTCTCAACACATTGGTAGTTTCTTTTTTTAAACCAAAAAATGTTCCAAAGAAAAATGCAGACAGTGAAGAACACAGAGATTATGACAACAAATATAGGAGCCACCTTTCGGTCCATGTATCAGAATGTCAGTTCTGTGCCCTGCTTGCAGCACTAACAACTGTTCCAGGAGAAAGAATAAGACATTTTATTTGTCTCTAAACATGCTGTCATCACAAGGAGCAGGGTTTCAATGTCCCTAAACAGGAAGAACAAAATGGCAGAGAAGAGTGACTGGAAGAAAAACAGCATGTGCTGTTGGCTTCCTGCAGCCTGGAAGCAGTGAGTGTGGCTCATTTCCTGCTCCAGCCCTGAGGCCCAGGGAGGTTGACAAAATGAGACAGATACAATGATACTTTCAAGAAAGATAAGGTGCTGATAGGTAAAGGTAGATACAAAAATGATACACAGAAATAATATAAACATAAATATTAGATAAATAGACTAGAAAGAAAATAAGAGACACGATAAGCATGATAAAAGATGAGTAGGTGATACAAAAATAGGTAAACCATGGTAGATAGATAAGGTAGATGATAGGTGGTTGAGAGAAAGATAGATGTACACACATAGACAGAGATGCAGGAGGCTCAGAATTTGGACCTATATACAGATGTCTGTAGTTAAAACAGATGTTACGTTCATTCCCCAAATATCTTCCTCCTCTGAGCCAACTCAAAGGCTTTAGAAATGGTAGACATGCTCTATCAAGAGCACAACTTTATCTGTGTCATCTCCACACATTGCTGGCCTTGGAGCTTGGCACAGATAGTGCTCCAGGAGAGCAGCAAGGGCCCTGACTCAGACTGGGAGATGCACAGAAGATGGCAGAGGGGAGCCAACAATGACTGGGGCCAGAGTGGAGCACAGAAGTCTGTAGGTGAGCAGTATGGTGAGGGTCTGGGGCTGTCACACCCCTTCTACCTTTGTACACATGTGCACATGTGTTTCACAGCACGTTTGTCCCTAGAAAGCTTTTTCATATCCTCCCTCTTCAGAAGGATGCAAGGAAGACCAGTGCTTGAGAGGCCAATAGTCTTGAGAGAAAGGAAGTGATACAATTTTGATTCAATACCAGGAGAAAACCCTGAAGGAACCAGACAGTGCCCAGAGAAGCAGATTCCTAATATATTCTTAGAGGGTCTTTCTACTTTGGCTTTCAAGGTGTAAAAAACTGGGGAGAAAGATCATAGCAATGAAGTGTGGCCATTTTATAGAACAGCCCAGAGGCACCGTGAGATTGCTAATTGATGTTTTACTGAGAAGGTCACTAGCTTGGAATCTTCTACAAGAAGAAAAGGAGTAAAACTGACTACACCATTGGCTGCCATGGCAGAGGCAGAGGGTGTGCAGAAAGAGTGGGTTCCAAGGCCAGGAGGGCAGAAAGGCTGTCAGCATGAAACGAGGAGGAGGAACAGTACACCAGAGCTCTGTGGCCATGAAGGACATTGTCATCACATTTCCAAGGAAATGTCTCTGGATAAAGGAGTTCAAATCTCCTGCTTTCACTGTTTCCTGGAGCCCACTATCAACGCCTGTACTTCCCTACTCCATGGTTGTCTGGGGCACTATACTCCACATCCCTGGAACGGTCCCCTCACTACTCCAGGTCTGCTTTGTCCATTAATAAGATTTGTTCCACAATCCTACTGCCACTGGAAGTTTTTTAAATGCTGTGACAGAATCTTCTCAGTAACAATTTGACTGAACCATGTATTCAAATCTCTGAAATCTAAAAAACCAACCAAAATTTCTGGCATTGTCAGAGCAAGACATTTTCTGGGGGAGCTCACTGGATCCTTAATTTCTAGGCAATCCTGAGATCAAGACAGCACACACAGCAGGACTCCTGCCTACGAAACGCAGGCTGCTATATGTGGTAGTATTGCCTTTTATTTGTGGGGCTAAGCTGGGAATTCAGTACTCTAACCCATCCTATGCTCAAAAAGAAAAACCAGACTGGAATTCTGGCCCAAACCAGAAAAAATTCCAAGGACTTTATATTTTCACTTCCTTCCCTTATCTTGGTGATCTATAAAGCTGTATTGCGTTTTCCAAAGGATACATATCTCAAACTTCTATGCCAAGCTTGTCTTAGAAGCAATATCACCTTTCTCAAGGACCAATCCAGCTCATATTTACTTTACATTGCAACTAATTTCATTTAGAATTTCACAAAGTTGAACAGTGAATTTCTGGCATCACTTAAGTAAGAGCTATATTTAAATACTGAGGAGACTTGGCAGGGCAAAACTCTGAGTTTAAAAACAAATACCTTAACTGCTCCGTTCCTAACCTTCCTACCTGGGAGGAGCAGGTGTGCCGTTGTAAATATGGTCACCACTGTGGACCCCTAATCCTCTGGCAATAGCAGAGGAGAAAAACTAGAAAGAGAGGAGAGGATTAAGAAAGGAAAAACGCATAGCTCATTCTTAAATCATGCTTACCACAAATCAACAGAGGAGGCAGCCAGGTTGAAGAGCTCCTGCCAGCTGCCTGTGAATTCTCTTCCCTGTACACTGACTCAGTCCTCAGAAACAGCATCCATTTTGCTCCATCTTTGCCATGCCTCCTGGTGGCCTGGCTTTCCTATCTCACTAATAACTTCTGGAGTCCTGTTGGCTATGGTTTCAGAGAAAAGCCTTGGGCTGTTTCCCATCTCAGTGCTCCAGAATATATGATCCAGTGGTGTCCTTAAGTCGGGGGTTCACACAGTTTACGCCAGGCTGGTTCTGCTGTATGGCATACAGAAGTCTTTGTGAGGACCACAGAGAGCAGGGCTCAAGAAATGGCTTGTGAAGATCCATTCCCGAGCTTCCTTCCTCTTTCTAAGTCATTTCAGGTCACGTTTACCATATTTCCTCCAGGTCAAGGCCTCTGCTTACAGGAACAGTTTCAAGTAGGCTGACAGCGAGAACACCAAGACTCGTTACCTCTTTGGTGCATAGGTCATTCAGAAGGTGATGTTGTGAACTTCATTCATTAGTGTTGTGCATGCAATGGATCCTTGCTTGACCTGATGACAGATCTGGGCATGAGGAGAGCTATTTCCATCTCCAGTCTCTGCAAGAAATAACAGAGGTTGCAGATGGAGGGTAGCCACTCACCAACACATCAGGGCTCACATTTGGTCTGGAAACAGTGCATAGTCCTTGGTCGCCTCCTTTGGTCAGAGTTGAGTCTCTCCAAAAAGACAAGTTGAAGTCAACATTCAATAATGACAATCTGACTTTATTTGGAACTGGGAGTTTTACAGAAGTGATCAGATTAAAAAGAAGTCAGTTCATTCTAGTCCAATGCAAATGTGCCTTTATACAAAGCAAAATTTTGGACCTAGATTCAGACACAGAGAGAGGGAAAAGGATGTGAAGATGAAGAGAGAGGTCCATGTGATGGTGGAGGATGAAGCATTGTGTCTACAAACCATCATGGATTCTCAGAAGCCCAATAGAGGCAGGGAACAGATCCTTCTCCACATCTCTTATGGAGACTGGAATGAGCATATATACTTTCCTGCCCCACCACTGCAGCTAGCCTGTCTTTCAGCACTCAGAGTGCAGGTGACGGCCCAGTGCAATAGCACCAGGGCAGGGCACAAGCCTTCGGAGAACATCACTGACCACCAGGTCTACCGTGCACAAATGTGCAAATAGGAGCTTTCAGTAGGCCTGGCCTGTTATGCATTACAGCGTGGCTAGCAGGAAATGGCAGTTGACTTCCCACATCCTAGAACTCAACTGGGGCTGCTGCTGGTAATCAGGCAATGAGGCCCAGTCTGTTCCGATTTGGAATTCAGTGCTATTCCATGACCTATGGGAAATGAGTTGATCGTTTCAATCAGATGATAACCATGTTGGGTCACTCCCCATCACAGCACTCTGGAAGGCCAGCCAGGCCCTGTGTTTGTCTAAGCCCATCACGGGTGTCAGTTCCAATGAATGGCCTTGCCACTGCTTAAAGGACCATTACCTGGAAATGCAAAATAAGGAGGGCAGACCTTATGGCTTTTGCTCCCAAGTGGACACAACTGGCTCAATTCTTTTATTTTCCAATAACCAGGCCTTGGGGGACCACCTTGTCCAAGAGGCTCCTGACTGGCAAGGGGTCCTGAGCTGTGTTTTGTGTTTACTGGAAGGGTAAGTCAATCCCTTCCAAGGCTGAGGAGCCAGAAGGAAGCAGGCCTGTGAGGCCATATCATGCTTCCGTCTCTTCCTGCTTGTGTTCTAGGACCATCCTTAGGATAAAAACAAGCACATTTTCCTAAGCAGCACAGTGTACAGCTTTCAGGAGGGAAAGTGAAATGGAGAAGTCCCCCAGGAAACATCCCAAATACTCTGAGTATCCTTTCTCTGAATTTTGAAACACCTGCTGTTTCCATCTGTGATCATGGCACACACACACACACACACACACACACACACACACACACACACACCACCTGTTCATACACATACTCTTAGACTACTTCATATCATCAGGAAACCGGAAATGACTGAGAAGTATTGATCACTTCTGTAGAATACATCGAGGGTGTTTTGTTTTGTTTTTAGTACCAGGGATTAATCCTAGGGACTTGCAAACAATAGAGAAATTTTTTATCACTGAACTACATTTCCCAGCCTTACTTATTTATGTATTATTTTGAGGCAGAGTTTCACCAAATTAACCATCCAGGTCTTGAACTTGCTCTTCTGTCATCTCTACCTCTCAAGTAGCTAAGACTGCAGATATGTGCCACCATGTCTGGCATAGGTAGTCTTTTTATTTTTTAGTCATTTGGGTATCTTGATATAACATAGATTTCTAATGTGTCATATGTGTGGATATATTTCTTTCTTTTTCTTCTTAAATCATAGGAGCCATGACATTTTCTTTCAATGTTGTGCTTCTCCCACAAACACTTTTACAGAGATGAGCACACTCATTAATATGATAAAGTCTTAGCCCTTGCACATCTGAGAATTAGCTTCCTGGACTTGTTTTTTATGCCACTGTGAAAGGGTGCAGTTCTACCTGACTCAGTCCTCCACTCTATCAATGCACACAAGAAGGGTCGAGTAATAGGACACTGAGTTCCTGGGAGGAAACATACCTTGCTTGCTTATTCTTCATCCTACTGGGGAAATGTCACTTTAATAAAAAGAACTGAGGACAATCCCTGTCTTCTGTCAGAGGGAACAGCCTCAGGACTGTATAAATCAGTCTACTGAGGTTATTCAACTCCCACAGTGTGCATGCTGGTGGAACATGTGGCTCTATGTCTCAGCAGGTCTCAGACCTGATACACTTCCACACAGGACCCTAAGATGAGGGGTAGTACATGATGAGCAGAGTCCAGTCAGACTTCAGAAAGCTGCAAAACCTGATCTCTGGCCAACCCATGAGATAGTGCTATGACTTCTCTGCACAGGGACAACCTGTGTCCTGTGTCCTATAAGTGTTCCAATCCCAATCTTGCCCCTTTATTACTTCAAATTTCATTCCTCGATCCCAGCAGCATCAGGATAGGCTTGTACTTGAATGATGACATAGTCTTCAATGCCACATCACTGCTTGGGAGTTAGGTTCAAGCTGAGATCTGACCTCAGAAGAGACAGCAAATATAGAAGAAGTGTGACCTTTAGTATGATTCCAAACAATAGCTAAAGTGGCAGACACCACAAATCCTGCCAAGAGTAAGGCTTGGAACGTTACTCAGCCAGTGTCCTCTGATCCCAGCTCTCAAAACTATGGCTTCCACATGCCTGGACATCAGCAAACATTTGTTGCTAAATCAAATGAACCAGAGTTTTCTGGGAAACCTCCAAGAGAGACTCAAGAGGGACTTATGAAAATGTTCTTCACGTGCAGAACAAAGCATATGCCCCTGGGGTCAACTATGAGGATCTCCACTCTTGCAGATGCCAAGAGATATAAGAAGACAGATCCTTGGAGTGTGAGCTCTAGGCTTCTTCTTGAAGTCTTGCAAAGAAGCTGAGGAGTTAGTCAGGTGAGGTGCAGAGGTGGAGACTGCTGTGGAAATGTGCAAACACAGAAGATAGCCTGGAATGGCTGGATCTGAGATGGATCATTTGGCAGGAGGAAAGGTAGGGATTAGCCAAGGAGGGGCTCAAGACAAACTACATTTCTAAAGAGAAGACACCAAAGGCTTGTCATCAGGATTGGGGGAGTGTGTAGTACATGACATTTGAAAGGCTGACGGTGACTTTGGCAGCCATAGGGAAAAATTAATGTAGAGAATTTGGAGACCCAAGGCTGTCAGCTGGGAAGAAGTCGTCTTCCCCATCAGCCAGTGACAGCCCAGTCCTGTCAGGATTGACCAAGAACTCTGGCAGGGCACTTGGTTCTCTCCCTCTTCTGTACTCAGTTGCTTCATTCTCTTTGTGCACTTATGACCCTGAGCAGATTTTGAGCATCCTCATCATCAAATATATTGAACGGCAAACTTCTAAGGTCACATCGTTTTTGGTGAGCGTGCCTTCCTGCAGCCCTCAAACCTCACCCTCAAGTTAACCAACAGTGCACGCATGAGTGAGTTTGAACATTACTGCAGTATCTCCTTTTGACATTTAGAAACATTTAAGGAATGGAAATTTAGCACCAGCCTGAATGGAACTCACCCTGTAATTATGCAGCCAAGTAATTAAATCTGCGGTCACTTCCAGATGCGTGACAAGTGGCTCTAGTTTCCTTGGCTGGTCCACAGGGGCAGGGAGAGGACAAAGGGTACTTTGGGGGAAGAGAAGTCATTGTAGCTGCATAGCGTGGCCTGGAAACTCTGCAAGTGAGTGCTTAAACATCTTTACTACCTGGAGCATCTTTGAGTAGGAATTAACTTTAAAAGAGATACAAATTTTGTGAAAATCAACCCAATAGAATACAGGCACTTGGACTCAATAATACTTCCAAATCTACAAATATGTTTTGCTCCTTCCAAGCAGCCTATTCTGAAACATTCCTCAACTACTCTTTGTTACCCGCTGGCACACTAAGTTATGAGAAACCTAAGTCTTGCACGTTCCCCTTGTGTTTGTGAAGAAAGAACAAACTACTTTCTCCCAGGTGAATGCAAACATAAATCCAGCTGAAATGTTGTCATTAATCAGATCCTTGGTCTGCAGAAATGATACCAGGCTGGGATCCCCATATTAAAGGCATCAACCTAGGAATGATTCATTCATTTATAGAGAAAGAAAAATATGAAAAAAAATGGTGGAAGAGAGCCAGTTGTTTTTCATTCAACCCTTCCTTAGTTTTTGTGATTGAAAAATGAAATAATTTAATATAACAGGTATATACACTGTGTACAATGCCTGCACACTTCCTATAATGCAAATCAGTGCCTGACAGTGGAGAAACGAAGGACTGCCAGAAGGCACTTCTCCATTTGGAGAGTTGAGGAGCATAAATCTGAGAGGGAGATTAAACTCAAGCTTCATAAAGCTTGCTCAGCCCCCAGTCTAAGGCTATGAAATAGAGTGCTGGCATCTAACTGCATCAAATTGGATAACGGACTGATACTTTGTCATGAAGCCATCATGGAAAATCTCAACTGACCTTCTGACTCCTGCACTCAGAAGAGTAATGTTCAAAAGTAGGTTGGAAGGGACACAATAATCAAGCAAGATCTTGCACTTCTCCGAGCTGTCATTGGAAATTTGCATAATGTAAATAGAAGCTCCTTCTTGGACTAGAAGGCCAATGTGCCCAAGGACCTTCTTGCTCCATTAAAAAGACAATTTTATCTGTGGAATAATGGGAATCGCCAGACTCAGGTATGGAAATGGGCGATTTTACGTATTTCATTTTGCGCAGAAATATGTTTTAAATGAAATACTACCTGACAGATAAATTACTTGGCTTTGTGCATACAGCAGATTGATTTAGTGTTCCCAGCAGTCCAGATGGCTGGTGACAACGCTGGAGGTGCTTAAACATCTTAGTACATGAAGGCAATTTTTACACTAATGCAAAACATTTGTGGGTTGACCCCAGTGTCACTAATCTTTCTCTTTTCACCTGAGAACAGATCAGTCTTAGAATCCTAAGGTACATATGAGCTGAGGTAACTTAGTCCTTCTTTAAAGCAGAAGTACAGTAATATGCACCATAAACATGGTTCGATGATGACCTAAAATAGAAATGCTTCCTCCAAGATTCAGAGCAACAGAAAAAGCCCTTCTTCAAGCATTGGAACCAATGTTCTGGAAATTTGTTTTCCTAACGGTGGTCTTTGTCATTTCAAATTTTAAATAATAATGTTAAGAGGACCGCTGGAAATTTAGCTAGTCACTCTCCCAATTCCCAACCAGAACAAAAAAGCGCCAACCCTCAAAGAACCTCTCTAGGCTGGTATAAGGGGAAATTAACAGTCTATGTGGAAAACATATGTTATACAGAAGTGGTGTCTTAATAATAATAATGCCAGGCTTGGTGTCTAGACCACGGGACCATCCTACAGGTGAGCCCATTTCATAATGAGAAACTCATGCTACTAAATTACCTGGATGGAGGCCAAAACAGATCTGCCCAATGCCAAGTTTTGCCTGGAGAAAACATAACAAAGACCAGCTTTCTACTATAGAACCAAACCTTCAGAAGACGACAGCAGAATGTTCAAGAAGCCGCATATCTGCAACTAAAAGCCTTCACAACTTGGATCCTCTAGTGTGCAGGGCACAGTAGAGGAACCAATCAGTGCATTTCTGTAAAATCACCCAATATTGTAAAAGACAAATAAATACAGATCTATGTACAGAGACCAAGAATCATTCCTCCTTAAAGTTCAAACAAAAACAAATAAAAAAATAAATATTTCTATACAAGTTGTTCATATATGTGCATGCGCATTTTACTTGCATCTTACTTTGTATGCAGATGAAATGACGCTAGTTAAAAGGGTAAATAAATCCTCAGGTGATATGCTCATGATAATTTGTTCTGATAAATTTAAATCCACTTAGGATGCATCTTTATATTTGGAGCTGCACCCCCTTTGAGGAAGATAGGTCTTGCTAGGAAATGATGTTTCTGCTTTTGCTTATTTAGAGGTGTCTTGCCAGGGCTGGCTGGATGGCACTGAAGGAATCAGAGTCTCATCAGCTATGTGGAGAACAAAAAAAAAAAACCAAACAAACAAACAAACAAACAAAAAGAACAACAACAAAAAAAAACCAGCATTACCAAGAAGTATCACCTGTTTACCAACATAAACATACATTGTTAGAATAAAAATGCAAAGTCAAAAGCCATGGAGAAAGAGACAGAAGTACATATACTAAGAAAATAGATAAATAGAGTTATTGGTATTGTGCACTGTATTGAGATGTATAGAGCACCCGATACTAGCAACAAAAATTAGACATAAAATCAACATAGTTCCTCGGAATTCTATACATGGCCTAAGCTGCCAAGCTCTCCTATAATTTTGTGTGGAGAAAAAACATCACTAGGAAAGGCAAATGAGGCATTATGATCTATGAGCTCAAGCTTCAATGTCTAGGATATCCTGAATGTCCTGGTTTGATTTGCCTGAGAGTAGAAAGGGAGAAAACATTTAAACTAAAGCTAAGCCAACAGGAAATTTGCACTTTTTTAATGTTTGAGAGCCAGATGAGCTACTGAAATACAAAGCAAAGTTTCAAAATGTGTTCACTGCTATTTGATTGCACACAGACTTTGCAGAGGGGTTGGGCAAAGGGTGTGATACAATCTAACAGGTCAGCGGATATTAGAGGAACAGAGAGAAGAGAAAAATGAGAGCATAGCTTCCAGTTTGGGCACTTCACAATGCCATTTTGGTGAACACACTCAGGGGGCTTGAGGGGGCTTAGAACATGAGCTTAGAAAGAAATGCTCAGAGACCCATGAACAGAGTGGCACCCCCAGAGGATGCTCTGTAGCCATCTCAAAATGCATTTATTTTCAGCAAGCTTTTAATTTCCACGGGAATGTGAAGCACTGATGGAGTGCTTGTGGGTCTCAACTGATTTCAGATTTTAAAATATTAAGCCAAATACTCAATTTAATAATGTAGAAGAATTTAATTTTGAGTGCTCACTGCTGATCAGTGTAAGAGTTCTCAAACAAGAAGAGGGTAAGTAGAGAGGTGAGGTTCCTTAGGAGAAGAGAGCTGTTCATAAGCTCCTAAGTCATTCAAAGTTTTTCTAAGCTTCATTGTATGGGGGTGGCCACCACTTAGTGGAGAGCTAACCTGGCTACAATTTTCCATGGCCAACTTTCCAGACATTTTATCAGTAATTCAGAAAGCTTCTAACTTCCCTGGAATCTATGTAGGAGCCCACTGTACTCACTATAGTACAGGAGTTGGAAATGGCCTACTGATTTTCTAATCCAGCCCACATCTTTCATAACATTCTTCCTTCCTGAAGGAAGCCAATAGCCGACAGCCAGGGGCACATCCACAGAGGGAGAGAAACTCTTTCAAGCAACTTGATATCTGGCTTGGTGGTTTCTGGCTGGGTATCAAACAGTGGAAGGAAACTTACTCCAAAGCACCTCTTTCCCTCAAACCTACTTGAAATATCTTTGTTCCGTAATCCAAATTCCCAGCCTCAAAGTGACATTCTTCATATGGATCTTCTCTTGAGTTCTCTTTCTGGGACCTCCTCCTGCCCATTTTCTCTTTGGGATAACACATGGTGACCATGTGGCTGCTCTTCACCCTGAACCAACACACAGTCCCTGAATCTATCTTCTACCTCGTTCACTCCTAACCTTCCTAATTCTATGCATAAATATGCCCTCCTCAGCTCTCTTACTGGAAGTAGGCCATTCTCCAGTTAACAGGTAGATTGATACAGCCGCACATACAAATTGATCAAACATTGGTTAATAGACTGGTGGAATACACACTGAAGGACCTTTCCCATGAGTTAAGGTGATTTTGACACTCCCCTTTTAGGTGACCAATCAGTTTGTGTACTTGAGCCCAACATCACTACATTTTATTGTTATTTTTTAAAGTATTCAAATCTTTATTGGAACATTCTGAATACACATCCGCATCCCATTCAACATTGAGAGTTTGTACCAGAATATGACGTGACTTAATGAGCACCACTACATTTTAAAGGTAGAAATTTTTTGATCAGATATTCAACATCGAGTAATCAGAATTCCTCTTTAACAAACCTGGGAACAGTGCCCAAGATTTGATTGCTAAATATAAGGTCAAAGATTAAAGGTCTTTCTGGAGTCTTGTAACCTGCCGTGAAAGCACAAAAGAACCAAAATACTGCAGCAGCCCACTATCTTGAATTGCTCCAGTGTCAGTAACGAGAAGGCATTTCTAGTACCTACTCTTAAGTGAGCACATTAGTTAGATGTTTTATTAGAAGGCCAGCATTTTCACCAATTATGTCCTCTCTTGCTTTAATATGGAATAAGAAACTATAAACAAACATCACAAGCAAAGATCATGGGAAAATATTGCACCTTATATTAAAAAAGTATTTCCCTAATATATAGAAAATTCCTAACAATAGATAAAAATAATGACTAAAACCTGAATAAAAAATGAAACAAAAAGACTCAAGCAGGTAGGTTGTAGAAAAAAGAAACAGAAAATGGCATCAAACACACTGTATTCACAGTTAAGTACAAACTAAAAGAAGTCTGAAGTGCCATTTCTCACCTAATAGACTGGCCAAGTTCAGAAATCAGATGGTCCTGCGTCAGGGACATTGTGGAAAAATATGTACTCTATTATGTAAGCTGTGAGACCACATAATGGTACAGTCCTATAGACAGAAAAATGGGTAGTGATTTACCAAACTATAAATGCACTTGATTTTTGATCTGCAATGCTGCTTGCAGGAATGTGTGCACATAACTCATGGTCACAAATGCAAAATGGCAAATGTGCACAGTGTGATTTTTTTTTTGGCTTTAGATGCGATGGAGAAAAAACAAAATGATATAGATTTGGAAAGCCTATGGTACATCCATTCAACAGAGATTTATGCAATTCTAAAAATGAATAAGCAAAAATACTATTATATAGTTTAGCACAACTTCTAGGAAATGAAACACTAAGATTTTCCATAAGATTTGGAGTCCGTGATCAACAGAGGAGATAGAAATGACTGTAAGGTATTCCTGAAGAGCTCTTTTTAAATAATTTTGAATTTTGTATGTCATTTATATATTGAAATATAAAACACCTAAATCAAATAGAACTGAAAATATATTCAAATAAATAACTAGCTATAAAGCACACAGGGTAATGATAGATTCCAAGAGATTTTTAAAAACAATACTGTATGTGCATTTATGCACTTGGAAAGGTTTATATGAAAGAAAAAGTAAGCTGTCTTTGTCTCTGTTATTATCTGCAGTGATATTCACATTGGAATTTTGAAGCAATGTTAGATTGTAGAACAAAGTAAAACATCTAGGAGCAAAAAATTTTTGATGTAAGAGAAAATATATATCATTAGAGGATCAAAGAATAAAAGAATATCCTGCGATATAAAATTTGAACTGGAATATTAACATGACTCATAATTTATCCACTAATAGGACCTGAAGACAAGGCCAATTCAGTGAGAGTGAGCACATGCAGAATCCAGGCTTTAGGTTCTAAATACCATTTTCTGTTTTATAGAACATAGGATTTAGTCCAGCTCTGAGGTGAGCAAAGTGCAGAGATAACCTGTCCCACTAGAGGGAAGAGGGCATCACAGAGAAACTGGACGTGCCAGAGGTACACAGGAACCAGCTTGGAAGGTTTCTCACAGGCTGCACTTGCGACAAGTGCTTCAGCATAAAAATGATAATTATAACTGTAATTCATCATCAAATTAATAACCTATAAGTTCAAGGGCAGGTGTGTATGTGTGTGTCTGTGTATAACACAAAGACAGAAAGCACAAAATTATAACTCTCTAAGACAGATTCTATCATTTCTTTGGAAAAAACTAAAAGTTTCCTCACAAGAAATCAGAATTAATTCTGATCTGTATTTCTAGGAAATATTTAGAAGGATATTGGCCTACCTGCACAAAAAAAGAATCTATGGACTCAGGTTCTGTTAGAACAGACTTATTAGAGATTTGTCTATAAAATATAAGGATTAGAAATAAAATAGAATCATTAGAAGTAAAATTACAATGTAGCATTTTACAATCATAATATAAACCCATACATTTTCAAATGACTACGTTCAGCAAAAAAACCCAAATGATTTATAATAGATGATCAATAGATGCATCAGGTCAAAGAATACTAACATAGTGCCAAATATCACCAAGTACTTCCTAAAGAAAAATTGATATGTACCATGGAATTATATGACAATTACTATCTTAAGCACCATCAGCAATGGTAGGAAAATCTGTTATGGTCCCATGAACTGCCACCATAAGAATCCCAACAATATAGCCATTAGACATATCTTAAATATGAGACTTTCCAGAAGATAGTGAGCTTAGCCTTTAAAAAAATTAGTGTCATAAAAAATAAAGAAGGCCTTTTCTAGATTAAAAAATTACCAAGAATTTATAGCTAACAGCCATCACTGATGATGTTGACTTGATTCTGTCTGAAAACACCATCAAGTATATTTTAGAGAAAATTTGGGTAAATGTATGTATGTGTAGGCAGCAGGTAGACGTGAATGGAGTAGGAGGGCTGAGAGACTCAGCTGAGGAGGAGGAGAAGGAGGAGGAGGGCTGAGGAGGAGGAGGGCTGAGGGCAGACAGGCAACCACAAACTAACCAGAAAGGAGAACTAGGGACTCTCCCACTCTGGAAGCACATGTGATAAGTCTGATCTGCCATCCTAAAGTAACCTTTCTTAACATACAATCATTAATGTGTTATGCGCAGTCATGGAATTTAATGAAGAGAATTCAAAACAGATGAACGATAAGAAGAAGTGTGTGCAATCCAAATATAAAAACAAAGCTGAACTAGTTAATAAATATGCTGGAAGAAGGCATGGACCACTCTAAAAAAAAGAAAATGTGGGGACTATCAGGAGCCCAAGCAAAGGGACTTGGGTTGTCCCCACCCTTCTAGTGACCTACTTTGTGAGCCAAATATACTTCTGCCATAAACTCCCTGGCTTCCTAAAACCAACACTGCTTGAGTGTGGTCTCTCACTGCTTGCATGAATTCTTCTCCTCAGACTTCCAAGGACTGAGGCTTTGTACCACTGACTGAGTGGGAGAAACACATAGGCTACGTAATGGATGAAATGAGGGAATTATTGTTAACTTACTTATCCGGGATAGGGTGTCTCTAGGTAAGAGAATGTCTTAATTCTGGAAACTCATGTGGTATTTAGGGAAGTGTGCATGATGTTTGCATATACATTCAAAAGATGATGTCAGAGAAATGGCTGGAGACAAAGCAAATGTGAAGATAGAGACAATTTTTACTGTGGCAAGTATGTGGGCATTATCCTTGCAGGTGTTGCCTGTGTTGGGGAAATGTACAAGCTAGGGTGGAATGTGCCTTGTTATTTTATGGAGATGTGTGGTCCACGCCACACAAACTGAACCGCAGACAAACAAGATATAGGAGCCCACGGGTGGCACATCAGATTTTACACAGGTAAGAAGTAAGTTTCACAATGTTTAATAACAAAGCTCCTGGGGTCTTACCCTAGTTGGACAAATACATCATGTTACTAATCAGTGGTTACTGATCAAGTTATAGGCAATAAAACTGCAGAAGGAAGCACCAGTGGAAGCCGAGCCTCTCCAGGAGATCATAACATGCTGCCCAGATCATGCCTCTTTCTCAGTAGGTACAGTGTGACACTCTCACATCCTGGGATGAGCATCACTGTTCCACTCTGTGTGGAAAGGGTCACAGGATGAGGGTTGGCTGGGGGAAGCCTTATTTGTGGTTAATTTAAAGTTAGTAAGGGGTCATGTGAGCATTAGCTGAACTTTAATTACATGATGAATATACTGACCCTCGAGAGTAGATAATGCAGTGACCCTAGAGTGAACACATACATAACACTTCGTGTGTGTGTGTTTGTATTAATTTGTTGGTGTGTGTGTGTGTGTTAATATAAACTTGCACATATATATACTGAACAAGAGCTTTTCTTAAGGTTGAACACTTCCCCTTGCTTCTCCTGCACAACACTGGAGGTGGAGAAGGACAATGATCTCAGTGTGGTTTGTGCACTTGGGGCTCTCAGTCCTCTGCCCATGTTTGCTCCTGCTTGTATGTCCCTAAGGCTATCTGTTCTACCTTGGTGCCATTTCTTCTGATTTCTTGAATTTGTCCTTGAGATTGCTCCCATGGGGAGCTACTCCTGTAAAATTTTAACTCCTCCTGGTCAGGATTAGCCAGAAGATCTCATGAGGCCCCTATTCTCTTTTCTTTTTGCTCACAGGCCCTCTATAACCTATAACATCTGGCATTTTACTTAGGTTGGCATCTAATTCTGGCATTAAATTTGAACAAAATTACATGTAGTATTACGTTCAGCATTAAACCTTCTAAGAATTTGTCTTTGTTCTATATTCAAAGAATCCAGTGAATCTCCAGTAAGAACCTTAAAGTTATGAACTATTTTTTGCATCCTTTCCCTCATCTGCCTTGAACTACTGTTCTGGCCTTGCTTTATTCCTGCCTGTGACCTGTGATAAGCCACACCACACTACACCCTAGTCTTTCAGGTTCAGCCTCTGCTTTGGCCCATTTATGTATTTATCCCAAAGAGAAGGCTTCCACCTCCATCTCTGTAGATATACAGTCCTAGAGTAAGACTCTCCAGTTTGAAATCTAAGCCTTATTATTTTGACTGGCTGTATAGAGAAGTCACTCAAATCTCTCAAAGCTTTACTTTTTTTTGCCTAATCAACTTACTAGCAGTGCCTACATCTTCATAGATTTGTTGTAAAGATAGAAACAAATCTCATACCACACAGAGATGATTAATTTATAGGTAAGGACTCAATGTTATCTGTTTATCTATCTATCTGCCTGTCTGTATGTCTGTCTGTCTGTCTCTCCTTATCCATCTAGCCATGCATCTATCTATTACACCATCATTATCAATCAATATTTGGTAATGTTTGTTGAAACAATAAACTGAAGGGTATATAGTAAATGAATATTCTTAGCATCTGAACTGTACAATAATGCTAAACCAAATCCAGAAGGGTATATTCTGGATCTATATTCTCTCCTACATAAGCACAAATGACTTTATTCAGCCTTGCTTATGGGCTTCCTTGATAGATTTGTGGGGATAAAGTGCCAGCAGGAAGTTCTTTGTGGGGTTACTGAGATCTATCCAGGTAGAGAGTACATGGCTTGATCTGGTCCACACAGGAGAGAATCCCAAGCCTCATTCTGGTCCCAGTTGTAATTTTTACCTAAGGTAGAATTAGTGGGGGAGTTCTTGTCAACTTCTATCTTGCCCTGAACCCAACTTCAGGTGTTGTTGGAGAATTTCCTAAAATCTCTTCTTTCTCTTTTCTAGCTCATCCTGACTCACCTCTGCAGGACATAGTTACTCAGAGAAGTCTTCCTTGATGACTCTGCCCAGGTTGGAACTAAATGTTCCCTTCTGTGTCCTCATAACATATCTTCTAGCATAGCTCCATTGGTGTTATTATGAAATATTGTGTTTCTCTGCTCTCTCACAGAATGGGCTCCTTAAGCCAGGATGCTGTGCATGGCCATCTGCCCAGCATTTAGCACAGGGCTTGGCACATGATAGACAGTAAAGGGCCATTAGTGGAATTGGCAACAGTGAGCAACAGGCACACAGGAAATGTCCCCGGATGGTGATGGTGACGTTGATGATAAGCTTACGTCAGTATAGCCAAAGCAGCTTGGCCAAGTTTAATTGGAAACATCCAAGCTGAAGCCATCTTGGGAAAAACAAAGCCAGAATGAACATCAAGCACCTGGCCAGCAGTGGAAGTAGAGAGTGGATGTCAGCTTGCCATCTCTGCAGGCCATCCTGGTGGGAACTGGTGCTACCTCCAGAGTCTGACAACTGGCGAGTGTTCACTCATGTATCTGTTCATTGGGAGCATCATTACAGTGTTGGGCCACTTCAGAGCCATTGTGAAGCAGATTATACTCAAGGTGCCATATTCCAAGAGAGCTGGAAGCAAATCCACAGTTTAATCCAAGAGCAACATGTTTCCTTTTGTTCTTCGTTCTTCTCGGTAAAACTTACTGCTTCTCAAACCAGACATGTATACAGCTCTGGGGCCTGGCAAACTTAAGGAACATAAAGTTTGCAGAAAATTGTTTAAACAGGAAAGTCAGTGAGCTTTCCAACAGGTTCTCCACATTTGTAGTACTACGCAAAATGAGAATCTATCTGGTGCAAGTTCCAGGAATGAATTCCAAATGACCTGGAAAGAATCCTAAATGAAAAGGGACATGGACCTTCAGAGTTCCAGCTCCACTCAGTGGAGCAACATGAGAGAAAACAAAAGCAGAGAATGAGGACTCAAGGAAAATCCAACATTGGAACTCAGCCCTGCTTCATGTAGCAAGTGCAGCCCTGAGAGTGTTAGCTGGTCACCTGTACCCTCAGATCCCATAAAAACAAAATCAGGGCACTGCGGTCCCCTGTGTTACATGGAATAGGTCTTGGCCACATCAGCTGCCTGGCACATCACACATACTCTGTCAGTACTTATCAAGGGGATGAACACCCAGCCTCATCCTTCATCACTTCCCTCTCTACCTTATGCTGCTCTGTTTTCTGATAATGCGGGGGACTTATCCAAGTCTTGGACCACTTTTCCATCCAAAGAACTCTCAATTGTTTTCCAGAGGATCTCAAACTATTCCCTTGACTTCCTTCTGCAGGTATGTGGACAAATAGAGCTCTCAGCCCATTAAGTGAGTGGCTTCTCTCTCCTGAAGGCTGAATCACCCCTGAAATCTTCTGGGAAACTCAGATTCTTAACCATAGGACTATCTCCTAATGATCATTAGGTCTGAGGCCTTGAGCCTTGGCTCACTTGAACCCTTGTTAAAATGGAAGTCCCTGCTCCCAAACGCAGATCCTCCACTGCAGCACCTTGGAGTGGCTTTCTAGAATCTCTATAAGAAGCATTCAGAGAGAAATGGGTAGAAAACTTCTCCTCAGTCTCAAGGCCCAGTGACTGAGAGCTGGAGGAAGTCTCAGGCCATCTGATCATCTGCAGAAAATAAGAGGCCTTTTCTCAGTGAGCTCCTTAACGCCAGAATAAATAACCTCCCAACTGCGAATGAACATGCTCTAGGCTAAGTCCAGAGATAACCACCTGGACTGGGGTTGAATGTGTTCTAGAGTCCTTCCTGGCTGTTAATTGCCCTCAGACATTAGCTTTTTCCTAGATTAGCTTCAGAGATAGACAGACGTCTGAACTCTGGCTGTAGCTCTGTGTAATTTTGCTTTGTTGTGTTTCATGCTTGTCCCCTAGGGTCTTAGAACCTCCATCAGAGCGGATCCATGCATCCTATATCTACAAGAGCCCATAAATATTGGTACAGAGCAGAACACACAATAGACATTGAGAAATTTGTGAGTTGAAGTTGGCCAATAGTCACCTTTTAAAGAGATAGACTGAAGAGATCTCCAAATAATTACCTGGAAAGTAAGGAACAGGGCAACTTGCCAGAATGTTATATGCTGTATTGCTCAGTCACAAATCTTATGAATATATCTGGATCTCAAAGTAAAGACTAATTCAGTGTCCTCAACCCATCAAACAATGCTTCACACTGGTGCCTTTTCACTAGTGTATCCAGTATTAATCTATATGAAGAGACTTATAACATCATTACAATCGGTTCAGCTCAGAATAATGTTTTCCTCTGAAAAGAATCAAAACAAAATAAAGGAGTGCTGGGGAGTTAGCTCAGTGGTTCCGGCGCCTGTCTTGCAAGTGCAAGGACCCAGGTTCAATCCCCAGTAACCACATACCATACTGGGCGTGGAGACTCATGCCCAACAGCAATCAATACCACATACCACAGTGCCAGGCGTAGTGGCTCATGCCTGTAATCCCAGTACTCGGGAGGCAGAGGCAGGAGGATTGCTGTGATTTGAGTTTGTGGCTGAGCTCAGGGCCAGCCTGAACCACAAAGCAAGACCTTGTCTCAAAAAAAGAAAAAAAAAAAAAAAAAAAAGGAGGAAGCAAGGTATGAGTTGGGTAAACGATATTTTATTAGGATATAAAAGGAAAATATCGATCACCTTAAAGATTTTGAAATGTTTTACATGGTACTGCCATTGTCATGGTATTACCAGAGAGACTAACACATGCTAAATAGGAACCTATATACTTCCACATATACTAAAACTTGGAAAAATCCTGTGTGGTAAGGATTTGCAACTCATTTACCCTAAGCCAGTTGTCCAGGACTTCATACATAGTGACTTGAAATCTTACAGCCATTGGCACAGCATCTCTGCCTTACCATCATTTCATAACCTCAGCTTCTTGGAATGTCAACTTGAAGAATGGCTCATCAATATTTTTTTAAAATACTTAATAAAAAGTAATATATGCTCATTATCAAAACCTCAAGCTGAGGAATGGTTAATATAGAGTACAAGAAAGGGAAATATCCCTCCACCTCAATCATCAGACTTCACTGCCAGGGATATCCGTCACAGCTAGTTTCTTGTTCTCTTTAAGTATATACAAATGTGCACATGTGCATATGGATATTTATAGAGTGGCATATTGTAGTGCACCTTGATTTTTCAATTATATGAAACTTGGAGATTTGTTCCATTTAGGAAGTAACTTATGATTTTGAAGTTTCCTTTCAATTCTATTTTATGGAAATGCTAACAGTTAGTGAGTTCCTTATTGCTGGAGAAATAATTGTTTTATTTTTCTTTTGCTATTAAAATAATGATATGTATATATCTTTTAAAATAGTTGCCTATGATGAACATAATTTTATTAAAAGGTACATAGATAATTATTGAATTGTCCCTTCGAGGAGACACAAATGTGTGCCTACAAGTACATTACAAGTGTACAAAAATGACTATTTTCATGCAAGTTTACATGCAATGTATCAAGATTTAAGATTTGTTAATAATCTCATCAGTAGTAGTGGTATTTGCTATGTTGAAGTGGAACGGCTGATGTAACAGTCTATCTAGGCAGGGCCTTTAGGAGACGTTTAGTCATGAAGGTTTTACCCTTGTAGTTGGTTAAAGTTGATGGAGTCTGAGGACTTGGTTGGTTTAAAGCAAGTTTGGTTTCCTTAGCTTTCTCTTTTTCTTGGCACCTCTCTCTTGCATTTTCTCCAGTGAATAGTATCTTCCGTTCTATTAGGATGACCTCGGGCATGTTACAGCACAAGTAGGCAATCACTACAGGTTAGCTCCTTCATACTAGACTTTTTGACCTCCAGAACTGTGAGAAATATTTTTATTTTCCATATTAATTTTCCAGTGTCTAGCATTCCTTCAGAGTATCATATGATGGACTAGGACATTATTTCAATCTAATGCTCTTAGCAGATTCATTTATTAGAATTATATTCAGAATTTTATCCTAAGTTCAAATGCCATTTATATTTCTTTGTGCATGAAATTTTATTCAAGCATTTTGCATGATTTATTATAACATTTGTAAAGTTTCCTGATTGTCTTGCAACAGCGCATTACAAATTAAGAAAGGAAATTAGTATGCAAATGGTCAATGCTCTTTATTTTGGAATTTTCATTTTTATGTTAGTGATTTTTCTTATGCTCAAATGACAAATTTGTACATTGTTTTGAAATTGTAGCATGTGGTCTTATAGACTGTAGATCTTTTTATTTTCCTGTTCTAGTTTTCTCTCACTCCTCAATTATACAAATAAAGTTTTTCCACATACGATTGAAGGATTTTTTTCTTAGTACTAGAGATTGTATCCAGGACCTTCACACTGAGTTATATTCATAATCTTTAAAAAAAAAAAATATATATATATATATAAATGTATTTATTTATAACTTACCAACATTAATATACAAAAATTATTTTTAGTTGGAATACAATAATTAATTTTAGTTTGAAAATAAAACTTGTATATATTTATGGTGTACAATAGGTTTTCAAACATGTCTACTTTGTAGAATGGTTAAATTGAGCTGACATTTAATTTGCTCTGCTCTTCCATGTGAGATCACTTAATATTTTTACAATCTGGATAGTATTCTATTGGTTAAAGAAATAAAGCTTATGAAAAACCAGCATGCACACACAAACACATGCACACACACACACACACTCCAGAAACCAGGTAATTTCAATGCTATATCAGTATCAAATGTTTAAGAAGAAAATGAGCCCAGTCATGCATAAAACTCTTCAGCAAATAGAATAGGTGGGAGTATTTCTCATCAGTTTTTGAGGACAGTATAATTCTGATATCAAAAGTTGAAATACATACCACAAAAATTTAAGTAATGACATTTCTTATAAACATACACATAAAATTGTAATAAAACTTCATAAATTAAACTCAGTAATACATTAACAAGGATAATATATCTTTAGCAAGTGACTTTTATTCCCCAAAGGTGCTTGATTCATTTGAAAGTCAGTCAATATAATTCTCCATAGTTTCCAAGGTAAAGGAAAAATATGATTAAACCCATGCACACAAAGCATTTGCTGTCGTTCAACATCAATGCCTAAAAGGATAAAACAACCCATCAAATTAAAGATAGGTGCTCATCCTGCTTAAAGTCATTTATAAAATACTACATTCTTTGTTACACTGAATAGGAGATCCATCAATGCTTTCCCTCTCACTCTAAAACTGGCATAATGAGATGTGTGGTTCTTATCACTTAGATAAGCAGGGAAATAAATAAAAAAGTGCTAAAACTGGAAAAGAGTAGTGAAAACATTTTTACTTAAAGATATGCTCATATTATAGGAAATATTGCTGGAACTAATAAGTGAATTGAATAAGTTCATAAGGTAAGATCAATACAAAATTAAATAATTATGCATACCAGTTACATGCAAATGGAAAACCTACTTTAAAAATAGTAAAAAACAAAATATTTCTGTTAATGCCATTCTGGATGTGTTACAGAATATTAAAGAGATGATTTCTGACAGAAATTTTAAGACAAACGGAAAGGTATAACTGATGGATTAAAAATTCAGTACTATGAAGCCAATTTTCCCCCAAATTGATCTACATGTATATATTCAGTATAAACCCAATCAAAAACCATTGCAGGGCTGGGGATTTAGCTCAGTGGTTTCAGAGCCTGTCTTGAAAGTACAAGGACCCGGGTTCAGTCCTTGGTAACCACATACAATACTGGGGGTGGAGACTCACCCCAGCAGCAATCAGTACCACACACCACAGTGCCAGGCTTGGCGGCTCACGCCTGTAATCCCAGCACTTGGGAGGCAGAGGCAGGATTGTGATGTGAGTTTGAGGCTGAGGTCAGGGCCAGCCTAAACTACAAAGTGAGACCCTGTCTCAAAAAAAAAAAAAAAAAAGGCAAACATTTTTGGAAAAAATATAATGCTAATTCTAAAATATGCATGGTGATCAGGAGAATGAAAAATAATAAAAACAATCTTAAACATAAGAGAGAAGATTTTTACTTTTGATATGAGAACTCACCTATAGTTACCAAGACCATGTAGTTTTGATGTGTGAATTGATAAACAGATCAAAAGAACAAAGTATAAAGTCTAGAAACAGTCTCATGTCTGTATGGCCAACTTACTTTTGATAAAACCAATGTAATCCAATAGGAAAATATCATCTTATCATCTAATAGTATTGAAACCATCAGATAAGCATGATAAACAATGTAAAATTTAAGTCCCGATTTTGTGACAAACAACTAATTTGAGATAGCATTTCTCTTTAATGCTAAAGAGAAACAGAAATGTACTGACAAGGTAGCTGTCTAATCTTGTCCAAGATAAACATTTGCAAGCATGGAAGAACACATGGAACACAGTTCCCGAGATTTCTTCTTAAGTAACAATTCAGGCCACACCACAGGACTAATTGACAATTGCATTCATCCATAGATCTTAGGAAACAAAAAATAAATAAAATTTCTGAAAAAAGATATTTTTCAGTCTTACATAAGAAAAAGTTTAAATGTGAGAATACAAAAGCATTAAGCAAAAATAATGTATAAATTGTATATCATCAAAATTAACAACTTCTGGTCACCCAAGAAACTCTATTAACAAGGGGAAAATATGAGCTACTGATTGGGAAAAAGTATAATAAATACACAAAGATACAGATCTGTGAAAACTTCTTTATCCAGAATACAAAACTCTGAAAATTTACTAATTTAAAATGACAGTCATTTTTAAAGAAAGTCAAACATGTTGAAGTAAGAAATTCCCAAGAGAAGCTAAAGAAAGAAGAACGTTTGATGATCCTCTCTATTATTAGTTTCCAGGGCACTAATAATTAAATCCACCTCACATCTGTCAGAACGTGTGAAGTTAGAAGGCATCAGTTAAACTAAAGTTAGAAAGACTAATAACACTAAATCTTGGTGAAGATATAGAACAAGAACAGAATTAAATATTGTTTATGGGAGTATAAAATGGTAAAATTTTATTATTTTGGTGTTAAACTCAGGACTACATACATGCCAGGTAAATAAGTACTATAACACTGAATTACATTTCCATTCAGAATGATGTAATTTTAAAAAATAATACAAGCATATTGAAAAATTGTTTGAAAATATCATATAAATTTAAATATATCTTTTGACCTAGCAATGTTACTCCTAAGTACTTATCAAGGAAATAGTGGACATATGTGACCACGAAAAGACTTGCATATGAATGTTGTAGTACCTTAATTTGTAATGTCCCCAAACTAGAAATAAAGAAGTGGTCACTAACAGAGAAATAAACATCAACAAACCAAAAATGGTCTATTTTTGGAATATAATCCTATTCAGTATTAAATATATATAAATTATATATTAAATAGTTACATATGTAACAGCATGGATGAATCTCTAAAGCCTCATGTTGAAAAACAAAATCTAAATACAAAAGCACATTCTCAATCACTACATTTACATAATTATCTCATAAATGCTGTCATTGATGAGAGAAATTAAATAGTAGCCTTATAAGAAGTAGAGATTCCTTGTAAAGAGGTATAAGGGAACCCTGTAGGATGAAGAAAAAATTCTGCATCCAGATTAGATTTCTAGTTAAACAACTGTACATGTTTACCCAAACCATAATAATCTATGTGTACAATAATAACACATACATGTATACAGTAATAACTATACATTTGATAGTTAATAAATTTTATTTTAATTTTGAACTATTGGACATTTATTATTATTACACCGCTTATTTTATATATTTAACCTGTTAAGAAAGTATTTGTATAATCAAAAAAGTGTAATTAATTTGGTTTGATTTATTTTTATCACTGTAATGAGAGATAGAAAAGATGGGGAAGGAAAGTTTTAGTTTGTTTTACACATGTATATGTATTTTATGTGTCCTTATGTGGTTTCAAGTGTCTATCTTGCACAAGGTTAGATATAAGGCTTTCCAGTACCTTTTTGTCTTTCTTTAGCATTGTGTGCTGCACATGGGAAGTCAGTTGATATTGGACTTCTCCCCACATTCTATTTTAACCAGGACCCTTTGGATTGCAAGTAAAATCTCAAAGTATTTGATTTGAGTATTTGGATTGAGGTCTCTCTCTATATATTTTTAAACATACATATAATATATTATATATTATAAACTACCCAAACAAGATAGATATAGATTTCCTATCTATATGAAGTTGGAAATATATATCTTTAGTAAAGCAGATGATTACACAAAGTATCTCCATACCAGGATAGAGACTTCTGCTAACCTCAGGTAGATGATACAGAGAATTGTTCCTCCCACACTCCGTTCCCAGTCTCCAGCAGTCCTGAGACCCCTCCCCCGTGATGTAAACATAGGACCTGAGCTTCGTCCACCAACATGGT
This sequence comes from Petromus typicus, assembly GCA_004026965.1. Taxonomy (NCBI): domain Eukaryota; kingdom Metazoa; phylum Chordata; class Mammalia; order Rodentia; family Petromuridae; genus Petromus; species Petromus typicus. The sequence goes on from PVIR01000004.1 coordinate 752,869, forward strand.
CCATCAACCTCAGCCATGCTGATCATGGCAGCAGCTGCCACAGGGCCATCTTGGCCCTGGAAGAGTCAGCACCAGGCCTTTCCTTGGAATCAGTCCTCATTTTTTGATAGTGGCTAAGATACTGATAGAAGGAATATAAGCCAACATGGGTAAAAGCAGGATGAAAGAAAAGAAAGATGAGAGGAATCCTAAAATTATTTATTATTATGTGTGTAGAATGAACTGAAGTCAGTAATCAAGTTAATATATTTCTTCTTCTGGCTGAAATATTTTCAGTTTTATTTGCAGCCTAAATTGTCCTAGTTAAGACTGTATTCAGGGAGAAGTCCAATTTCAATTGATTTTTCATTTGCAAACTTAATGTTAAAGAGAACAAAAATGTACTGACAAGGTAGCTGTCTAATCTTGTCCAAGATAAACATTTGCAAGCATGGAAGGACACATGGACACAGCTCCTGTGATTTCTTCTTAAGTAACAATTTAGGTCACACCACAGGACTAATTGACAATTGCATTCAGCCATAGAAGAGGTAATTTTAGGTAATGCACTTGCTTGTGTATTTAAGTGGATTTGAGTTCTCAATCCTTTCTTCAAGACTTATGTTGAAAACTAAAACTCCATGTATGATTACAGAGAAGAAGGTATTCTATTGTTCATCCACTGTCAATATTCACAATAGACTCAGGATTTGGGCCAGTAAGAGCCTGACACCTTGTGCCAGGATATGTATGCTTTAGATGTAAATTACCAGACGTCCTGCGGTCAGCATATATTGGATACTATGACTGTCTTTTTGTTTGTTTTGTTCTGTTTTTAAGCAGGACACTAACAGTGTGTCAGGGACCTAGTGATCCGCACACTAACTGCAGTTAAATGCTAACCTAATATAACCGCCAAAGTGTTAGATTAAGGTTGAAAGGTTGAATGTCTCAGGAAAGCTGATCTCCAGAGGTCAGATGTGTGTATAGGAGAAAATGGATCCAAGACCCCTTGGTCTCCAGCACCATGTCAGGTCAAATTCCACCATCAGCTGCCAGTCAAGGAAAATGACTGTTTTCCCTTCCAAAGACAGTTGTGTGCATACTGAATTCTCACTTCTGCTCCTGAGAGAATGTTAAATTAGTCAAAGAATGAATGGAAGATGTAGTTTTATGTGCCTGTGTAACTGTTGTCACATTTTCCTCATAACAATGATTCATTTCAAGACCTCTAGTTAATGAAAAGAAAAAGAGTGTTGCTTTTATCAGTTAAATATCATGAGTCTTGCAGAAACAAATAGTTCCCTATGTCTAGTGGTATCCTACAGGTGCTAAGCAGGAGTCTCAGTTTCCTATGGACATAAATATATATCACAGCCCTCAACCTCTGTACTATAACTTCTTGCTCTTCCCACTAGTCCAAGACTGGGTTTAAGTCCCTGTATTTAAATTACCCCTGATGTTAAATGCACATGCTTTGTGATTTTGGAACATTTCCTTGCATTGTGTTAACTGATTGTTTAAAAATAAATGAACCCCAAATCCATCCAGCTCCAGTCAATTTCCTCTTCCAGCTTTCTGATCCAGAAAACCAAAAGCAGGGAACTTTCCATGCTGACTTCACACTGCAAATTAAAGCAGGGAAACAGTGTGGGAAAATGTCCTGGTTGTACTGAGACCCTGGAGAAGCCCCAGTGGCTGAGCATCCCCTGGGGTGAGAGGGTTGGAACTGTGATGAATGAGCCCAGCCTCCTCCTCAGCATATGTTTTTGTACTTTCTTCCTAATATATTGCAGGATTATTGCTAAGGCGTGAACAGCTCCAGAGCGCCTCTCTGTCCCTTAAGACATAGGCAGGCCACCCTGTGTTGGACTTGAAACAAACTACTTGGAAAGACAAGGCCCGCATGACTGTTACAGGACACAGAGCTTGAACCATAAAGGTGCACCTGTGCTTCATCTGGAGTTCTCAAACTAGCGACGAGTTTCACATCTTTAAAGGAAAGAAGCTGAGATTTACAATGGCTTATGGGCAGAGTGGGCCCAAACCACGTAAGAGCCTGAGTGCTCACACTCAGAATCAAATCACAATTTCTTCAGAAGTTATTTCCTGAAAAAAAAAAAAAAACCATCAGCCACAGACTCTCCCACCCATGATAATAAGTGTGGAAAATGTCATCATTCAGTATCTATATTCTGAATGAATATATAAAAATGGTGTTTGTTATTTCTATAAGTTGCTAGATTTTTTTTTCTAAACTTTCTGACGAACCAAAGGTTTTTTCCCCCATTAGGAAAAAAAAAAAAGTTGTGCTTTCTCACAAGCTGAATAAGTTTGAGAATCCAAGGATCTGGAGTTTCAATCTACATTCCCTCCTCCCACCAGAAGTTCCTCTGGCTGCAGGGAAAATTCTCATATTCTGACTCAAAGCTAATCACGCTAAATGTTCAGGGTTGTCCTCTTGTGCTAAAATATGTCATGTGATATGACATTCTTGAGGTTCAATTGGGCTCTTGCTGCAGACAAAACGACCGTATGTGGCTTCCAGGCTTCCTGGAAGATACTGGAAAAAGACACATGGGGACAGCAGGTGTCCTCATTCAACAACAGGTGAGTGAACAACCAGGGCAGGCTTGTATCCAAAGGTCCTAATGGACACTGCCAGAGATTTCCCAGAGGATATGGACAGTTGTCTTGAGTTCCTTGCTCTCCTTTTCAAAGCCAACACTTCAGTTCTTCCTATGGGACCTCCCAGCCCTTTCTCAACCCATTCCCTGTCACCTGTTATGTTTCCTTGAAATCCTCAATGACATATATCATGACTGTGTGGCTTTTGTCTTCATCCTGGGGGAAGAAAGGGCACTTCACATACTCACTCAATGTTCCCTTTCTTCCTTCAGCTTTTATTTTCTTGCTGTTCTAGAGCCTCAGCTTGGAGAAGCGAGTGGAAACTAGAACTTCGAGACTAACTAGGAGGAAATAAAAGGGAAGTGGTAAGGAAAGAAAAAGCCTAGGGTCTAAAAAGAGTCAAGTTTGCCTTGCATGTGTATCTTGCTTATTTCTCCCTACCTCTTCATCATTTCTATTAATTCTAACCCCACTGGTAACTAATTTTTTTTTCTCTCTGTAATGCTAGATATATTTTATTTAAATTTAATACCTATAATCGAATAATTTCCAGCTGATACAGAAAAACATAGGCAAAACTCATAAAAGTCACCATAGGAACCAGGGAAATTTTCTCTACCCTCTGGAGCAGTGGCACACAGATGATGCTAGCTGGGTCTGGGGTCAGACTTAGGCCAGATGGTGAGCTTTCTGCTGTTATGTGCTTCAGTCTTCTCTACGAGGGATCAAAAGTGATGTGACTGTCCCTTCATGGGTGGCTGTAGAGGCCAAAGAGGCCAGGTCAGAAAAGCCCATAGAATGGAATGGTGGCTGGCGATGTCACTGTCACCTCCCATGGGAAGTGTGCTTTCAATTTTGGTCTTCGAGTCCTGCCCTAGCCTTCCTGTAGAGTATTACTTGCTCCAGCTCCCCAAGTGCTGTGGAACAAAAAAAAAAAGAGGACAAAACCACAGTGCCTCTGAATATTCAAAGCTGAGGGTGGATGAAAAGCAGAGTATGTCCTCAGCAGGGCAACCTCCTATGAAAAGTATAAAAGCCAAGCAACGGTGACAGCTTCAGGTTGATGAAACAACCATGTTCCAGTGACTGGGCTCTGAAGAAGAGAGCTATTCTGTTAACCAGCCTTCTGTTTCTCTTATAAACTCGAAGATTAACTTCTGAGAAAACACCAGCAAAAAGATGTTTAAATGTGTGTTCATCCCCAAAGCTGGAGGCCAACTGGAGCTCAAGAGGCTCTCCAGCCATTTAGTTTTCTTTGCCTATGGTATTGCAGAGATTCTAGAATGTTCCTAACTCAGCCCCCATTGTCTTTCTTCCATGATACTCTAAAAGCAGCAGATAAGCTCTTGTCTCAGATCTAAACATACCTGAGGGTTCCTCACTGCTTTCTGCAGAGGATGCTGCCTGCCAGGTCTCCCCACTTCCAGGAAAAGGGCCAAGAAGGCAATGCTGCAGGAGCACAGAAACATAGATGCGACTGTTTCTCTGCCTACAAGCTGCTGATCTTTCAGCCCTAAACTACAGCATTTGGTTGTCAGGGAGAAGTCTGCAGCCCAGTCATGGGCACCAGAAAGGATCCTCAGCATTACCAAATGATGGAGACCTGAAATGGCAGAGTCCTGACCTGTGGCTCTGTGTGAGATCCCCATAGAGACAGGACAGGAAGATGTGGCTCAACGATGGCTTCCTATATCAGGGCTGGGACCAGATTTCAGGAGTGATATATTGGTAAAATAGGAATAATTGCTCAGATTCAATTTAAATTAATGATAATCCCTAATTTTAAATTGAGAAGGCCCCCTTGACCTAAATGCTGAGGCTTGACTCACAAGCTAAATTTAGACTACTATCTCTATGACAAGAAGTGCTGTAGCCTGCATTACAATTATTCTTGACTTTTAATCCATTGCAACCCTTCAGCTGCATGTAAATACTTATCCTTGGAATGCTGGGCACAGGGACCTTGTGTCTCAGGTGCCATGTGTCCATGCATCCGTCTGCCATGCTTCTGCCAGAGTGATCATTTGCATAATGGTCTTAAAAAACAGATCTGCCTCCAGAAATGAAACGGGGTTTCCAGAGGCCCATGACAATAAAAAGAGCCCCAAGTCTCTTTTTAAAATCTACAATGCTCTTTTCCCCCCAAATGTTTATCTTATCTGTTTTTAAGACTTTAAAAAGGCCAACAATGCAGTAATTATCTTTAGAAAAATGGGAAGTAGTAGGAGCCAGAGAGAATGAGTCATGGATCTGTTTTCTCTTTCCTCTCCACTAACTATTTCTTTTGGAAGGCATCGGAATTGCAGTTATTAGTTTATCTTTATGTGATTTCCAGCTGCTGGTCACGTGTTAAACCAGATATGAAGGGGAAAGTGGGGTCTGGGGAGCAGGGCTGTTCTCAGAGTGAAAAGAAGGATTTCCAGTTCCTGAGTCCTGGCACCTCCCTCCCCTGACAGTCTCTACCATTTCTCCAGTAGGTGCCTAACTCAACAATAAAGAGTAATCAGGCAGAAAATGAAATTTGCCTGGACGTGGAAAGGGCGCCTGGGAAGCTTAGTGCTGCGGGGTCCACCATTAAGTGTCAAGAGAAGTGGGAGAAGATGCCATAGCCAACCAGGGGGTGGCAGGCACCTCCTCGCTTTTCCCTCTGTGGCACAGCTCAGGGTAAACAGTGAGGAAGACTTAGGGCTGAGCACCATAAGGCTCTGCAAAACTCCTCACATGTCTGTACAATGAAGGCCAGGGTGATTTGGCTTGATTTTAGCTCCAGAATCTCTGTTAGAAACTCAACACAATGCTTCTTAGCTGGCTTCTCCCACATTGGTGGTTGAGAAAGCTTTATCACAAAATCAAGGTTTAAAGAGTCCTTTGGGAAGTTGACATAGTGATGTCCACGCACAGATGGGTGAATACCCTTTCTGAAATATTCACACTTGGCAAAAGTCATCACTCTGTCTACCTGAAAAAAGTAGGCTGAGATGAGCCATGTATAAATGTCAGGTCAGACAAGAAATATGGAGACCTGGTGAAAGGAGGCATTTGCTTCTGAGCCTGGACTGTAAGGAGAGTGTGCCAAGGAGACATCTATAGGAGAGAGTTTGGATCTGGAGGCCTGGCAACCAAGGCAAAACACTGCCAGGGATTCAGTGGAGAAGAGGCATCAAGACCTGAAGTACTTTCAGGAAAAGGTTGATCAGTGTTCCTGAGGGTTACATGCAGGACAGAGAACCAGAAGACAATGGAGAACCAAGGACTTGAGGATAGCACTGTCCATACAAAGGGGCACTAGTAGGTAAGAAAAAGTAATCCCATGTGGAAAGCGATGGTCTACCAATGAACAATGCCTTTTAAAGTAAAACAGATACAAGAATGTTCATTAACAATCAGATGACATAGAATATGAGACACTTTTCTTTGCACTATTTGGTATCATAAAGCTTCGCAGAATAACACAGCATCAAGAATGTAGAAAGACTAAACAAACCCTTGCCTTGTGAACAGACTCTTCCTTCCCGTGCAGGCTTTGTGTCCCTGGGAGGTTTGTAGGCACAGGGTCCATTCTTGGTGCTGTGTCCCTCATGCACCCCAGGATCCAACAAATGACTGGCATGAGCTGGAGAGACTTCAGTGTCACTATGACATCACTCTTCCTCCTTGGTGGGCCAGTTGTGTACATACCCAGTCTTGGCTTCTCACTGATGTCCCAGTTCTCTGTAAATACAGCAAAAGACTACCCGGCAACTTTTAAGTCACCAGGAAATGCAGGTCCTTGGGCAGCTCTGTGTGTATGACAGGCCAGGACAGCAATCTGTGCAGCAATATCCAATCGCGGGCAGGACAGGCGACAGCCACTCGGTCATGTGGATGTAGGGGGAATAGGGTAATATTCTGAAATGGCAATTCTCCTAAATAAATAGCACATCAACTTACTTAAACCTAATCATAAATGGTACAAATTGGGCCCATGTGCAAACAGAAACTGGAGCTGAGGCCTGGAGTTAAAGCGGCCATTGTTTCTCGCCTGACCTGGGCCCAAGAAAGCCTTGCGTGTCCGATTACATCTGTTAAAACGATTTGAATGCCAGCCCCGTATTTTAATTATAAATATATAAAAAATTTTAATAAGACGGCATTCTGGGCTTGCTAAGCTTTTAAAATGCTCATTGGGGGTGGAGTGGGTAGAGGAGAATTCCATGTGCCCCAGATCCAGTGCCAGCATATAATGATTGAATGTTTTCCTGTAATAAATTGAAAAAATCTGGTTCGTGAGAACGGATCCAAATCACTTGGCATTAGAGAGGTAATTTGTTACCTGGCTTCCCGTGCATTGGAACTTGGTGAGGAGCTGCCATTGCCAGAGAAAGGCAAAGGTACAAGAAGGAAACTCATGAGCCACCCCCACCGCTGCATGTTGTGCTGTCCCCCGTGCCCCGGCCGCCCTCAGCCTTTCCAGAGCTTTCTCCGAGCTCCAGAATGAGAGACTGCAAGGCCAGCGTCAGAGAAAGGGCTTTCTCAGGACCAAAGCCAGCCAGCTCTTCGCCACCTTCTTTGTACCTCTCCAAATCTCAGGCCTGCTTAATTATGATTAATTGCCACATGGATAATCAGATACAGTTTCAAAAGGTTGGAAATGACACTCCAAGGACACCAGTGAAGATGCAAGGTACGCCTTTGTTCAAAGGAAGAAAAGGCAGGTCCCTTCCTCAGCCCCATAACCTTTTCTTATTTTAACAATTCCAAACAGAATTAATACCATCAGTATATTGTTCCCACTCCAGGGAATTGAACTTCAACTGTACAATTTCTGCAGCTGTCAGTGTTTTCAGGCCTCCTGTCAATAACGCAATGTTGGGGTGCCCTTCTGCTCAAATGAAAGCAGTTTCAAGTTTCTGCTTTATGTCTGTGCTTTCTGGGTGGTGGGGCATGATGAGAAAGTACAAAAAATAATAACAGCAGTTAAAAAGCTTCACTCTCGACTCAACTGGATCAAATGTAATAGACTCAAGTCTTTTCCCCTGATTTCCTCTGCTTGTTTTAGAAAACATTGTGAAAAGTGCAGGAGATTTTGTCTTGCCAGCTCTTCCTCAATTTAAAATCCCTTTGGCTAAGTCAAGGATCACAGTATGTCATTTCCAGTCTAACAGAAGTGCTGGGCCCGCGCTCAGCTCCTATTACCAGGAGGCAAATCCCTCGGTTCCCGGCGCCAGTGTTGCGGGGCTTGGCTCTTATCCCGGCATTGTTCCCTTCATTACATTCCAGAGGGCCTCTCAGCCAGTTAATGTTTGCACTGGGAGGTCCAAATATCCAGCAATCAGCACTGAACTTTTCTCTTTTTGTTGAGAATTGCAGGTTTCAAATGCAATCACGGGCTCTCAAGAAAAACTTACAGGTGAACACAAAAGCACTAATTTACATTTTATTCACAAACAATAATATTTGCAGCAGTTTCACCATGTGTGCTCATAAAAGAGTTTGAGAAGACGTCTGGCTTTTTAAGACTTTATGGTGGCTGGAATTGGTTTACCAATTTAAGGGCAATCACTTCATTTATTTACTTTTTAAAATCCTAAATAGCATAAAAGTATTTTCTCCTAGCAGGCTAGCAGTTCATACATTCTGAATTGTTAGTACATGTGCTCACATGGGAAACAACCATCAGAAATGGATAAACTAATTTGAACCAGTTTCAAGCACACAGCATTTAATTAAATCACATCTCAGAATGGATTTTAAAGGTTGGGATTTTCGGAGCACACGGATTGTATTCGGCATCTTGGCCCTGACTCTGGTACACTCTGCCAAGGTGGCCACACTGAAGAGCCATGACTGACTGGGGCCAACACTGCCTGGAATTTTGCACAGGATTTCATGCCCAATCAAATGCCTGAGGCCATGAGCCTCTGCCCCTCCTGAGTGGTGCCACCAGTCTCCTTACATGAGGGCAGCGGGTAGAGTTTCCTTGGTCTATGTGATTCTTCTGGAAGGCCTCTGCAAGGTTGGCCTCCTTTTCCCACCATAAGATCTGCAGCCAAGCCTGTGGCCCAAGAGAACTGGGACATGCAGCCTACCCTCCCCCATCCAAATGATTCTGACTCTCTGGGGGGTTCAACAGAGCCTTGAAGGGAGCAGAGAAGAGATGCTGGGAGGGGCCAAAAGCCTGGAAGGGCAGTATTTCCTGAAGACATTGCCCTGGAGTGGGAGTGTCCAAAGCCTGGTCTTCCCAGTGTAAAGTTGAAAGTGTAACAGTGCACTCCTGACCCAGAGAAGAGGTGTTCCAGCAATAGACACTCCTTGGGTGCAAGCCTCACTCATGCCCTTACATGCACCTTTTCCTCCCCTTAAATACAAGGCCTGTATCTTCATCCTTCCTTGTCCTTTCTCCTCTCTACCCTCACCACAAAACTAGAGGATTAATCCAGGGTGAACGTGGTCCTTACATATGTGAAGGGGTAAAAGGAAGGATTCTTTTTGATTTCCAAAGGTTCAGTGATATAAACTAGCAATAGGCAGATTAATAAGAGAAAAAGGTATATTAGTGGGTCTTGGGAAAATAAAAGCATAGGAGTCATGAACAAAATGTAACTCTCCCTTGAAGGTCTAGGTGATAGAAGCTTAAATTATGACCTTTGCTACACAAAGGAATAGAGACTTGGACAGGGCACCTCTTTGGTTAACTTAGAGGATGATGATAACAAGCCACGAAGTCTAGAGAGGGAGAAGGGAAGAATGCTAGACAGATAATAAGGGTAACATTAGAAAAGAGAATCTTTCAGGGAATCTCTCCAAGTTTCCCTCAGTGGAATAGATGAAAATTCTGTCTGGGAGGGTAGGTAGCCTAGGATAGAGATGATAGTTAATCTTCTTTCTTGCTTTGTGACTTTTTGATGAAATTTCAAGGGAGAAGGTTGAGAGTTCCAAGTTCCCTCAATCAGATAAGATAATTCCTTAGAGCTCCCTCTCTCCTTGATCAAAAGAATCCAGGAAAGGTGAGGAGGATGCTGGTTCTGAGGCAGCATCTCAGGTCTAGGTCTCTGGCTAAGTCATAGCACCTGTTCTTGTGGTATTGTTTTCTCAGCTGCAGTATGTGGTTTGGTTATAGAATTTGAAAGTCCAAGTGATGTGGACCTTGAGCCCCTTTACTTTAGTTGATTTCTAGAAATTTTTTCTTCACAGCATTTAAAATAAATATTCTTTGTTGACATATAATGAAGGTCAGTGAAAGGAAAGTCATTTCTCGATCATTTATTCTTTCATTTGTCTTCTGCTGGTTTCAGGGCTCATTGAAGCAGTATCTTGTTGCCCGGCTATGGGCGACAAAGCAGTGGTTCCTATGTTCTGCTACTGTCTTCCTAGAACTTGGATACCAACTTGGGTGCTTGGCGGCCATCAAGACACAGGGCAGCTTGCACCCTAACCTGCAAGTAGTCTCTCTCCTCTGCTCTCACAGTGCCAGGGAAGAGACTGATCTTGGTGCCTCCTTTAAATGGCTTTTCACTGTCCCAAGTTTTTCCATCTTCCACACAAAATGAAAAATCTAGTTGAGGTGTGAAGGGGAAATAATAAAGTGTAAATAATAAAGTGTGAGCATGTCTTGGGAACTTCTCTATGATGAGCATCATGTGAGGCAGAAGAGAAGACTTACCCTCCATGTTCCCAGCAAATGCAGAAAGCAAGAATCACTCACACAAACCAATACAAGAGGAAAGTGTCCCAAGTAGAATAACAGAAAGGTGAAACAGGGTGACCAGGGAAGGCACTGTGAGCTCTGGATTCTTTTGCTTGCACAAGAAGATGAGAAAATGTGGTAGGCATGAGGGAAGGTTCGGAGATATTGCAAGGGAGCTATGTGTGTGAACCAAGGGAACTCATCTGGTTCAAAGTCAGAGGTACCTAGCTACTCATAGACAGAAATCCCCACTATCCCCACTAGCTAAATGTCCCCACCTGCTTTGTCTAGAAAGTAATGCATTAGCCAGTTCAACAGGTGAATGAAGATGTGGTAGTGTATAGGACAGGGTTTGGAGGCAATGAATATAGATATACTAGAAAAGGGATTTGACTTCTCTTATGCATATATTAATTTTTAATTAGAAAGACTAATAAGTAGTATTTATGATGAGAGATGAAATAAGAAACTCTAAAAAGAATGAGTTCTAAAATGTACATTAGATATTATACAATATAAGCTATTCAAAGAGAAATGGGGCAGAGGTAAATAATGAGGAGAAAGAAAGAATTGTGATGGTAAAAAATGGAAACAAAGCATATATATATATATATATATATATATATATATATATATATATATATATTGGAGGTAGGGGTTGTTGGGTGGGTAAGGGATGAGAAAAAATAAGAATCAAATCATGTCATATACTGGTACAAATTGTCAATGATATGTATATAAAATACCAATTTCACAATAAAAAAGAAAGAAATCATTTTGAAAATTGTCTCCAAAATATGGTAAATAATAATAATAATTATAATAATATTATAATAATATTGATAGTACTTGTAGTCAAGTACTATCAAGTACTTGTAGTCAAGCCCAAAGAAGGAGGCATGTAAGGAACTTGGAAAGAGAAAGTTGGATGTGGGACCTACCACAGATCAGTCCTTCTATCCTTTGTTCTACAGCCAAAGAGGACTGGAACATTCCAAGGACAAATAAGAACAGTAAAAGAGCAAGAGTCAAACTGAGAAATTCTGCTTGACTGAGAAGACAGTGGATCTGACTTCAGGTTGAAAGAGTTTGAGGTTTGGTATAGATCTAACAATTACAGTGACTGACATGCAAGACCAGGCTAGTGTGCAAAACACAAACAGCACCCACTGGGATAAAGAAGGACAAGGCAAAGGTAGGAGACTGGTTGTAGGGCTCTGGAGTCACCCTCCAGCCTTGGAATTTAGGCTGTCACACATTTTTTGATGGTGCTGGGAATGGAATCCAGGACTTTAGACACGCTAGCTCTACCATGAAGGCACAGCCACATAATATCTTAAGTTTTATTTTGGGACAGGGTCTTGCTAAATTGTCCAGACTTGCTTCAAACTTGTGATTTTTCTACCTACACCTCCTTAGTAGTTGAAATTACACACTACAGATATTTAACTACTATTCCCAGCAGCCTCTCAGCCAACCATTTTTTCAGCACTGGGAATTGAACCGAGGGCCTTTCCACTAAGCTACTAGTCTTCTGATTTTCTTTAAGTTAGGGCTTGCTAAATTGTTAAGTTGCTCAGGCGGGGCTCAAACTTATCATCTTCCTGCGCTCGCTTCCCAGTACTGGGGTAACAGCTGTGTATCACCACACCAGAGTAGCCCTCAACTAATTTTAAAGTTCCTTTCCTAGCTTCCTCTGGCTTGCCAGAGCTCTTTAGTGGCACAGTAAACCTAACCATGCCCTTAATTAATTGCTTGTTCATTAAAATGTTCCCCATCTTCCTTCCCAGCACCAAGCTCTGTCTTCCAAAGGTCTATCTCTTCTGTAACTCTCTGAATTGCATAAAAAGAAAATGCCTTTCTCTCTCCCAGATACAGAATAGTTTTTCTCTCTTCAGCTTCCTCAGCTCCATATATTTGCTAATTCACTAATATGACAGAATGTATCACCAAACCTCCACAAAGCCGTGTCCTTTAAGGGAGGGTTCAATGTGGTATAGGATCTGGAAAACAGGAGACAAGTGACTACGGGCAGAAGGGGCATGAAAATTAGAGGCAATAAGGGATGGAGCATTCACATTCCTACACCCTATAGAGAAGGCAGTGGTAAAGGCTTAGAAGTTTCCTGATGAATTATGTCCTTCTCCAATTCCATAGGTGGAGACTCTAACTCTGTACTTCAGAATGTATTTGCTGGTTGAGACAGATAACTTTAAAAAGGTAGTTTGGTGAAAGGAGAACTTTGGGGTGGACCCCAATCCAACAGGATTAATGTCATTTTAAGGGGGAATTTTGACACAGACTCCATTAAAAATGTTTTTGTGAATAAATGTTAAAAAAATGAAGCAGTCTTTGTTCAGGGGAGATCATGCTGGTAGGTACACAGACAACTACAATTAAGTCTTACAGAAAGGAAGAGACTGGATCCAACTTTGATTCCATCAGGCAGGACAGGTAAGGATTTAAAACCAAAGGGTAAGTTATAGGTGGTTGGATAGAAAATTACTAAGTGGAAATGTCATCCTAGGAGATTTCTGGCAAGATTTGAAGTTTGCTTGATGTCTGGTCATAATGGCAAGATGTTAAGGGTCATCAGCTATCAAAGGGGGGAGATCTTTGCTTAGCTGCTTTAGTTGGACTGGTGGTTAAACCAGATCCCACAAAGATAGAGGGAAGCCCAGAGGGAGCCTGACTGGCATCATAGTCAAAACTAGAGGATCTTTGTCAACACAGATGGAGGGAAGTGAGGGTGAAGATACAAGGGGACAGTGACCATCTATTAGCTGAGGAGAGAGGCCAACACTTTAATCTGTCAGACTTTCAACCTCCCCAGCTGGGAAAAGATGAATTTCGGTTCTTCAAGCCTCTCACGTGTGGGGCTTTGTTAGAGCAGCCCCAGCAGACCAATGTGTGGGCCACAGCAAAAGGAACAGGAACCAAATGGAACACTTCCTGTGCTTCTGCTCTGTCCTCTGCCTTTCCACTGCAGTGTTACCCTGTTCAAGTGTAAACTGTTGAATTCTAATTCTCCACAGAACGCTGTAGCTTTTAAAATCCCTGAAATAGCTATTTCCCTTGTTCTTTACAACTCTGCCAAAGAAAGAGGCAGATATTCCTAAAATATATCAGGAAATTTATGCACCCAGGACTAGGACACAGATACAGAGAATACCAAGTATTTACTTCATCTCAGGCTTTTCCTTTTCTTCCCTCATTTCAAGAGAAGCCTGTCAAGCTCATGTGAAGTTTCATTCACGCCTTTGTTCTCCTCCTGGGGCGCTCATTTCTGAGATGAGCTTTGAGCTTCCTACGAAAGCAAAAGAAAAATATAATTTCTTTAGGTTGTATTAATAATGAAGATAAAAATATCATATGGCAAAATGCTAGAATCTCTGTAATGTTTTTTCTCATCCTAAAGAAAAGAAATTCAAGATCATCAGCTAAGAATGAAGATTCACTGAGTCTAGAATGTATGACAGATTTTGAAAAAGAGAAAATATTCAAAGGAAATAGGGGATAGGAGTAAATAAGAAGGGGAACGAAAAAAACATTGTTGGTAAAAAAGGAAATAAAGCTTACATAATGGGGTAAGGAGAGGTTAGAGGGTGGCCAGGAGAATGGGAAAAAAATAGAATCAAGTCATACCATATACTGATACAAATTCTCAATGTTGAGTGAGATCATGATATGAATACAAAGTGTACTAATAAAATCAATTAAAATAAAAAAGTCAAATTTCTAAAAAAAAAACAAAGGGAAATATATGCTCTGTGAGCACTACACATGATTATCAGGCAAGTAGATGACCAATGTGGGAAAACAAGGCTGTCATCATCTGTAGCTGAGGGCAGAGGGCAAGGCTGAACTTAATGGTCACAGTATACCAAGTTTTCCAACCTCCAGCCTCAGCACTACTAACATTGGTGCCAGCCTTTCTTGTTCATGAAGTGCTGTGCTATGTGCATTGTAGAAAGCTCAGCAATGTCCTCTGGATTGTTCCCATCACATACTAGTGGTATTCCCTGTTGTGACAACCAAAAATACCTTCAAACATTACCAATGTCCCCAGGCATGCAAGTGACCTCCAGACAAGAACTAGCTCCAACTCCAGAGGAGGTTAGATGCCCCTTACCCCAGTACAAGCCTGGTTGGCCAATATCAAAGTCCTAGGTGAAATAAAATGAGATCCTAACACCTGGAATGGGATATTTGGATGAAGGTCCTAAACAACCTAAACTTCTAGATCCTTCAGAATACTCTGGGCCTGCAGAAGCAGTTCCTGTGTTAATGAGAGGCAACACCACCTTCATACTTGGAGACTATGTGGAAATAAGTTACAGTAGAATCCACGGTGAGGGGTGAAGGGCCTCAGGGACAATATTCCTGAATGCCCAGCCTGCAACAAGATGTGCCCCAATAAAGCAGCATTCTGTAAAAGATCTACTGGCTACTTGGTGGGACACTGACTTTTCTGAGCATCTTCCTTAGGCAAAGACCAGAGGCGGAAATGTTCTTACAGAGATGGACACAAACTCCAAGTATGAGTGGGTTTGCTCTTACTATTAACATGGCCTGAGTTGGTGCCACCACCCAAGTGCTCATGAGCTAGAGGACATTACATAGTGTCACAAAGGACAGACTGTACAGCCCAGGAGTCACAGGCATATACTGTAATGATGGGAGACTGCTCCTACCAAACCTCTCTCTCTCCAGCCTGGTGCAGAGTGGCACATGGTTCTATGAAGACCCGTGGAGACAGTGCTCTCTGTTAGTGATGGCAAACGTTCTAGAGACCAAGTCCCCACCCTGCAACCTCAAACCCAGTGATGTATTGCAAAGTGCCAACATAGTGATTGAATCTGACTTCTGAGGTTTTAGTTTAGAAAAGAACAACTCATCCTCCAGGCCCACTTGCCATAGGCTCAACACTAGAGCTCTTTGAGGATGAGATGTTCGCTTCCAGGAAGTTGGGTGCACACAGAAGCAAAGACCTCTAAAAGATACTGAGTTCCCATGGGAAGAATACACACATGTGCAAGATGGGAAAAACAATGCCCCTTTGACCTCTTCACCCTCGTAAGCCCCTGGAAAACACTGTACTTCTCATCCTCTGTCCTCTGCAGTGTTATAGTCTTGGATCCCAACGGAGGTGTAATTTTCAGAAGAAATACAAGAAGAGTCCCATTGAACGAAATCACTTAGAGATTAGCAGCCAAGGAGATAGCCACTATCTTGGAGGACGGGCTGACCCTGGTCTTTGGAAGAAGTCAAGCTTCTGAGACCCACTGGAAGGAGGATGAGATTCAATCAGTCATCTCTAGGAGTTTCCTGTCGCTGCTCTGAAGGCAAATGGGCAAGTGCAGCAGCTCTGCCTGAGAAAGCAGGATGACCTGCTTGACTATCCAGGCCACACCAGGCCAGCACACATGTTAGATAAGAATGAGGTCTCTCAAACGATATAGGGGAATTGAAAATGAGTGCATGTCCCCTAAAATTTCCCCAGGAAGAGCGCTCCCTAGAATCTGTAGAGGTGGCTTCTTAATTGAGTGTGAATAACTGTCTGAGCCCCATATGAAAGACAAGAAAATACCCACCCAGATTCCTTCAAGATCCCCAAGAGGACTCCACACTGCAAGTGTCATCTGCTCAGAGTTTGCCTCAGCTGCAGAAACTAGTCCTACCCAAGAGCATACCTTTTCCAATCGCAGTCCACTGGCAATTTCAGTGATTACAATTACTTTTCCAAGTTACTGGGATAAAAACCTAGCCACCGAATCCAACAGAAGACCATATTTCCATGCTCAGAGTCCCCTAGGGTGTTGGTTGAAGTTTCCCCCAGTGTACATCACAATTCACTTCCACCTTTCTCCTGTTCAGGATTCTCTCCACAATTCCGGAGGAGTCCATTCCTACTACATATTCCACCCACCCAGCCCATAGGATTCCAGGGAACCCAGACTTCAGATGAAAGAACCTGTCCCAGAGGAGGCCAGATGCTGAGGGTGGCATTCTTGTTAAATAATGCAACAACCCTGTATATTATAAAGAAAACAATGGCCATAAAACAAGAAATCTTCCACATTCAGAGTTCTGCACTTCACGCTGTACAGTCAGAAAAAGGGTAGGAGTTTTTTGGGGCCCACCTGATAGGCTTTGCATATACCTTCTTTGGGGGTCTGGATGGTTTCTGAGGGTTGCATCCCAGGTACACTGCACAAAAAGTCCAATGATGGGAGAGGTTGGCCTCTGCATGTCTGGTGGCATATGCTGGCCCTCTCTTTAGCATACAAAGGAGAAGAAGCAAAAGGAAACAAAGTCTTTTCACTTTGGGTTGTCAGCTTATGTGGTTACATTTGCACCTCTGAAGAAAGTGCACAGTTTACATGACATATTTCTTCTCCTTTTCTGAGGGCTCTAGTTTCTTTGCTGCCTCCTCTCTCATTTCCAAAGCTGAAGTCACATACCCATTCACACTCACACACGTGTGCACATGATTTCCTGTGAATCCCAAAATAAGAAAGAAAACAAAAAGCTGGCAGATGCTGATTTTTCCGCTTAACTGCACATATTTTATAGTATTTTTCTGTGCTTCTCTCCCAAGACACCCACCTGACCTCACTCTCTCTCCAAATTCTCTCCATTGTGGCCAAATGTCACAGATCATGTGAGGCTGTGTCAGCCCATGAAAATATGCTATAAATGAGCACATCTGCCCTTTGATCTTAACCCTTCTCCTGCCTTCTGCAGCAATCTCCTTCAGAGCCCCTTCATTAGCAAGGTCTTCCTGACATACAGCACAGAGAACACTCTCGCCCGCCCTGCCCTACCACTACAGTGCAAAAGGAAGACAATCCAATTTATTATTTGCATTTGCATATGAAATACTTAGCATTTCAAGTAGTATTCAAGAGCTGGTAAAAAAAATAAACAATAGTAAAACTACCCAATGAAATAAAAATAAATAAAATCTCCTTTAAACAGTGGAGACAAAGTACAGGCAGAAATGATCTGAATCCTGAATACTTAGCTTTGGATGAAATTTATAAAAGAAATTAGGAAGGAAGCATAATGTCATGATAAAAAACTCCATTATTTCAACATCACAGGTTAAAAGGAAGGCAAGTATTTCGGTTCCCCAAGCGCACAGCGAGCTGTGACTCCCTATTTGCAGCAAAGTCCACCAATCACCTTAGAGATATTCAATAATTTCTGTAAATGCCAACAGTTTTCAGGCTATCTGGGGCTAGGCGCAGCTACATTGCACACAAATATGGCTAATGTAGTATGTTATTCCTAAGATATTCCTACTAGACAACTAAATAGATGTCCCAATTTTAGCCTAATTTGGAAAGGCTCTTTCTTATGCTGATGGTGAGCTCCAACTCTGCTGAGCTCTCAGTCTCTAATGGTGCAGGGATGTGGCTGGAGGGGAAGAATTCATAATTGTAGTTCTTATGAAACTCGTGAATTATCCAGGTCTCTCGATCACCTGTAACTTTGCTTATTTTCAGTTTGCTGTTTTAAGTCTGTGTTCAGTGTTTCTAAATGGGAAAACTGCTGTGAACATGAAAAATTTCCTTGGGAAAGTCTTCTCTTTGCTACTTAGTACTGAGACCAACTGCCGGTTTTAATCTTATACCCACAGGGACCATGTGGAAATCTTACTAAAACTGCAATGTATATGACTCTCGATGTTTTTTAAATATGCAAAAAACAAATTAAGAAGAACTCCCTTCATTTCAAAGACACCTATAGAAATATCCGTGCAGGGAAGATACACGAAGCAGATGGCAGGAGGAGGGGACAGCCCTGCCGCCGTGGGCCTCAGCTGCAGGCTGTTCGCAGTAACCTTTATTATCACTTCTTTAGACTGCAGGACATTTTTTGTTCTCATTCTCTCTCTCCAATAAGATGCAGAAGAGAATGCTGTAATATGTCAAGCAACCCATGTGCTGCTGTGTGGCTGTGTAGCTCATTGCTTGGCATTTGATTTTAGTTAAATTTTTTGTAATGCAACTCTACAACGTTTGCCATGATCTTGCAGTGGCCTGAACGACTGCATAGAATCTGTGTAGATATATTAACATGTACTGCCTTTGTTTACCATTGTGCAGGACACCACACAGCCACAACATGTGTTATTTCATCACCTCTTGCCAACAGGTGCCTGAGTTCTGTGAGTCCACCTCACAGTGACTGGGATAGAGTGGTTCCCCTTCTCCCTCTGATTATCATCTTGCGGAGACTTCCCAGGAAAGATTCTCAGGAAAGAAACAAATTTGTTTTAAAATTTTTAAATTGTGGTATAACATAAATAACATAAAGTTCAGGATTTGAACTGTCTTTAAATGTACAATTCAAAGACATTAAGAGCATCTATATCATTATGTGTCTGTAGTTAATGTTGATTTGACACAAATTTACTGACCCTGGCTCTAAGCCAGCCTGATGATAGAGCAATAAAATGGTAATATCCTGTGTTCTTGTCAGTTGATAGAACTAGATTCTTTGCTTTTATTAATTTAAATTCTTTACTTGGTGCTGGGAGTTGAAGCTAGAGCCTCATACGTACTGGGCAAATGTTGTACCACAGAAACTTACCTCCATTCCCAGCGTAGGCAGGTTTTTGCAATTATATTTTAACAATATTTTACTGACACATAATAACATTTTCTGGGTACAGTGTTATCTCTCAACACATGTAGACACTGTACAATGATCATTATCAGAATAATTAATATTTCACTGTAAACATGTGTCATTTCTTATTTGAAATCATCTTTTCAAACTATTTGAAAGATTCAATGCCTTTGTAGCTATAGTCAGTCTCCTTACTATGCAAGGGAGTATTACAATTTCTTTTTGCTCTCTAACTATAACATTACACCTGTTGACCAACTTCTCTTCCCTCATCTCCCACCCCATTCCTGTTCTCCTCAGCCTCTGATAAGCATATTTTACTCTCTACTTCTATATGATCAGCTTTTTTGGACTCATGGTATGAGAGAAATCATGAAGTACTGGCTTTACTTTTTCCTCTTCTCCTGCTTTTTTTGTGTTATTATGCATTGAATCCAGGTTCCATACATACTATGCAAGTGCCCTATCACTGGACTATTCCCCAATCCGTACATATACTTTATTTGGAGGTGATGTCTTGAAAAGCTTTTCAGACTAGCTTCCAACTTGACAATCCTGCCTCAGCTTTGACTATAGGTATGTAGACCTTTGTATGTGATGGAAGCAATATCTTTCTGTGCTTCTTGTATTTAATACAACATCCTTCCCTTCAGGTGCACTCATGTTGTTGCAAATGACAAGACTTTACTCTTTGAAGTCCAGGTGGCATTCTATTTTGTAGAAGTATCTGATTTTCTTTTTCTCTTTACCATCTGATAGGTTTAATGTTTGCTTCCATGACTTGGTGTGACTAGTAGCAATGACCTTGCTAAAAAGAGAAGAGAAGATCATATGAGAGAGAGGCATGATCTTAGATGAATTAGAAGATGCCATTTGTTTAGACACAAATGAGAAGATGTCACCCCTAAATAGCTCAGGGAAAAGTTCTGTGAGCCCAAAAAGCATCAACCAAATGCTTAACCTTGAGAACATATTTTGGCTCTTGTGAAGGACAGAAAGGCAGTTCTGAGGTAGAGCATGGTGAGTGCCAGGGAGACAGCCAGACCCCAAGGTAGAGATATCAGCATTAGAATAACCAAGGAGTGCAGGAAGACAGGGCCATGCAAGATGCGCTTGGTTCTATGGAAAAAACATTCTGGCCTCAGAATGGCAAGAAGTTAGGAGTGGAGGGAGAGAGGCTCTGCTGAGAGCCCAGAGGGAAGAGCGTGGCTGAAATTAAGACAATGGGGCAGAGATTGATACATGTCCTAGAGTAAGCCTAAGGTTTTTTACTGGGTAGGAACCAAGTCAAGGTGGAGAAAAGCCACTGGTATCTCTCGGGCTTTATGTCTGAAAAGCAAGGTCTTGCCATTTACTAATGGGGAAGGAGTGAAAAGGGAAATATATTTTAGTGAAGAGGAAATGAATAGTCAAGCTTTCTGTTTGAGACTGTTTGAATTGGACTTTCTTTTGGAGAATATGGACCAATCTTTTGGAGAAGATAGGAAAGTCTTGTGTTCAGTCTATACGCATGGGAGTCAGAGAATATAAAGTGTGTTTAAAATGATAGAGTTTACAACACTTCTTAGGAAAAGTACCGATGTTTTCTTTGTGAAGAGCGGGGGATCAGGGTATCTTGTGCTGTGGCCCTGGATAAGTCCCTACTCTGTTTTCCATCTGAAGAGCAAAGATGTTGTCCTTATCTGATGTCAAGGCTCCTTTCCAGCTATCGCGTTCAGAGGCTGTTTTTTAGGCTTCTTCCAGGAGCTTCATCCTTCACATGCACAAAGACGCCTCTGAGTCATCCGCGGTCATCGAGAAGGTCACCATTGCTCTTGAAATTTCCCACTGACACTGCTCATCACTGGAGAGAGGAAAGAGCCAATTTTCTTCTAGGAAAGTGAATTTTCTGTTTTGCTTTCAGAGAATATTGTGCTTGGGGTTGAGAGCCACAGTGAAACCTGGAGGTGGGCAGGGGGAAGGAAACAGAACAAAGCACGGTCACAAAGTCTAACTTCTCGAAAAAGTGTTTTTAGTGGCTTAAGGTCTGGGTCATCCTCTTCTCCTAAAACTTCCCTCCTGCCTCTTACATCTACTGCTGTTCTCCAATCTCTCTCCATTCCCC
Source organism: Petromus typicus (assembly GCA_004026965.1). Taxonomy (NCBI): domain Eukaryota; kingdom Metazoa; phylum Chordata; class Mammalia; order Rodentia; family Petromuridae; genus Petromus; species Petromus typicus. Next base: position 773,886 of record PVIR01000004.1, read on the forward strand.
AGGGACTATTAACAGTGAACCAGTAAGATAAGCAGGGAGCAAGTTGGAAGCAAATCAATCTCAGAGTTTATTAAAAAACTGGCTATTGCAGAATATTTTTCAACTCCTCAGGGAAAATACTTCCAACAACCATATAAATCCCCTTGGCCTTTGGCTCTGAGCAAACATACCACAGATTCAAAAATGAGCTTGCTTTTCAACTAGCCAGCCTTTCTGGCCATCACATTGATAAGTGTTCAAACCACAGAAGGTTTAGAAAAGTGAAAAGATAAAATCTCCCTAGAACCAGGATTGTGTATTTCCTTCTTTTTCCTTAAGGATATATTTCCTTTGGTATTGCCTCTTGAAATGATGGTTGTGCCCATTTTAGACTGAGATACTACGGTATAAGTCACATGGATGTGGCTTGAGTCCTTCCAGTGCCTGGAAAAGACCCTCAACTTGAGTTTTGTCTGTTTATGAACTAGGGATAATGTCTCCACATTCTTGTGAATACAACTGTTCTCCCCATTCTCATTATTATTATTTGTTATAGTTAGACTCTTCAAAGTCCTCCACTATTCCAAACTGAGCATAAGAAATTCATTTAGTCACAAAATATGCTTGATACTTTTTCAGATCAACCTTTCCTTACAATGGTTTCCTTGAAATTTGTAGTATTCCAAGAACAATATTTAGTAACAAAGATGGGATAAGGCAAAATACAAATGACTTGACATTTGGTGGTGTAGCAGTCTCGTGCAGTAAACAATAATATGTCACTTTCTACTTTGGAAAGAAGTGAGGAAATCATAAGCAGTGAAAGCTACAAGAGGAGTGTTGTTACCTTCATGACAAAAGGAGGATACTAATTACCATGAAGAAAATGGTCCACATGTCTGTAAGCACAGGATTGCAGAAAGGTAAGGCATAGGCATGTGCCCAGTGACTGTAGGATTAAAGCCCCGGTCCAGTTATGGGATCCCTGAACACAAAATCCAAAACCTCTAGAGTCAGGGGCACCAAGTAAATGCATGGCAGAGACACTGGTCCTTATTGTTGCAGACAAGTCAGATTCAGAGACCTTCCCCCACGGTCAATCGGGACTGTCCAGACACCCTTGTTCCTACTAAGAGTTACATCACATAAGAAGATCACACAGTTGTAGGATAAGCAAAGTGAACACCACTCACACCACCATTCGAGCTACAGTAAACAGGGATACAAGGTGACTGTGTCATGGCTGAGCAAGCTGTAACTGATACCTTCAGAGGAGATAGCTGTGCAATGCCTGTAGCTTCTTAGAAAAGGGGAGATTTGTGTGGGTTTTGTAGGCTCCCATGGCCTAATAGTGGATGAGATCTTGGAAGAAGGAGAAAGAGCCATTTGAGAAGGAACAGCTGGGGCTGGCCAGGACTTCATTTCTTTTGGCCCTGCTATGAGGCACGGACAGATGTCTCACTCTTGGCAAATGATCAAATTCAATTTTACTACAATGAAAATCCTGTGTACTACCCAAAGTGTGAGGGACAGGGTGGGGAGTAAGACAGTCATGGTGCATTTGGGAAAGACTGAATGTGTAGAGGAAGTCCGGGAACACATGATAATGAGAGAAGGAGTTTTATACAGTGTCCATTAGACATGAGTGTTGCAATGCTCAAAAATTCAAGAAATGCTAGATGGTTGCCAAAGGTGCTGTGCTGTTATCAGAAGAGACACAAATGCAGACACTAATGGACAAAGACAGCTTGAGTTGTTCAGGAAACAGGAAGAACACAGATGTAGTATTGTTTCATGGGGTGACACTACCTGGGCTAAGCCTATAAGAAGAGATGAAAGGTGAGGGCTTTTCCAGACCTTTGCTCTTGCATAAAGTATAAGGCAAAAAAAGGAGTTTCAAGTATTGGCATGACAAGGCCTGAATGACAATGGAAAGAAAGTGTCTCTGCACTGTGGAGAAGGACTGTGACAGAACAATTGGGGTTTGGCTAGAGAGCCACTGTTGTGATTTTGGGAGAGATCCTTGAAGTCTACCTAGAGCTCCAAGGAAAATAAATTGTGAAGGTCTAGAATATCCAGTCATCGCCCACACCATGGCGTACGCAGGACCCACCCCGTCTCTACAGGCAAGAGCTCCTCACATTGAAACCTTTGAAAGTGCTGCTCAGATGGGACGCTCAGCATCTGTGAGTTTCCTAATTGCTAAACATATGTGACACAGGCATAGTGTGGAGGCTCTTAATCTAGGACAGTGTTTTGCCAGGTTCAGGAAGTTCTTCAGGAGAGTTGTTAACTCTGAGCCTCGAGGGACCATTCAGAATCCTTGGGGAATAATCCTCCAAATCAGGCTCTGAGGGCATGAACTCCATGCAGCTGTAATTTATCCTGGAGGAATAGTCACCTTAGATTCCCTGTACAGTTGGTAAAAGTTAAACTCTAACCTGTTCTAGGATATTTCACTTTGCATTTTACTATCAGGCTATTAAAAAACAAAACAAAACAAAAACAAGATGATCTTCTTTTTTAAAAAAATTGAAATCTTTATTGGTACATTACATATACACATCATGATTGCACTCCACAATGGGAATTTGTACCAGTATAAGACACAACTTAATTCTCATTTTTTCCCATAGCCCTACCCACTCTACCACCCCCCATATACATAAACTTTGTTTCTTTTCTTTTTTTGTTATAATCTCATTATTTTTCCCCCTTCACCCTATTTCACTTTGAGTATTTTCTATTTCACAATATCTAACATACAATTCTAGATTTTCAAGAGAATAGAAGTTATACTCCTCAAAATGTTACCTTGCATATCTGAGGATGGTCAAAACTCCAAGCTTATCATTCAGCTAAAAAATAATCAACTGAAGATGCTCTTTGAAACAAGATTTAAATTCATCATGTATCTGCAGAGTGCCTTAACCTAACCACTGTTTTTACAGATTTACACCAAGAAAAATTAGAATTCATGGTCTTATATCAGTTTACAGAAAAAATCACATTCTAATAAAAATATGAAAAAAACACATCAGACACGTCTTCCTTTTCTTTCTTTTATGTTACTGCTCTCTACTGAAAAAAACATTCGAACATACGAGGTTTTACAGAGAATTTCAGAAAGATTTATTTTAAAAGTATTTTAATTATGGATAGGAAAGTAGATTATGTGATCAGGGCAATTCCTAAACACTGAGAACTTCAATAATGAATTTTAATATAAACTTAAACTACAAAGCAATTCTTTCCAAAAGGCTAAAGCTTTAGGCTACATAGATTTAAAATATATCGATAACACATAGGATACATTTTTTAGAGTGTGCAAAAGCATACTTTGCTTTTATTTGGATTAAGTGACAGCTATACTTTCTTTCCAAGTGAAATAGACTTCAGAGAAGTGTATTTTGCTTGTTTTCCTGGCCTGCAAAATCTTACACAGAAAGAAATGTAAAAGGACAGATCAATACAAATCTTTGCCCACATCAAAAACCTAAAAAACATTGAAATGCTGGCAAAAATTTTTAAAAGATTTTAATTCATGTGCCACTCACAATTTGCCACTACAAAAATATATAAAACCTCTAGATAAATTATAACAGACTCAGGAAAGTTGCATGTATTGATTAAAACATCAAGCAGTTACATACAAACCAATAATGAATGACTTCATGCTAGAAGATAAAACTTTGTGATATTTAAAATTACAGACTTGAAAGTAAGTAAAATTACCCCTAATTATGCAGAAGGGAGTAACACCTTAGCAGTAAACAAGATAAGCACCTCAAACAGCACTAATAATTTTAATTAACATTTTCTAGTTTCCTTTCACCTCTTTTCAAGGTCACCTACTCCAGCTTCCAGGAAAAGCATTACAGCGACTGTGTTGCAGTCTTTCACCAAGCACCTTATCATCAGGATAAAGCAACAACAATGTTTTATAAAACTAACTTTTAAGAATAAATAATAGTGCACAAGAGTAAATATTGGATCGCAGCAGTCTGTTAGAAATGATTTAAAAAGGAATTGCAGATCTTATTTTCTATTCTTGTGATTGCAACTTTGTCTTTACTAAGTCTTTCCATTTGAATTATGAAATATGCCTGAACTGTTGAATATTCAGATTATAATCCGAGTCAAGAAGAGTGTAGCTATCAGTGCTGCATTTGAAACTCATGCATAACACAACCCAGCTACATAGCATTTGTATTCTCTGTTGAGTACTGATTAATATATTCATTTGTTCAAGATTTATGGTTTTGCTAAACTGTTTTCTCTCTTTTGTAAATTAAGAAACCAGTAAGAATAGGGCTTTGTTATATCAATGGGTTTGTTCCATGCCACAAATTTAATGTACGGGGTCACTCGGAATATAATGTGTAGTGAAAGAATCTCATTAGGCTAAAATGAATGTAAAATGTGTCAATTTGATCCAAATGAGAACTGTAGTAAAACCATGTTTGATGTTCATGTGCAATAAATCTTTAACATTTGTCTGTAAAGTATTAGAGAACCCACAGGGAAATGTGTGTTTGTGTTAGGAGCTCGTTTCCCAGGGTTTTTCTGGATTACTCTTTGTTGGCATTGAGAACGTGGAAGTAACAGTGAAAATTTAAGATGGGGTTACTAACATTCTTCTAAAGTAAATAGAAAATGAAACTTACTACTATTTAAAGTTGTTTAGGAAAAAAAGAAGAATTTTTTTTTCTTTTTGAAAAGCAAGTCTTCGAAGACCCCTTCGCTGTGCATTTTGAGAAACACCATAGAAAACTCAGGAACATTGCCAGATTTATTCTATATTTGCTTTAAATATCTTTCGCTCTTAGATTTGATTTTGAGAATGCTTTAATATTTTCACTTTATGTTGAATGTGTGACCATTATCTTTCCAATCCATTTTTATTTTGATATATTCATATTGTTAATTACTGTTGTATTTCAATTTTCTCCCTAGTATTTTTGTTCCTTCATAATGGCTTTATGGTTCACTGGACCGAGATGACTAAAATGAAAGATTTCCAAGATTTCTTCTGGGAGTAATTTACAAAAGACCACCATTTTTTAATTGCTTCTAGTGTTCAGTATTGGATTGTCTGCTTCAGAAGAGATCAGTCTCTGTCTTTAAGGTGCCACAGTGAGCACATCATCATCTTTTAGAAATCTTGATAATTAAATCCCTGCTTTTCCTTAAAATATTTAAACATTTTCCTTCTCTATCTGATTTATCCAGTAGTAGAGAACACAATAATGCACTTGCTATTTCTGTTTATGTGAATTCATATTTTGGCAGAAACATTTTTCTCTTAATATAGTAAAGAAAAATTAATAATCTGTATGATGTCAAAAGTAAAAGCCAGGAATATCAAGATTTTTTGGCTTGGACAATTCCTCATGTAGAAGAATGAACACAAATTAATTTCCCAGGGTTACTGTAATTAAAACCATCTGCAAAATCCCAAAGTAAAAGTTAAATATTGATATGTCCCTAATTAAAAAAAAAAAGCTCATAACAACTGATATGTTACAGATCTCATAGAATCATTGATAAAATTAAGGAAAACATGCTATCAAAAACTAATTTCTTGTGAAGCATCCTGCTAAGCTTCTTTTAAAAGGCAATGTTCCTTGTTTTAGAAATATCATTCCGTATTCCCAGGAAATATGCGGATTTCAATGTCAAATTAGCATAGGCTTAGAAAGAAGAGACTCCTTGCATTACTTTTAACTAGGTATCCGTTGTTAGGACACATAACTGTCACAATGGAACATCCCTGGCTACAACTATGATACTTTCTGTATTACAGTCTCCTTTTTGTAAAAGCTGTAATCAGTGACTGCTGTTCTTGTTTTCTTTACAAAACTCTATCATTAATGTTTACTCTGACTTAGGATGTGTTTATAAAAATACCTAGATGCAACTATTTTATTTAACTCAAAGTATTAACTCATTAGCCAGAAAGATAATTTCTTCAAGGTCAAATTATACAACCAAAAACCAGCAACTATTTGGTTGTTGAACAATTGTTTTTCAGTTTTCATTTCTGTCCAAAGAAATACTTGTCTATTATTTCCATTTGAGTTCAGCATATATTACAGGACATTATCTGTGTCAGATTTATTTTCCTAATTATGTTTGGCTTTGATTAATATTAAAATCAGTTGCCATCTCCTGAGCATAGACCATGTTGGAATGAAGCCCAGAAGCCCACTAGACTTAAAAGGAAGTCAGTCTGATATTTCACTGAGATAATTCAAATACAAGAGCAGAAGCTGTGTTCCTGTAGCCTACCCTATCTTGGAGTCAGAGTTCTAGAAACTGATTCCTAAGGAAGCCTGGACCAAGCTTTCTAACCGGGGCTGCCTATGTCTGATCCTTTTCAGTCAGCCTCCGTGGGCACATATCCCAAATCAGGAGACTTGTTCTTAAACTAAGAAATCTTACACTCTGGGAACTCTTACTTGCATGGGTCCCTTTGTGGGCTCTGGAATTTTTAAGCAGTTTTTATTTATAATTTTTTGAGGGCTTCAAAATTGCATACACTTTCAACTTCTGTCCATTGTGAAGGCCATAGATTTTGTTTTCCAATTTTCATTTAATTTTATATATTTGAGCTGGAATTCAACAGCCTATTGACCTTTGGGAGGCTAGTGAATGAAGAGAGCACTCTTCTCTGGCAAACAAATTGACTCTTAATTGGAAGTAACTGGTGATCTAATTCTGAAGAAAACCAAATCCCAGATGTGATGTCCCCTCTCATGTCATCTCCCCATATCTGTATACCGAGACCTTTCTTCTCACTTCCCCAGCCCCCCTGGCTCCTACTTGAGGACAACTAGAACCATTTCCGATCCATCTCCCCAGTTTTGCTCATCTTTCTGCCATGACTCTATCTCAGGTCCATCAAAAACCCATTCCCATTACATATTTTCCTGATTAATCTTACTGCTAATCATGACTCTCATTTGATTAGACCTTAGCTGACATTCAAAGCCCTCCAGGGTCAACCATGGATCTCATTTGATGTTCTTCTTTACATATGCTCCATATTCTAGGCAAATCAAGGCAATGGGGGAGCTGTAGCATTAAGCCCTACTAGAAGGACCTTAAATGAATCCCTCCTTGCCTCCTTACTAGTACCTGAGTTGGGAAGATCTGCTAAGTTACTGGCCCTTCCATTGCTTCATTCATTCATTTGTGATCAAAATAATCTATACCTCATGGGTTTCTGTGAGCAATAAATCAAGGAATATATGTGTAACTCATGGCCGGTACTTAAGTAAAAGCAAAAGGCTCTCAGTAATAGTCCTTTCCTCTTTTTCATATTGACAGTTCCCTGCCTGTCCAGCTTCTCTTCTCACTCAGTGAAACTGTGTCAATTTATAGAAGGCCCTTCTCTTGCCCTCTCTTATCTGTCAGAATCCTTCCTCTCCTCTGGACCTGTCTATTAAGTCTCCCACACTGGACTTCATCACTGTCTGGATAGAGCCCCGACTGAGTCGCCTCTGCATACCCAGGCACAACCAGGTTCTCGCACAGAGCATGCACTCAGCAAATTAGCATTCAACACATAAATGAAAGAAATGTAACTCCTCCAAGGTGCCATGCTTACCTCTCCCATCTGAAAGTGAAGCTGCTGCCCACGCTTGTGGAGAGAACACTTCCCTGTATCTTTAAGGGGGTGTCTAGTGCTTCGGTCTTATAATTGGGGAGAGGAGTCATACACAAACACAGCCATAATATATCAAGCTCCTTGGGGGCACAGGCTGTCTCAGCTGCCGTGATGGAAACATCTATGACATTCATGGCAGACCCTAAAGGATTATTTTGATGGAAGGTGTTCCTTGCTTCATGTAATAGATCCAATTTAGCCAAGTGCTCCATCAAGAAAGTTTCCAATTCTTTCATTGACATAATTATAGATACTTAAAATTTGGCATGGATTACATGAGTGACTATTTAACCCCTAGATCCCTAGTTATACTGTTGACGTTTTGGGGAAATAATTCCTAAAACTTGAGTTATTTATTTTTTTTCCTCCCATTGGCAAAAGTTTAGAGTTCAGGCGGTTTTTCTTTATGAGCTTCCCTCCCCCTTCAGGTTGTTCCAATCCTCATTCTTTGCAGGTCTCTTTCCAGACGTCTTTGCCCAGTAATAATTATAGCGTGTTCCCAACCTAGCTGATGGCTGGTGTCCTCATTAAGGACCATTACCCTGAAAAGGGTGTTTATTGAACCTGGCAGAGTGCTGATATTTGTTAGACCCTGTCATATGGTTGATGGCGGTTAGTCAGAACTCATTCAGGAACAAGAGTGAGCTGTTCAAACTGGTGTAGGCAGCCGAGATGCAAGGTGGGCTCAAGATGGCCGCATGCGTCTTCATGCCGCCCGCAGGCCAGTAGAGGCTGTTCTGTCAGGTGGCCTGATTCCTCAACCCTCGTGCTCTCTCTGAATTCTGTTAACTGGAGTTCTCTTGACTGAGAGGTAAACATAAGTTGATAAGAACGAGAGAAAACACCAGTGTGTTTAGATTTCACAACTACTTTTGTTCTACACAAGCCAGGGTTACTTTGAAAGCACTGTGACTAATGGAAGAATTGATACCATTGGGAAAAGTTTTCAGATAAACAACGAATTTAATTTTTTATATAGGTACAAAAGATTGAGTTCAGTGAAAGTGAAAACATTCATTATCTCCTTGGGAGATATTACCAAGATTGAGATTTTTGTGTAAGTTTCTACAAATGCCATACTTTGGTCTTTGTTCTCCTTACCAAGATATAAATCATGAAGACTGGACAAAGACAAGACCCTTAAGTCCATACTCCTAGGCTGAATCTGTCTCTGTCTCTTTCCCAGCTACTGTGAGAGAATATTACTCAGTATTTTCAGCTTATAGTTTTCCTGTTGGCCAAACTCATTGATTCCGGTGATTTAAAGCAGTTTTGGTGTACTGGGAATAATGATGTAGGTATGGGACCACATGAACAAAATATGTTTAATCTCTGAGGAGTTTAGATTACAACTAGACTGATGAATAACATCTTTCTAACAAAGTTCTACAAATATGTTTATCAACCAGGAATTATAAGAGTACAAAAGCTAATGATCAAGTTTTGCACAGAAAGAATAGATTTGAAAGGAAAGTAATGACTACCATCAGTGGATAATATTTATTCAGGCACTACCACACTAGATCTTACCCTCAGTGCATGCTGACACCTCAGATCTGATGTTGAGACATCACACTTTAAGTCTGTAAATCTTAAAGGATGTGTTTTAAATTCTCAGAAGGTGAAAGACTAGTATCAAAGGAAAGAGTCTGTTGAGAGGAACCAAAGCATTTGATGACTATTCATCCAGTTATCTCATAAATATTCTGGGAGCTGGGCATTTTGGTAAGTATTGTAATAGGAGACAAATAAAAAGTTTCTGCATTCATATAATCAATGAATCACTCAAGTGCAAATAGAGCCATTTGTCATACACGATGTTATGAAACAGAGACTATTTTAAGGTTACTGGACCTACATAGATGAACTAGGAAGACATTCTACTGGGGCCAGAAGGGATACTAAGACCTAAAGGAGTAAGAGGAGGATCCAGATCCTCTTGAGAAAGAAGTAACCAGATTGGGGACTACACCAAGTACTAGAGCTGAGAAGAGGCTAGAGGCTGAGAGGAAGGAGAAATGAATGTAAGGAAGTTGGAATGCTGGGCAAACGTGATCTCTGTAGAGCCTTACATACCACAGGAGAGGATTTTACTGCTAAAGATTTACAAATGCCTGGAGCAGTCCAGTGTGTATTTTGCAAGGGTTCTTCTGACAGTGGCATGGTGGGAGATTATAGAGACTGGGCTGGATGATACCTCAAAGGCAAGAAGCCACCATGGCATTATGTTAGTGGAATGGGGAAGAAAAGTGTAGATGTGGGTCTAGTCTAGTTTATGTGGGTCTCACAGAAACAGAGATAGAAGGTATTCTACCTTCCCTTTCACACAGCCTTTAGTGATGAGTATCAGGAAAGGGGACTTACGCTGAGGCAAATGGGGCCAGGCCATCTTCTTTTCATAAAAGAAAAAAGACCAGAAGTGATTTTTTGAGAGAAGACCTCAGGAGTCTGCTATCTCATAGCACTCATGACAAGGTGTCTCCTTTTGTCTCTGTCACCCTCAGCTGGAGCTTTCATCTTTATTGGTGATGGTCCACATCAACTTGCTGATGGTCCACATCCCAGGAAGAAAGAGGAGAAACAGAGGAGTGAGTGGCACCCAAAAGTGGAACATTTCACCCACACCTTCACCTCACCTCCTCTTAATCTCATCAGCCACAGCTGTGTCACATGACCACCCTTAGGGGCAGGTGGGCTGAGAAGAGAAAATTATTTTTTATATTGTGTCTGATTTTTTAGCTGGGCACATTGTTTCCTCAAATAAAATCAGATTTTTTTTACTGAAGAAGACAGAGAGAGTGCACATTTGGCGGGCAATTAAGTTTTTAACCATACCACCCTTTCCCCTCCAATCATCATCATATTTTACTATATTCATAGCATTTATTACTATCTAGTTATGTACATATTTACCGGTTGTTTTCTCCCTAGTGTAAAGTCCAGTAGATCAGGGCACTTGCTTGTCTTGCTCATGTGGAATTCCCAAGGCCCCAAGAAGAGCTCAGCATGTAATTGGTGTCTAATAAATATCAGCTTGATGAATAAATGAAAAGTAAATTCTCCTAGAATTGGTGGCAGATTGGATATGGGAAAGGGAGGATTTGGAGAAAGGTGCCCAGAGTGACTCTTATTCTTACTTGCTCTCTGAACAGATGGTACTATCATTTACTGAGGACAGGCGCTTGCGAGAGGGACAGTTCAGGGGTGAGGCATGGTCACTTGTAGTTAACAACGAGAACCCCAATCAGGCAGCTGGAAAAACAGATGTGGAAGTCAGAGAAGTCAGGGATTGAGATACACTTTTGAAGCTCACCCAAAAATATGTAGAAATTGAGGCTAACATTGTGGGTGAGATCTCTGAGGGAGATTATGCTACAAAATGACCACTCCATGTTGGCCGACTAGAATAAACTGGGGAGCACTGTGTGAGAGGAGCTAGAAAGTTTCAGCAGCAACTCGCTTACTATGGCTTTGTTCCCCATGCTAAGGCATCTGGATTGATCTATTTAAATAGCTTGTGCTTGTCCATTCATTTGATAACTATGTATTGATGTTTACTGTATGTGAAGCACTGATCTAAGCCTTGATGCTCTGAAATTATTAAGGGATTATTCACAGGAACCTCAGAGCAGGGCTGCAGAGACAAAGGCAGAAAGAAACAGCCGTAATTTAATGCCGTGGGTGGAAGGACTGAAGCACTCATTGAACCATACCGGTCACAGAGGGGCAGGGTAGGTACAAAGGTGGTTTTCTAAGTGCTGAAAATAATGAGTTGGAGTTGGAGGATGGCTGGAGCAAAGACTTTCCAAGGCTGGCAGTGTGATTTGAATAGTGTGTGGCTGAAGGCAGCATGGAGCAAAAAATGAAGGTGGAGAAATGGATAAAAGGCAGATGGGGAAGAGCAGTAGGTTACAGGAAGGAGCTAAGTACATTTTCTCTCAGGAAAGATTGGAATAATTACTGAGAGCGTAGATCTGTTATAAAAACAAAAATAAGGGCTCTTATTCCTTCACTATTACTGTCTCTTCTTTCAAAATTGATTTTATTTGTACTTTTATATATACATTATGATCACATTCAACATTGAAAGTTTGTACAATACATGATACATCTTGTCCTTCTACCTTCCGCTTTCTTTTATGGGCTGGCAAAACATGAAAGCCTTCACTACCTGCCGTCCCATGCTCTTGCTTCCCAGGCTTCAGAACTATGAGGGAAGTAAGTCTCTGTCCCTTATGTTTCCCAGCCTCAGAAATTCTACTGTAGCACCAGAGAACAGACCAAGTCTGCCAGACATCGGCAGCCATGTGGAGGTTACACTTAGAGGCGGTAACATATTTCAAGAAGAACAATGAAGAGACCTCACCATGATCTCAGCAGAAGCTAATGCCAGTGACAATTGCAGTCTGGGCAAGTAAATTTTGTATACCATGGAGAAAACTCAAGTAGAACATCTTTATAAATGCAGGATAAAGGTCAAGTATACCTTGTAGACTTCTACTTTGGAAGACAAGTGCAGGCAACTTCATTCATTGGATGAACAAAGAACAAATGAGAAGGAGAATACCAATGCTGGTATATAAAAATAAAACTTCACATGCTATCTACATTTATATTTCTATTTATTTTTGCTATAACATATAACATACAACACCTCCCCACTATGGGCTACTAATAGGACCAGGAATACACCAGTCAAGCAAATTTGACAAAAGATACTCAAGGACATTAAGGGAAGACAAATTGGAAATGTAAAAAGTGTAAAATGTAAGCCCAGCATGCAAGTTACCAGAATGTTTATTGGGGGTAGCAGGAGCATAGAAACCAAGAGGCCCATAAAACCACCGTCCCACAATTGATCTAATCATCTAAAACATAAAGAAGAATATAAATTCAATTTGTCTGTATGTTTGTGTTTATTTTATAAGAGCTCATCACAGCAATTTCGACTGAACAAAAGCTCTTTCCCAGAATTGCTTCAAAACCTAATTAACTCTGAAACACTAAGTATGAAGTCCAGTCCTCTGCCTCAGAATTTGGCATGTGCATTGGCCTGAGGCTCTCCCTACACCCAAAACTCTGCCTCTGCACTCTGAGGTCTCCAGGGCTGCACTGCATTGTGGCTGTGACCTGGATGGAAGCTGAGAATCCATTATAATCAGCCAAGGACACTGGCACATCTCCCAACTTCTCTCCAGGAGTTACTTCACCTAAGGGGGAAAAGTGTAGCTGAAAGTTACACCTGCCTCCAGGTGTAACAAGATGTGCTTCTCTGAATAAGAAGCTAAACTCAGCCCTTCCTCATTCATTTGCTACAAATGAACACTGAACATCACCTCCGCCAGCATGAGCCTTTTCTTTCCTGGTGGTCTCAGGTGACCCTGTAAATTTCTGGAAGGCCTCATGAGGTCATCCTGATAAGCACAGGCTTTGTCCCAGGGGGCTCCAACCATCCTTCACTTCCACTTGGTTCCAGTTATTAATTATATTATATGGAGGCCAACAGATGTCTCTTCCTAGAGCCAAGGTGCATTTTCTCTCCATTCATATATTTTATGCCTTTGATTTACAGTTTACATCATTTCTTGGCTGTGGTGTGTGATGCAGCCTCTGTTAGCTGTGCTGTGAGGGATTGTGGTGCAGAGCAAGGGTCCCTGAGCTGAAGAGGGTTGGAGTGATGCTGGAGCACTCATAGGGACACTGGGCATGTGTTGACCCCCAGTTGTCTCTGCTCTGCTTCGAGTTTGGATTCCTTTGTAAACATTTATCACACAGAGAAGGATGTCTCATCTCTGCCTTCCAGCTGCCACTCGGCCCAAGGATGGCACCTGATGTTGGATGCCAGCTGGCCTAACTGTACCACATGCTATGCCCTATGGCTGGAGATTTACCTCTCAGACTTAGGCACGCCCTCAAAGGATAAGCGCCACTGTGACTCAGTCCTTGTGCTGTTTGACTAATGAGGAACCTGCTCAACGGTGTCTGTGTGGATTTAGATAACTTCAGTGATGTGATCAGACCAACTGCAGTGTCTTGGCCCCAAGCTAGAGTCGCACTATATCGAGGCCCTGCTTTCATTCCATGGCCTGATTCCAGCCTGAATCCCACACTCATGGAATTAAACACTCCTCAGCGTTTCCCTTCATGTCAAACCTCAAATGACTAAAAAAGAGTGATGGTCTACCCTTGTCTTCCCTGTGATCCTTCGCCTCTGTGGATGACCAACCCACCAGACACCAACTCCTCCCCCATCTTCTGTACCATCCTTGTCTCCTCTTCTTTCTTCAGGTAGTAAATATTCTCAGGGAAATTAGCACCTCAAGCCATAGATGATTTCTCCTTATTCAGTCACGCTGTCTTCCCTCGCCAACCATCATCACCTCTCACGAACAATACCAAGTTAAGTCTTTGAGGGTTGTGATGCTGCCCCTCTTTGCCTCTTTCAAATTGTCTCTACAGAGCATCTGCACTTAGATTTAGAAACTACAATGCAGAACCTGTCATGCTAATTTTGGGGATACTTGGCAGTAGCCTCTTTGTCTTTGGAGATCATTCATAATCCTTGTCTGGTCTTCAGAATCTGCACGGTCACCCCTTTGTGTTCAGGTCACTCCCTGTCTGGATCCCTTCTTGTCCCATGGGGCCCACAGATGACTCATGTGCTTTCACAGGATATCCGTAGTCCTTCGCACATAGCTCCAGCCATGAGGGATTTCTATTTATTCCTTCCTCTTATTTGGTTCGTTCTCTCCAGGAGTGTTCTTGGTGTGCAATACTCACTCATATGCACACATAGATGCACACAGACATACATCTCCACCACTCCCTCATCCTGCTCTCTTTGTACTGATCCTCTGACATGACTGTGTGATTGGGAACCTAGGGTCACAGGGTATAGCGTATCCTCTGCATACGTCACCTCCTGTGTGCACTGGTCTCTATCGCGGTCATGACTGTATAGTTCCCAATGCATCCCTTGTTGGGCTTTGGAAATCCTCCCCCCTGCCTTTCATGCTCAGGGTGAACTCTCCTCAGAGCCTGAAGCTAGTATCAGCCTTTCCCAGGATCCACTGGGAAACACTGGAGATCTCTGGAAGGAGTCTTTGATCCAGTGGCACAGATGTGGCTGAGTACAGGGATAGGAACCATTGTGGGTGTGGGAACAGGTATGAGGTAGGAGTGATGGTATCAGTGCACAGGCGTAGGATGTGGGCATGAGAGGAGATTAGGGGATTACAGAGGTAAGATGATATATTGTAGACCATCTGTCACCTGGAATTAGAAAAGTATAGCCACAGCTTTATTTGTTTTCTTCAAAGTTTTCATGTTTTCTTTTGGTGATTAAAAAATATTCACTCATGGGGCCGGAGACATAGCTCAGTGGTTCCAGCACCTGTCTTGCAAGCGCAAGGACCCGGGTTCAATCCCCGGTAACCACATAACAATACTGGGTGTGGAGACTCACGCCCAGCAGCAACCAGTACCACATACCACAGTGCTGGGTGTAGTGGCTCACGCCTGTAATCCCAGCACTCGGGAGGCAGAGGCAGGAGGATTGCTGTGATGTGAGTTGGAGGCTGAGCTCAGGGCCAGCCTGAACCACAAAGCGAGACCCTGTCTCAAAAAACCTAAAAAAAAAAAAAATATTCACTCAGGGCTGGAGAATTAGCTCAGTGGTTCCAGTGCTTGTTTTGCAAGTGCAAGGGTGCAGGTTCGATCCCCCATAACTACATACAATAATGGGTGTGGAGACTCACGCCCAGTAGCAATCAGTACCACATACCACAGTGCCAGGCGTGGTGGCTCATGCCTGTAATCCCAGCACTCAGGAGGCAGAGTCAGGAGTATTGCTGTGATGTGAGTTTGAGGCTGAGCTCAGGGCCAGCCTGAACTACAAAGCGAGACCCTGTCTCAAAGGAAAAAATATTGGCTCATTATGAAACATTGAAATGATATGGAAAGGCATTGTTAAAAAATAGAATTTGTCCGTTTCTTCAATGTCCACGTGCCCTGCATCTATGATCGGCTCTTTTGAAACAATATGTGATAATACATACTCATTGATCTAAAGTTTACATTTGCATTTATTTAATAAATATGAGATTCTGTGTAATTGGTTCCTTTTTTGCTTTGCTTTCTTTTTCTTCTCAATATATGATCGATCATCTTCCCAGACCACTAAAAGTTCTTTATTACAAGGATGTTTATTAACTAGTTATTAATTCATAACTTGGAAAATGAATTCTAATTTAATAATTATATTACCATTGTCTATTTAGGTCACTTACAGCTTTAAGATACCTTCACATCACAGGGAGTAACTACTTGGATACCTGGATTCATTTCCACGACTGTACCCACAGGTCTCTCTACACCTACACCAGCTATCTTTGGGGGAATAACGGTCTGTATATATTAAAGCAGCTTTTAAAAAATTTATACATGTTAACATAGTATCTGTTCTTCCAAGACATTTATCCTAAAGTGTGGATAAAATTTTAAATAAACTGTAATTAAGTTTGAGTTTTTTAATAATAGAAAAGATTAATGAAATCAGAGTGACAGTTAAATAAGGATTACTTTATAAATGAATATTCTATAGTTTTCTGAAATTATGATTTTTGCTCTAAACATAACAAATTATTTAGCAATCCTCCACCGCAAATACATGGTAATGACAGATTTAACCAAGAGGGGAAAAACAAACACAAGAACACATGGAAACAAAGCCCAAATGTCCTTGGACCCGAAAGAATAGGGTAGCGTGTGGCAAAATGCATTCAAGCTGAGAACTCTGGGCTGGGCTGGGGAGAGCGGTTGGTAGTGGCTGTGGCACGTGTGTGATGGGCTGCAGAAGCTGCCGCTGGAGCCCTGAGGCCCGAGGGCCCCATCTCTGAAGGAAGCTGTCATGCAGTTCAGGCAGCCATGCCTGTGCAAAAGGAATAAGACACAGCCATGTGGTCAGAACTGAACTGAGCCCACCCCATGTTTGTCAGTAATGGAACCCGGAATTTCTTCACGACAGCTTATGGTGAGTCTTAATCTGTCCAGACTGGACCTAAAGGAGTCAAACAGTGGCACAGGACAAGCTACAGCTCAGAGCAAGCAGGAAGCAGGGATGGTGCAGCCTGCGAACTGAGAGGCTCCTGCCCCTCTTGAGGGCTAGAGGCAAAGCCTGCCCACGGCTGAGGAAGACGGCTTTACAGCTGCCTGCGAGGACGCATGCGCTTCAGACAGAACGGAAACAGCGGTGTTCTCAAAGACACAAAGAAAAAAATACCACCTAATTTAAAACACAGGACCTTATTAAATAAAAAGGGAACTTAGGCTGAGAAGCCTTGAATAAAAAAGCAGCCAACGAGACATTTTGAAAGTGTAAACCAGTGTGACAAAAAAAAAAAAAAAAAGCCTTGGAGAACATAAGACAAGAAAGAACAGTTAAAAAAATTGTGAAATAAAAAGCACCTCATCTTCATGTCATCCTGAGTGACACAAAGAAATAAAAAGACGAAATTCTAAATTAAAGCAGTTTGAAAGATAGAGTATGTTGGAATCTCCAAACAGATATGTAACTTAAAATTTAAAAACAAGATAGAAAGGGCACTGCAGACAATGTCATTTGAGGATATAATCGCTAAGAGGTTTCCAAACTTCGAGAAAGTTTGAGTCCTCATATTTAAAGGGCATTCTGAGTGTCTGCTAGCATGCAAAATAAATAATAGATCAGAGGAAAATGACATCCCCATCATGAATGTCAAAGCACCTGGAAAGTTTTCAGAGGGTCATTTTTGGTTTTGGTTTTGTTGCTATACTGGGGATCGAACTCAGGACCTTGCACTTAAGAAGCTGGTTGTACACCACTGAACTAAGTTCCAGGCCATCTTGAGAAATTATTAACCGGGAGAAAAAGTAAAGAAAGCCCAATTATAGTGGAGGATTGCCTACAATGTACAGACAATATATATATATGGGTGGAAGAATAAAAGAGAAAGAAAGAAAAAAAGTAGAAGAAAATGGAAGTTACTTTCACATAAACAAAGGATAAATTTTACCTTTAAAAACCCTCAGTGAAAAATATGCTAGAAGGACTTGGGGGAAAAGCAGCATGTCCAAAGGGAAGAGTTCTGTGCAGAAAATACTGGTAAAATACACCTGTAGACTTAATTGCTGAAAATGAGAAATAATGTGTACAGTGAACCCACCGGAAACAAGGAGGAAGGTGGCAGGGGGCAGGAAGTTGGAACACTGGATGCTTAGAATGCGCTGACACTCTGCTCTTGTCCAGAAGTTACACATTGACTATTATGAGAGCTCTTTGGGAGGCTGAGGCAGGAGAATCATGAATTTGTGTGCAGCCTGGTCAACTCAGGGATTAAGTGTCTCAAAATAGAATATAATACTAATTTTAAAAAGGTACTGAGGATGTCACTCAGTGTGAAGGCCCTGGGTTCAATTTTTGGTTCCAAAAATAATTTTTAAAAAGGCAAGATGTTGATGCAAGGTAACTATAGCATACTTACTTATATCATTTTAAATAAAATTCAAATAGGTAATCATGAGAATAAGGAATGCAATCTAAATCTTCCAGACTAGTAGAGAAAAAGGTGAAGAGTATAGAAAACTATTTAAATTCCTCAGAAAAAAAACCAAAATACACAAAAGTACTTGTGGATAAAAAGTCTAGGTAGTATGATAGTCATTATTCTAAGTGAGTTATTATCAAAAAGTATATAATAAATGTATATGCTCACATCAGAAAATCCAGTAGATTAAAAACTACATGCTTAGGATCTGGGTTTAGCTCAGTGTTTCTGGCACCTACCTTGCAAGTGCTAGGGACAGGTTTGATCCTCAGTAACCACATACAACAATGCAAAGCATGGAGACTCATGCCCACCAGCAATCAGAACCACATACCATAGTGCTGGGCATTGTTTTTAAATTTTAAGTTACATACCTGTTTGAAGATTCCAACATACTCTATCTTTCAAACTGCTTTAATTTAGAATTTCGTCTCTTTATTTCTTTGTGTCACAAGTGCTATCATCCCAGCACTTGGAAGGCAGAGGCAGGAAGAGTGCTGTGAGTTCAAGGCTAACCTCAGGGCCAGCCTAAACTACAACAGTGCGACCCTGTCTCAAAGACAAAAAAATGAAATACAAAAAAAACCAAAAACTACATGCTTAATATAAATAGACTGAATAAAAACTCCTTCTGAAGAAATGAAAAAAAAATCTCAAGAAATACTTATTTAAAAAAATTATTGTGCTTCCAATAATGTGGAATATATGAAAATTCAAAGTAAAAAGACAGACCTTACTTATAAAAAAGAACTATCCATCAAGGAGTTACTTCAATCAATTTAACTATAAATCACAAATAAAACACATTTTGAGAACTAAAACAAAATGAACATGGAAGAAAAGCATAGTAATATCAAGAGTAAAAGTAACTGAAATAAAGATTTTTTTTTTTTTTTTTTAGGTTTTTGGAGACAGGGTCTCGCTTTGTGGTTCAGGCTGGCCCTGAGCTCAGCCTCCAACTCACATCACAGCAATCCTCCTGCCTCTGCCTCCCGAGTGCTGGGATTACAGGCGTGAGCCACCACGCCCGGCACTGTGGAATGTGGTACTGGTTGCTGCTGGGTGTGGGTCTCCACACCCAGTATTGTTATGTGGTTACCGGGGAATCAAACCCGGGTCCTTGCGCTTGCGAGACAGGCGCCGGAACCACTGAGCTAACTCCCCGGCCCCTAAAGATGTTTCTTTAAGAAGATAAAATACCTAAAGATGTTTCTTTAAAAAGTTGCAAAAGAATAAGCAACAAACTCAAAGATGAGGAATAAAGAGAAGAAAAATGCAAAATAAAGATATTATGAATATAAAGAAAGCCTAATTATAAACCAAAATATTCCTGCCCATAACTAAAAAGTTAGATGAAATGTACATTTTTCTAGAAAGGCTTACCAAAATAGTAAACTATGTTTTACTAGTACTACACATAAATATTCAAAAAAGCCTATGACTCTTAAATGAATTTTGTTGAATTCTAGTGTTCTAAAGACTTTTAATGCAAAGACAGCTTTTATAGGTCAAACTTTCAAACCTTTAAGGGCAGATAATTTCTACCCTATACATGGGAGAGACTAGAAAACAGCTGAAACCAACTCAACTTTACTCCAGAAATATAAAAATGGTGTCAGATCAATAAATGTCACATGCCACACTAACAAATGAATGGGAAAGAGAAAGGATATTTTATATAGGATTACTACAATAGATTCAGAAAACTGTAGAATAAAACCATTATTCATGTTAAACAAGCAAACAACTCTTGACTAATCAAGGCCACAGCTAGTGTGGTCCTCGATGGTGGCACATTATAAACATTTTCTTCTGAGTTACAAGGACAGGGCAGCCCAGATTGCCAGCACTGTGCTGGGAGCTAATGCGAGGAGACAACAAAATAAATGTAAGGAATTGTCAAAGACCATTATTTATTATTTTCAAGTGGTATTTTTCACATGAAATAGTAATTCATGATAGAAAAGACCAGTGGCAATAAACATGAGGGATCCTTCATAATGAAACCAAGCCATGGCTGTGCATATCAGACTGATAAATATTCTAACAACCAAAATCACTGCTGGCCAGTGAATTCTCAGATAGCACTGTGGTTCTTGGCGAGTAGGCTCTTAATTTGTTACAGCTTTTTCTGGAAAGTAACTTAAAAATGGATGTTTATTTTCATTTCTATTGTTGTGTTGAAGATGTAATATTTCTGTGGCAAGGAGCATAATGTGAACACCTGAAAGCTCGCATAAGAAAATTTTGGCACTTAGGGAAAAAGTGTCAAATGACTTTAAAAGCCCAAATGTATTGAACTGTTCTTGCGATTGGGATATATTCACTAATTTTGTTGTAAATATTTTCCCTGTACACAGTTGAACTTAAATAATACAATTTAGGGTAATTAATTTAAGGTTATCAGGCTGGAGAGTGGAGGAGGTGACGTCAGTCTTGAAGTGTTGGAGCACCAAGCTGAAGCTTTGATCCCAGAGCTTCTTATGACACAAAGACACACATGTTGATGAGGCCAGAACAAGCACCCAGACATCAGACCAGACGCAAACATTTTAATGCTCTCAACTGAGGAATTTAGGATTTAATTAGTAATTCTTGTAGATAAAGGAGGAATGGAGCAGAGGAATGGGCTTGTGTAGAGTCAAGGAAGGAGTTGTAGAGTCATTTTAATTTCATAATTATAAATGGGAATAATATGACCTAATTTTTGAGGGAGAAATGGATGAATAAGGAACTATTCTCTATAATTCTGTGACAGTGGACACATGTCATTGTATAGCTATCAGAACTCATGGAATGTACAACACAGAGACCACCAGCTATTAAATGATAGACATTAGTTAGTAACAGAGTATCCATAGTATTTCATTAACTGTAACATGTGTACCCTGCTAAAGCAAGATGTTAATAAAGGAAAACAATAGTGGAGGAAGAGGCATTAAATGTGTGGGAAACTCTTTCTACTTGCCATTCATTTTTTGAAAATAAAATTCGGGAGAAAAAAATATATTCAAAAGTTTTTTAAAAGAAATTCATTTTGATGGTAGAGGGAAAGCCATGGGGGGGGGGGGCAGTAGCAACTCCATGTCTTATGACCGGCTCACTCCAAGCTAACCTAGATTTGTTTTGTCCCAGGAAAGCACAATCTTCCGGACTGCTCTGGGTCTACTTCGAGTGGGGAGAAGCTTGCAGGCTGTTCTGGTACTTTGAGGGAAATGCAGAGCTATCTGTATGGCATTCAAAGAAAGGTGTGGAGATGCCACCCCTCGGGGCAGGGCCCTTGTCAACATAACATTTTTTATCCAAATATACTTTGTACCTGTGGATTCAGAGAACCAACTGTGCTTTACCTTTGCAAAGTTTGAAAGCTCAAAAGTACTCAGTTATTGTCTCAGCTCACCTTTCCCATTATAAGGGCTTCTGGGAGAGGATGGACTGTCTATGTTCTGACTACTGCAGCCAGAAGCTCACTTTGTGTGTGACTTTTACCCAGGAAGAAAGGAGTGAAGATGGTTTTGGTGAAGAACTGGCACAGCTTTGGCAAGGTTGCACAATACAGTTGGAGCTTTGCCCTAAATGTTTAAAGAAATCAACAGGGCTCAGTACCACTCGACATGAGGGAATTCTCCTTAACCAGATATAAAGACCTATTTTAACAGCCATTTTCCAGAGATTAGAAAGGAAAGTCACACAGTATTTCCAGAGGCTTTTTCCTTCCCTTGAATTTTTCAAGGGCAAGAGGCACCTTTCAGGGTTGTAGTAGACAATCTCCTATGTTACGGATTTCTGTTCCTTAGTTCCAAATGTCCCCAGAGGTTTCCTCAGAAGACTTCCTATTACATTTGTTTATACTTTTCGTATTTTTAAGAAAGAAAAAAAGAAGTGGAGATGGGTGGGTATTTGTAAATTACATTTCATTCAGTATTCCAAATGTAATTTTAATCAGTTTGACGTGAAAGCATCTTAATATTCTCAATAATGGCACTGGTAACTTTAAATATTAAAATCCACATTAGGAATTCCCCTGTCAATGAGAAAACTGCAGTATTTGCATTATGGATTGTGAGTTTGACCCAGTCTCTACTTTCTGAACTCAATTTTAGATGATCCTACTTCTGGCTCCCAAGCCCACAGCAAATGCCAGAGAGATTAGTGGTAAACAAGGCCCTAACACATCAAAATTAAATGTTCCTAATTATCAACTTTAAACAAATCCTCATTGTGCAGCAGGGGTAATTCCTCACCGCGTGTGTATGACACTCAGAGAAGGCTTTAAGACACACAGCATTACCATAATTTTTTTCGACTGGGGTTCTCATAGGACATCAGATGTAGTCCCTACCCTTAATTTTAATTGCACAGGCTGCATTCTTAATTAAAAACTGTACAAGTGGATTTTATGCCATGCCAAAAGAAATCCAAGTTCATTAGTTACAAAACCTTTTAAAAATTGATGCAAATATGTGAATTTCTTAAAAGTTTGAACTCAAAGTCCTCATTTTATGTTGAGTTGCTTTTAATCTAGAAAATAATGAAGTCAACATAAATTAAAGTCCTCCAGTCTTTTGGAGGGAACTGATTTCTGTCTTTCTGATTTTTACATTTTTAAGTGCAGAGTGAGATTCATTTTAAATTCAAATACTTCAGAGACTTGTAAGGGGGGAAATCCTTATTGACCTTTCTCCCTGCATTTTACAAATGAAAGCTCATAAACCCTTTAATAATTTTTCTTATTAAGCCACAATTACATCATCTTCAATGACAATAGAAATCAAATTTGCCAGGCTATAGAAAGAAGGATAGCTCTCTCTAAATGCATGTGATTTATTTGTACATTTATAATTTTCAAATTAAAAATTTGTCCAAAAATGTTATTAAAGCCACTCTCGTATTTTTTAAAGATGGTCAACAGTTGAGCTGAGTGAAATAGGTTAGATGATTGGTTCCTCTTGCTTTAATTCTGTTTTGCAAAGCAGGGTGCCTTTTATACAGTGAGCACTGAATAAAAATGCATAATTGTTGCATTTCTGGGTGCTGGTTCTTGCTGGGTGGGAAAGAGTTGATCTCCCACAGCTAGAATATTTGTAGCACCATTCAGATAGAGAAAATAGTCAAAACTAAGTTATTGTCCAGCATTTGTCTGAAAAGAAAACGGCTGGACAATTTGTTTTACAATAAAAGTGTGTGCATCTATCCATTAGAGCTATCCTCTTCTCTATGATAGTGTGGATCATAAAGGACAGTTTAAGCTTCACTTCACTTTACTTGAAGTTAAATAAAATTTAGATTTCAATTCCACAGTCATAGTAACTGGCTTCCAGTGCTCAAACTCACACCATCATGGTCAGTGCTGATGTAAGATTTTTTCATGCGTTTATGTGAGTCTCATTCTCACTCATCCCTATGTCCTAATGTTTGTCATTGCTGTAGTAGTGCTCCACTCCACACCTGGGAGATTTAGCTCCAAGCACCCTGACAATACCAAAATCCATGGATGTACAGATCCTTTATATAAAACAGTGTAGTATTTGCATATAAGCTAGGTACCTTCTCCTTTATATTTTCACTCATCTCTATATGACTTCTAAAAACTAATGCAATATAAATTCTATGTATGTAGTTCTTATGCTAGATTGTTCAGGAAGTAACCACAAGAAAAAAGGTATATATATATATATATTCAGCACAAACAAAACCCTACATCGCTCATGTCAGTGTCAACATAACATTTTTTATCCAAATATACTTTGTACCTGTGGATTCGGAGAGCCAACTGTGCTTTACCTTTGCAAAGTTTGAAAGCTCAAAAGTACTCAGTGCCTTAGAAGCACACAGTTTGTCCTCTGGTAGATGTCATCTCTTGTGCCACATCTCTTGTGCCCTTGTCTACTGTCATCGCTTTGTGTTGCTCTGTGCCATGGCTTCACTCCTGCCAGGATTCAGGGATTCTTGAAAACAGGGCCCTCCTTTTCTCCCTCAGACTCTTGTGCCTCTCAGACAAGGGCTTCTCTAACACATATCTCTGGTGGAAAATTACAACCACAATGAATATTTATCTAAATTTGTTTCCCCTATCCCCTAGACTGAGCTATGTCACACACACCAGTATGACTATAGACGTGACCTACATGTGACAAACAACAGTTGGTCCTACTCATCTGAAAAAATTAATTCACACCTTTCTCAGATTAACAGTGAAGGCCAAGAGTCTCCCTCTATCCATCTCACTACTTCCTGAAAGACCCTGATATGTTAGTGCAAGGCTCGGTCCATCTGAGGACAAAGTCTAATGAGCACCAGGTGTTACCTAACTGGGTGTGGATTTCATCACAACTTCAGGGAACCAAAAAAAGTTTAGAAAGACAATGAAAATATAAATAAGTGCTTATCAAAGACTGAAAATCCAGATGTAATTATTGGTCTTGTAGGGAATCAGTGCAGTCTTTGTATATACTTTTCTCTGTACTTCTAGAATCTCAAAGAGGTGGACACATGTATGAGTCCACTATTGACAAAGAACAAATAGGACCACCTCTATGCATTAAACAGTATACATTTTTAAAAATTTACTTGAGTCTATAGCTTAAATAAATGGTTTGGGTATTTCAGGCTAGGTTGGACTAAGCTGAGGACGGATACACTTGAAGCTGGTAGTAGAGTAGGATGGTCTTGGCTGGAATAGCTCAGCTTTGCCACTTAAGTCTCTCATCTCCTAGCAAGGCAGACTGGGCTGTTATTCCTACTGAAGACAGTGGAGTAGGACAGCTAGCAGAGGCACAAGGCCTCTCAAGCACTGAGGTTTGGAACTGGCACATAGGCCCTCTGCCACATTCCAGGGACTAACAAAAAATGACACAGCAGCTCAGACATTGGCAGGTGGGGAGGTGAACTCCAGTCCTCAAAAGAACCACAGAGTCATGCAGCCAAAGACCTGGATACCAAGAGAACTGAAGAAATGGCTGTGATTTTTTGTAGGTTTTCTTTTCAATATAAAACCCTCACTGAGAATTCACCTATTGCCACACAATTCACCCATGTAAAGGGTGCAATTCAATATTGTTCTGTGTATTCACCAGGTTATGTAACCATCACCACAATCAGTTTTAGCATATTTTCTTCTACCAGAGAGGGAGCCCACAGCAATTCACAATCACCTCCCTTCTGCTCTCATATATCTTCTCCTGCCCTAGTCTTAGGCAACCACTAATCTACTTCCCAACTCCATGAACTTGAGGATTGTAGCTATTTTTGCCATCAATCTGCCCACCCATCTCCTTGCAAAGGACTAACTCAAAATACACTGTTCTGTGAACAATAGAGCACTAGTCTGGCTGGATAAATGATTTAATTTCTGCTTCTGTTGTCCTGCTGTAAAGAGATTAGGCTAATTAAGGGGTGGTGAGGCCAGAGCCTGAACTCCTGAAGGTCAGGTTTCCTGGACTCTCTTTGAATTGGTCACTTCCACCAGAACCTTTTTGCAGACAGTGATTTGTGGGGTTGTTTCCTAGGTCTGAGACTCGCTGGCCTGAAAGTCTGTGTAAAAGCTGCAATAACTTCTAGGTTAAGAAAAGTTCAGCCATGTTTTTCTCCCATTCCTTTGCTTTTCCCTGTGCTCTTCTCTGTCTGCAAATGAAACTGGGAGTGTTGAAATGCTGGAAGTAAAAAAAAATAAATAAATAAAAGAAAGAAAGAAAGAAAAGATACTCTCATGGTATTTCTGATCCAAGCGGAAGCAGAAAGTGCCAAGGAATCTCATGGGAAAACCTCTTCTCAATGATTTTCAGTTGAATTTTTACAGGCCCATGAGGTTAGGGCAGTTAAACAAACTTTGGATAAATGCCGCTGGCTTTTTATTCATTTATGAACTAACCCTTCAATTCTTTTGAGGTTCAACCATCAGCACTTTCTACAGAGCCTGAAAACAAAATGTTTCAATATGATTGGAAAACACAGTGTTCAAAAATATGCAATAAAATGTGAAATAAAACCCCACGTTTCACTTAATAGAATTATTCCAACGCGTCTTCATAAATATTGTTTATACAAAAATTCATTTGGGTCAAGTTGAGCAAATCAGCAAATTAGATAGGCTGGTCCCTGACTTAATTCAGCAGCATTGCAGCATTCTTAACTTTCTGCCCAGTTGGCTCGGTCTGCCTGTAGATTTCAAATGTCTCACCAAGAAGAACAGCCAGGAGCAAACTGTAAATTTGATCCCCCAAGTGAGAGAAACAGTGAAAGATTTGCACAATCGTGGATCCCACAAAGCTGCTGGAACAAAATGTGGCCTTATGAATAACATCGCGATTGTCTTCCCAAACTCACCCCCTTGCTTTCTTTCTGCTTTGAGCGGAGGACAGCTGGAGCCAGACACATTCAGAGACATTACATCAGGGGGAAGAGGGGTGGGGGAGGGTGGGAAAGAAAAGGGGCCTGGGGAGGAAGGAGAAAGACCGAGACAGAGCAGAGACAGGGCACAACTGCCTGAGCACTAGGCACAGCACCTTGCATTTGTAACTTTTCCCTTGTCTCAGAACCACTGATGAAATAGAGAAGAGAAACAAGGAGAGAGGGAAAAGAAAAAACCGTCAAGATGAAACCTCCACCTTTCAGTGCTTTGTTTGTCCCAAAGAACAGCGAGAGAACACAGGGAAGTGAGCCGAGCAGGGAGCCAGACTCTGCTGCCAAACCAGCCTTTTCTCTGTAGAGCTTTTGTCTCTTCCAAGGTGCCATAAAGCGTGAAAGGAAAAGAAATGATGAGCTAGAATGTCATTCTTTTCAAATCTTTCTTTTGCCTGTGACTTTGATTTGGGGCTCCACAACCTGCCTCCTTTGGCTCCCAGTCCCTTCTCCTCCTTATTTTAGTGCCGTGAATGGAGTTTATCAGCCAGGAACGGGCTTGTCGTGAGCCGTCCAGGTAATAACGGACACAGCGTGCATTTGTGTGGATTCCTTTACACCTTGAAAAGCGACATCTTGTCTTGGACTCCTCTACGTTATGGACTAACTGGAGATGATTTTGTAGGCTCTTGGAACCACAAGAGTCCTTGAGGACTTACAGAGTACAATTCTTAAGGTGTGTGCCAAAAAGAAAATGCATGCAATGCACAAACCTTCTTGATTTGCCCTAGAATCATAAAATTTACCAAGAAACTTTAGACTCCTCTAAATATATCTTGGCTTCATTCCCAGGAAGAGGAATACTACAAAAAAGGTGAACAGTTAAGACTGTGTTTCTTTTCTACTTCTTCTTCCAAAGTTTTATTATCAAAAACAAACACCACGACATAAGTTCTCCCCATCTGGTTGTGCACTTTTTCTTCCTCACCATCAATCTTTATTTCTCTCTGAAGACTTTGATCTCTCCAGTTTACACTAGAGTTCAGATATGTGAGTACCTGTGATTTCCAGGCTTTGTATAAGTCACTGTGAGAACAGAGATGAGTGAGACACAATCTCTGTCTCCAGGTACCTCCTGGTCCAAACAGTTTGGCCAGGTGTGATAAATTCACACCAGAAGTCTAGGCTCAAGTTACCTGACACCTAGAGAAGCAAAGCTCTGAGCTTGACTGCGGAAGTTGCAGGTGGTTTCAGGGAGGAAGGTAGTACTTTACAGGGTATTAAATGCCATCAGAGGTTTCAAGGTAGAGAAATGAGAAGAAAGTGTTCCAGAAAGGATGCTATAGTTAGTGCAGAAAATGGTCTTGACTCTGGGAAGCACTGAAGCCAGCTGCTGGATTTGGTGTCTCAGCTACAGAGAACAAAATTGACAGGTCTACCTGAGAAGGGCCTCAGAGGGGATGATAAGAACCTGGACTTGATGCACTGTACACGGTGCTGAGGAAATATGGGAAGAGGATCCAAGACCTGCAAGGGCAGAACCAAGATCACCTGCTCAGAAGTCACCATAATCATGCAAGCTGTAAAGAACAGATCTGAGGGACAAATCTGTCCAAGCACATGGGTGCAATCATGAGCACCAGTCAATGGCACAGAAGGTCTCAGAGACATCTAAAGGTCCAAACCATGTCAGAAAGTTAATAGCAATGGCATTGACCCAAAGATAAAAACCATGGGGACCCTGCCAGTGGCACGGAATGGGAAAGAAAGAGAAATAGAGGAATGATTCTGAAGAATATTTGGAGTTAGAGAAAGGCATGTGGGATTCATAGCAGGTCAGCCGCAACTGAAAGCCTTAAGAAGTCAAAGACAATCTAGAGATACTCCATGAAGGAAGGAGCAGGATTATGCGGGGATGCTGGGCTGACTGAGGCAGCGGCAGTGCATTCTAATCCAGGAGTCCACAAATGTGAATTGCCGCCTGCTTGACCTTGGAATGCTCGGAGAAAGCCCTGCCAGGAAATACAGGTCACATCCACTTCTCATCCCATCAAAAACTTTCCAAGTGCCACCTCTCTGCTCTCCACTGCTCGAGTATGTGCTGTGATCTCAGGAAAAACATGTGCCCTCAGGCCAGGAGCTCTTATGCAATACATACCTCTGAATTGTGTGTACATGAAACACTGTGATGAGGTGAAAACAGAAAATGCAATGAGATACAAACACTGTCCCCACATGACTCGCCCATCTTGTGCAAAGGATCAAAAGGTTTGGAGACACCAAGGGAGATGGTGGACATCCAAACAATGAATGGAAGAAATTGTAGGAGTCATTGACAAAGCTGAGTTTTTTCTGCTCTCATTGGTGGCTCTCAAAAAGAGAATTTTGAAGGTACAGCGTGAGAGAGGAGAAAAAAACAGGAAAGGTTTCTCAGAAGTGACCCCATCCATGATGGAAGTGGGAATTCAACAGGCAGATTAGATTAGAGAACAGGGACATGGGATCTTTATGGTTGAGGCTCAGGTAGGAGTGTCAGTGGGAGCTTGGAAGTCACACTGAGAGGAAGGGTTGGAAATCTGCTCAGGACCCAGTTATAGGGTACATTCATGCTAAAAGACAAATTAGAGACTCCCCCTTATAAACAATGGGAAACAATTAGGCAAGAGGTAATATGACCCAATTTGCTCTCTGAAAGTCTATTTTGGTAGCCAGTGGGGAAATGATAGAGGAATTTGACATTTAAGGCAGGTCAATCAGAAAGTCACTGTGATGGCACAGGTGACATGCAGCCATGAAATGATTTGAAGAAGGGAAAATACAGACATGAGGAAATGGAAGGGAACCCCTGGGAACTGGCCACTGGTACAGATATTAAACAAGAAAAGAGAGCAGAAGACACCTCTTAGGTTCCTGCTTGGGTCTGGAGGACAGAGGCATTACAGATCTAAACTAGGGAGAGAGGACTAAGGAAAGTCCTCATCCAACCCTGCTAGGGTAGCTTCTGATGTCTCTGCTCCAGGCCAAGCCATGTGCCCACTTACTTGTTGTCACCAGGTGATGCTAGTGAACATTTTCAATAATAGTTTTACCATTAAAATGTCACACTGCCAATTGTTACATTAAAGACAC
The DNA here is from genome assembly GCA_004026965.1 of Petromus typicus. Taxonomy (NCBI): domain Eukaryota; kingdom Metazoa; phylum Chordata; class Mammalia; order Rodentia; family Petromuridae; genus Petromus; species Petromus typicus. Next base: position 803,589 of record PVIR01000004.1, read on the forward strand.
AGAAAAACACCATAAATTATACATATTCAAATTTTTATACACTTTAACCCATTACCAACTTATTTCAAATTTTCAGGAAACATCTTACTGTTAGAAAAATAACTAGATAGAGCAAAATTTCCTTAGCTACAGAACTAATGCTAGTTTAAGTGTGTGCGAGTATGGTAGGACTATTTCACTGGTCTATAAAGGAAACAAAAATTCCTCTCTCTTCAGAATCATTGCACTCTGAAGTATTTTTTTGGAATTTTTAATCATTATGTATTTTCCATCTTGGTGATGTAAAATAATGCATTAGGCAGAAAGCACAAAATTTACAAAAACAGTACAGATAGTTCAAATGTTTTCTTAGTATAATAACATCTTCCAGAAATGGAAATATGAATTATCTGCAAATAATTATAAGACAACTATTGTGTAATGCTATTACTCATCTATTTTCTGAATAGTATCATTTCAAACCACCATATGTTTGTTAAGCAGACCTATTCCTTCTTTTAGTATATTAACAGTTTTTTTTAATCTTTATTGGTACATTAAATATACACATCATGATTGCACTCCATAATGGGGATTTGTACCAGTATAAGACACAACTTAATTCTCATTTTTTCCCATAGCCCCACCCACCCTACCACCCTCCCATATACATAAAATTTGTTTCCTTACTTTTTTGTTACAATCTCAACATTGTCCCCTTTCACCTTATTTTACATTGAGCATTTTCTATTTCACAATATATAACAT